>JAQPZY010001401.1:0-592500 GCA_029931535.1 Margaritifera margaritifera | reverse complement strand
AAGATGGTTTTCTGCTTATGCAGGTGTGAAAGAAACCCTAGAATACCAGGGTACAAACATTAGGCATATAGGCATGTAGTAACATTATACTAAAGTTTAGTTGCATTAATCAGCTTGGGTGCAAGAGATACAACTTTGAAAAGCTTTACCACAAACTCTTAATATTTGTGCTGCCCATTCCAGCAAGACACAAAATAGTACCATTTCAGGATAAAACCCTAAGGCAGGGGTGTCAAACATACGGCACGTAAGACACATTCATTATTATTATTTATTATTATTTATATGAAATCTGGCCTGCCATAGCAAATGGGTTTGACACCCCTGCCTTAAGGCATAATGCATGAATACATACATTATGGCACCTAAAAATCCCAGAAGTATACAATTTTGTTCAAAATATTGCATTGTTCAACAACATTTGATATCAACAATTGAATGCATTTAATCTCATTTCGTATGGGAATGTATAACTATTACTAAAAAATGAATGTTTGTCATATATTAAATTAGTCTCTTTTAGGAGGTTATAAACTATATAGACTAATAAATTTTGAAAGGTGCATGTCAATAATCTTTCATTATTAGGAGCTTCTGTAAGCTTACTACGTGTTAAGAAAGTTTTATAATTTCTATACATCTTCATATTTTTAGTAAAGGTTTGCAGAGAGATAACCTCCTTGAAAATGCTAATTGTTTTTATAAGCTTCAGTCCAATTATAACAAAACTCATCATTTATGCGACCATTTAAAAAAATAAATATCAGTTATTATAGAGTTCTATTATGTCTTTGGCTGTGGAAAATTACTTATGGCTACTATTTGGTAATTTAAAGTTTCAGTTGAATGCAGTAACTGAGGTATATGATTTTCAAGAAACTCTAACACAAAATCTTAAAGTTGATACTGTCCCTGCTGGAAAAGAGATACCTATTCTTAGGCAAGACAAAAAAAAAGATATTTCATTCAGATACATTTTCGAAATGACTATGAGTTTGCCCGATGACGGACATATTTAACAAATTTCATGACTTACTGTTGACAGATGTAGTCATTTATTTATCTTATAAACGTTTTTGTATTTATTTTTAGCTCACCTAGCTGTAAGATCAAGAGAGCTTATGATACACATCTGTCTTGCATTGTGTGTAAATTGTTAGCCAACAATTGTGTTACCACTCACTAAGTCGTATTTATCCAAAATTTGTATCAGGCTTGAAATATGGGCTTATATCATCAACATCTTGGGTGGGTTGAGATTTTGAGCGAGATGCATGCATATTAATGAGATGATCTTGCATCTGATTGGTTGACCTTGCTACCACTCTGGAAGCAATATTTCTGATCTGATTAAGACAAAACTTGGAAGATATGCTCATAGTATCACGATATCAGACAATGTCAATAATGTATGAAATCCATGCATATTAATGAGGTGTTTTTTTGCATCTGATTGACTGAGCTTGCTACCACTCTGGAAGCCATAATTCTAATCCAATTTTGATCCAACTTTGTATATGGGCTTATATTTCAAACATCTTTGATGATTTTGATAATTAGCAAGATCAATGTATACTGATGAGGTGGCCTTGCATTTGATTGGCTGAACTTACTACAACTTTGGAAGCCATATTTTTAATCTAACTGACTTTAATCAAAAACTTCAAATAAAGGCTTATATGACCAAGATCGTGCATGAGTTTGATAATGCATGGCATCCATGCATATTAATGAGGTGATCTTGCATGTTATTGTTTGAGCTTGTTACCAATCTAGAGACTCTTTCTGATCCGATTGTGATCAAACTTGATAAATGGGATTATATGATCAATATCTTTGATTGGTACAATTCTGAGCAAAATCCCTGCATATTAATAAGGTAATTGTTCACCAGATTAGCTGAGCTTATCAACATTTTTGTGGTGATCAAGATTTACACATATTTATCAGGTGATCTTGCATATGATTGGCTGAGCTTTTAACCTCTAAGAATATTTTTGATCTGATTTTAAACAAATGGTAAAAAGGATAACATCATACAATTGTTGGAAGATTAGTATTATGAGTGAGACTTATGTATTAGATGATCTTGCATCTGATTGGACGAGGTTTTTACCACCCTAGAGACTATAGTTTGGATTGGATTTTGATCAAAATTGGAAACAATGCCCATGTCATCAAGATCTTGGTTGAGTATGATTATGATTGAAATCCACATATATTAATGACATGACCTTGCATCTGATTAGTTGAGCTTTATATCTCCTGTCAGATTTTAATTAAACTTGTTAAATAGTTTTGTATTATTAAGATGTTGAATGAGTTAGATTATGAGCAAGACCAATACATATTATTAAGATAATATTGTATCTGATTGGCTAAGTGAGATATGTGCATATTAATAAGAAATGCTGCATCTGATTGGCTGAGCTTGTTACCTCTAGTATATAGAGTCTCCATTGTGAGCGACATATCCTAAATAAATATAACAAGGCTTTAGGTTTCAAGAGCCTAATACTTACAAGTTTTAATTTGTTTGTTTTTCTTTTTCTATTTAACTTCAGATTTAAGTACAAGATCATAAACATCACTAAAACATACTTTTTAGCTAAAGTGATTCAACAATGCACATTTTCTCTTCATAATCCAAGAAAATTAGAATATTTATTTGCACCCTTTTTAAATGACACTAAACCCTGAACCCCACCACATCCCCCATCCCCCACCAAAAAATCATGCCTCAAATTATTAAAGCATTGTATTACCAAAAATGAAGTTCTGGACAAATGTTTTGTATACTATCTTGTAGCATATTAAACTTGGCTATGCCTTCTAAATATGTCTGTATTACAGGAATTACATGAACAAATTGTTGAGAGATGTTAATATGTCTACAATAACTGACATCCTACACTTTTTTATGATTTGATGATGAAGTGAATGGTTAAGTGGATGAGTCTGTCATGTGAATTAAATTGCGTATATAGTCCACAGTCCCAGTTTTGAGGCTTGAAATTCATGCTTAAAACTACATCAACTGATAAACAGTCATATCTGCCTTGCTGTCTTGTGGGTGTGCTAATATGTGAACAAAATATTGGCATAAAAAGAACCTTAGAAAATCTACACATACCTAGATATACAAAACTGACGATTCCACATGACCTTTGACTTCATCATCCTGGTCAAACAGTAAATGATAAAAAAATTAATCAAAAGTATAATATTGAAGAGTCATGTAAAATGTAATTGCTATAACATCTGAAATCAAATATTGTAGATATTACAATTAATTACAAATGGAATTTTTTTTGTGGTAAGGTACTACATATCTTGTTCCTTTCAGTAAATTATGATTTTTCCATCTGTATTGCTTCTATATCCAGAAAGTGACTGCTTGAATCAGCTGTCTTTGTATGAGTTAATGATAATCCAAATGCGTCAACATCATCTTTCGTATTCATGTTATCATCGTGCAAAGAAGTGCCAAATTCATCTACCACTGATGTATCCAAAGCATCAAGATTTTTTGACAGATCTTCTTGCAAAGAACTTCCCAATTTGTCAATAAATGATGTTCCCAGAACATCCATACTTCTGGATATATCATCATCCTGCCACACAGAATTGTCCATTAATGACGTTCCTAAGGCATGATTACTCTCAGTTTCATAACTGTTTTCCATGGAGTTGGCCAATTCATTCAAGTTAAAGTCTGTATCACTGGCCATTTCAGTGTTATATGGCAATACATTTGATGATTTACTTAAAGCAGCTTATAATACTTCTAGTATTTAATAAGCTGCCTGTTTACGTTTACTGCTAGATATTAGCAGTTATAATACATAGCATGGGCACTAAATGAACCACTTCTAGTATAGCTAATCTATGACTGGATTTTCTCTAGTCATGACATTGTCTACATTAATTTTACAATTAGAGAGCCATTGTGGTCCCATTTAATACTCAACAGGTGCTGACATTTTGTTTGAATATCCCACACATCAGTTCTCAGACAGGTTAGTTTTATAATTTTAGTCAAACAAAATACCCCCCTGTGTCTTGCCAATTCAGGCCAAACCATTGCTTCCCCATCCTCTGTAACTGCTATCAACAGCTGTCAACTTTGATCTTTTCACACAAGGGATTTGCCCCTCTACTTGAAGTAATTATGAAAAGGAATGAGTTCACCAAACCTAAATTTTATCCCTTTTACATGTAGCCTTTTTTGGAGGTTAAATTTTCCTTTATTCTTGAAACACTCAATTTTGTTGCATGGATTCACAATAAAAATATATTATTTGAAAGTGGTATACTTACATGTATTACAAAGGATGTTGACAATAATGGACTTGCATTTCTGTGCTACTTACATGTAACAAAGATTACAGCATATGGGCAAGAGCTTTGAGTATGTATGTATGTATGTATGTATGTATGTATGTATGTATGTATGTATGGCACATGAGCACAATACTGACCACCACATAGAGCCAAGTTAATTTGGTAGTAATAATGGTCAAGGAATAATTTGACAATAATTTTAGGAAGATAAAATCTTATACCTCCCACATAAAAGGAAGATATATAGTCCTATCAGATTTAGATGAAAAATAAAGATGTAAAAAAAGACTGAAAAGTAAAAATAAAATAAAAGACATATGATAGAAAAGATAGAATCCTCAAAATACATGGCATTTAAGATTAGAGAATTTAGTTTGATCCATGATTCTGATTGCTCCAAACATTACATTATACCATGATCTTAGCAGAGAGCTGGAACTGGAACACATAAACAACAAACATACACAGCAAATTCAGGAATCTCCCACCCCACCCTGAACAAATATCATGGTGACATCAGAAAAGTTCCCAATAATGAATTCTGATTATGTTTCATGAGACACAGATGTAAAGATACTGGGTAGACTGAGCTTCATTGCTCCATATCAAAGGCATTAGAGGAAAAGTACATAAGAGGTAAAGAAACTAATCAGTGACCTTGACCTATAAGATAAACCTTGACAGTGATACATGAGATGCCATCAAACAAAGAAACATAAGAGTACCATGGTTCATCCCTGTACCTCAAATAGTTTTATGATATTACACAGAAACTCAAGAAATTTTAAAATATTGAGCTTTGAACTTTACCTTGAAGATAAGACTCAAACATGCAATGCAACATACTTTTTTGAGACAATATATAATGGCAAGCTTCATCCATTTATCTTAAACAGCTCTCAAGTTAAGTAAATACTTTCAGTCTCTCTCTCTCTCTCTCTCTCTCTCTCTCTCTCTCTCTCTCTCTCCTGTTGTCTAACCATCATTTTCAACATTCATATATAATACGTAATTGAAATTTCAGTTATTAAAATATTTAAAGTATACAATAATAATATATTATAACAGAAACAAATCTCGAGAGTGAATTACAAGTTTGCAGCTGAAACAATTGTCAACTCATTCACATTTCACACCTATTCTCCTTTTTTCAAATATCACGTAATCAATGAGTAAATGTGTCAAATAATATCTCAAAATGCTTACTAAATGGCAAAATAACTTAGTTTGTCCATAATAATATCATATTCAACATGCTCTAAATTATGAAATACAATTATTATAATGTTTACATACATAGTACAAAAGCAGAAAAAAATTCCTTCATTCTCTATTTTGTTTACACAAAAAGCATCCCTTGGGAGAATACGTGTTTGATAATGTCCAATTTGAAAAAATAGATTATGCCTGGAATATTTAGGCTTTGACACTTATTATTTAATTAGGCAGAAAGATTGGTCAAAATCATCTTTGGAGTTAGTGAACAGCTGTAATTGGAATACATAAACAACAAACATACAGCAAATTGAGGAATCCCCAACCTGAATTAGAGGCTTCCAAGCTGGACTGTTTATGTCAATGCTTTTGATCTTATAGTTAAGTTCAGGTGAGGAAATACACCTGCCACTTCATGTTCAATCCAGGTAGAATGTGATTTGCAATCAATTAGGAAAGTGATTCAAATGAATAATGAAAACAAAAAAGCTATGTGACCAACCACTTGATTTCAGAGTACAGACTGCAACAAAGCAATTATTTCTGCAGCAGCAGCCATTATCAGCTCCCTTCAGGTCAATTTTAACTGCCTATTCAGATTTGAGCAAACTCTTGTGGGTTCTTTGTTGGACTGACTTAGCTTTACTTTAAATTTTATGTGAAACAACTCCCAAACCCAAGCCCCAATAGCAGGGGTTTTTTCATAATGTTAAAACTATTAGGTACATCTGTAGGCCATCTCCAATCATATCCTAAGCTCTGAAGTCTAGAGACTTGCACAGTGTTGGAGGAGTTATGTAATATTGTTAACACATGCACCCATAAATATATCCGTAAGCAGACATGCATAATCACATAAACCCCACATTTTCTTAATAATGCATGGGTAACTAGTAGTTTTACTTTGTGGGATTTTCAGACATTGTTGGACAGCAGTAATATATCAATGTCTAGACATAGTTTTGTTTATTAAATCATAAAATATTCTTGTTTTTTCCATTACCAAGAAAATATTTAAATCTCTCTCTCTCCTCTCTCTCTCTCTCTCTCTCTCTCTCTCTCTCTCTCTCTCTGAGATATTTAAGAATGTATTAAAGCCACATCGGTTTTTCACACCCTCCTGCTGGGCAACTAATGGCTTTTAGGACCACCTCCAACATGCTAACCATGCCTGGCCTCCTGTTTACATCCCTACCCTTTCTTCAAAACAAATGGATAACTAGTTGGTTCACTATATGAATTTGTGGACAGCAGTAACATATTAATGCCTAGTGTTTTTTTCTTCTTCAGATCAAAATATATTCTTTTATTCTCATCACACTAAAAATATCTATACCCCCCCCCCTCTTTCTAGTATCTCTCTCTTCTATTTACATATATTGATCAGATATTAAAGAATTTATAAAGGCCTCATTGGCTTTTAACACCTGCTGTGCACCTGTCTCTTACCACCATCACTATCTTGCTAAGCAAGCATCCACTCCCTAGTAACAAATTATTCAGCAGAGACTGTATGAGCATGGGACTGATGCTTATAATAAGTGTAGTGTATGCTCTTCATTGTTAATCTATAATAAACTAATACATTTACTCCATTCCATAGATTAAAGTATTTTAATATATTGGAACACAATAGCATTACCTGATATCGTATTAGTGGACCATGATGGCTTAGAAGTGTCTATGTTGTTACTGCTGGAAACTATTTTTTGCTCATAGATGAAATATTAATAATAATAATAATAACAATAATAACAATACTAATAATAAAGTCTTTTGAGAACTTTGTCGGGCAATTTACCATCAACCAGGAGTTTACATTTATTTAAGAATAAGTTTATTATGTAAAAATGTTAGGAAATGTCCAGAAGTGTTTGCTAATCGAGTATAATATGTTTGTAATCAAACGGTCAAAGTCCAAAAGGTTTTTAAAAAAGGTATTGAAACACTTGAAAGTCTGCTGTAATATTCTGGTAATCTAATGAGTTTATTTACTTATAATCTTGATAAATTGTATATAATTTTACGATTCTTCGTTTAATATTTTTGTTGTGCCATCACACTAAAATGGATTTGGAATGGGCATATGGATGTATAGATATGAGCATAGAAATGATCTGATGGACACGAGCAAGATAAAATGACCCTTTCTGCTATTGCAGTGGTGGCACCCAACCAACACACACACATGAAATTCTGATGCACAACATGAAATAATTATATTTTCTCAACATCAGTGATATTCCTGTTTTCCCAAACTGTCTTATTGGAATTCTTGGCATTAGGTTCTATCACATTTGCGCAAATGAACTTGCATTGACGTATGAATCCATTTGATATTTCCTAATGCATGGTTTCAGCTTGGATACTACAGATATTGAGATCACCATCTTATGACAGTATTTACAATCCTGTTATTATTTACATATTACATATAGTTATTTGATATAATTTAGAATTATATTACGTGATCAGTAGTGTAATACCAACTGTTAATTACCATTTATTTTGTTTATATGATTTGATGCACCCAAAGTTATTTTTACATGGGTCAGCTTTATATTTTTCTTTACCAACAAATGGCTGTTGCATTAATGTATTTGTTATTAGTATCCTACTATTGTTACCATGGATATGACTTAAACCCAGTCTGGAAACCTGTTGAAATCATTTTAATATTACTGGTATCTACCTTAGTGTACAGAGTCTAAGATGTAACATTGATTTGATACACAGAGGAAGCTTAGTTGGTAGAGTGTAGGACACTTAATCCAAGGGTTGTGGGTTTGATACCCGCCTATGCCAGCCCGGGTCAGCTGCTTCAGTGTGTCCTTTGGAAAGGCACTTAGCTCCCATTTTCTTAGAATCATATAGCCAATAATGTGTTAAAAGTGCCATTAAAAGCAAAAGAGAAAATTGATACAGGGAAATGTGAAGGAGTCTGATGTACTGATTTGTACTGAGACATGACTTAAACAGAATTCTAAATGATGAAATAGAGGAAGGAAAGGCTACACTTAAGGGTGAAGTGAGTAGAAATAAACATTCCGGCAATTCTATTGTTTGACTTCGACCTTTCTGATACTGAATGTACATGGATAGAAATAAACATTACAGAGAAGAAAGTTGTAGTTGGAGGAATATACAGTGAGCCCAATTGACCCTTGGCTGTTTGAGAGTGTCTCAAATTTAGTATAGTGAGAGCCCAATCCAACTAATCTTAACTATTTAATTTTAATAGATTTTATTTGAAAATTTTCTCCTTTAAGATTTAAAAAAGTCACTGTTGTGAAATTTTAAACTTGGCTAATTTGTAAAGATACAGGAAAGGTCCTGGACTTGACTGGTTACATTTAATGCATATAAGACTGAATTAATGCTAATATCACAAAAAGGGAACCAAAACTGCCATCCAATATTTAAACTTGGCTCAAACAAACATACATGAAGTTACTCAGCACAAACATTTGGGTATCATTAGCTAATGATGCCTCATATCACACACATATTCAATATATTTCTGATAAAACCTGGAAGGAATTAAAAATGTTTAAAAAGGTAAATTCAAACCAAATTGATTGTCTTTGAAAAAATGTACACAATTTTTGTATTCTACTAAGTTTTGGGTGAACTGCGGTATCTTAGTTGGTTGAATTTTGGACTTATAATCCAAGGGTAGTGGGTTCAATACCCACCAATGCCAGCCCAGTTTGGCTGCCTTAGTACATCTTTGGGAAAGACACTTAACTCCCATTTCCTTGTCATAATATAGCCAAATATGCATTAAAAAATGCCATTTAAAACCAATAAAAACAATACCACAAAATGTTTTTGGTATTATGATTTGCACGTTTGGCACAACTGTATGATACATTGAAAGAATTGATGGAAAAAAATAAAGAGACAAATTATTTAAAGTTTATCACAGATTAGTGCCAGTATATCTTCAAGATGTGATCTAGCCTTTAGGTGTAGAACAAGAAATAAAATTCACTCAATCAATCCATGTCATTGGACCTCAAGTGTGTAGAACAACATTATTCATTGATTCATTTTTGCCCTCTATACTTCAAACTTGGAACCTCTTACCTGCTGAAGTAAAAAATAATCCTTCATTTAATAATTTAAAAGCCTACCTGAACCAAGAAAAACAAGTCACTCCTTAATACTATAACATTGCTAATCAAATGTCACAAGTCATGCATGCTGAGCCAAGAATAAAGTGTAGTATTCTAAATTTTGATTTATATATTAATCATGTTAACTAACAATACATATTGTTCCAGTAGTGCAATAGAGATGACACGACACTTTCTATTCCACTCTCCAAAATATTTTGATTTGAGAGATCACATCTTATAGCACACTCCATTTTGCTCTCACAACTGAAACTTTATTTGTTGGCAACCCAATGTGTGCAACAGAAAATAACACCCAAATGTTATTAGGATTTGCTAAAAGATTTAAGTAGTCCATACAAGTAACCACTTGTACCAGCATCCAGATTTATGATGCTATATGTTTTGCTACTGTTGGGGAGACATTGCTCTGATAAGCTTATACTTTCTACCAAATCCCTGAAATCCTATGTTTGTACTTGCATTTGACTCAACTTCTGAATTAAATATAGTTTAAACTATATGCATATTTATTCAGCATATCAAGATGAATGGACATGTGCATACATGTACTAGATCATCTCTGAGGAATGAGTGCAGTACATATGCAGTTGATATCAACCACTAGGACTCACAGTACTAATTATTTGGAAGAATGGGAATCCATTTAGAAATGGGTGAAGATAAAATAGAATATATATGGGTTTGGTTGGCCAAGATTGGTTGATAATGAAAGTAAGATTTTAGTAAAATGAATCTTTTGAAAGCTTATCCTAGTTGTAACTGAAAAAAATAGAGACAATGTTTTATTGATGGAATTTCAGTCCTTTTACAGACTTGACTTGGGAAAACTCATTACTGAAATTAGCACCTGACTCTTTGGTGCAGAATTGAAAACACATGTTTCAAACACGTTGATCCAGAAAATGCCACGGCTCATATGGTTTTTTCTACACAGAAGATGTCATCAAGGATATGTCTATACTGATAAATATAGGTTTGATCACGAGCATTCAGAAATTTAAAGTTATTGAATTTTTAATATCATGGTGTTTGCATAGGTTTACTATGGGAGCTGAATTAATACCATGAGTCCTCTATGTCTGCCCTTGCCTTCAGGGACCTAACCAAGAGGCTGAAACTTGAGGACCGAGGAAAACAAAGAAAAGCACATGGATATGTGTTTTGTTGATGCAGAATTATATTTTATATATGTTTATCACATGAGTACTATGTTATTTAGATTAATAAGCCCATATTATAATTTTCTACATTTTACACTTCATTTTTGAAGGCAAAAACATAATGACCCAGACATCATAATGTATTTTAAACTCATTTCACTACACTATTCTGTGATTTTGTCAAAAATAATCAGTACATTTCATCATGTGATAATAAAATCTTATATTTTTGCTAAGTTTAAATAACATTTATAAAACTGGTGGATAACTTCAATCATTTTCTTGCCAAATGTAAAAAAAGATGGCAATTATTTGACTCGTTTCATAAATTCACCAGAGATGAGCACTTGTATAAAATCATCTATATATGCAACCAAAATGGATGAGAACAATTATGAAAGCAGACCTTAACAAGTATAAAGCCATTATGTGAAGTTAGCTAAACCAATACTCACAACAATATTCTAACACAAACATTCAGCTCATATTGAGATATCCACATTTATAAATTTGCATTAAGTCTCTTAATATTTTAAGTGCAAATAAGACTTTATATGTATAAATTGAAGATATGATGTCTTATCAAGCTTGCCATTTTATGACAATGTACTAATTAAAAAAAAACAACAACTTAATCCTAATATTGATACCTACATGATTTGTAAAGTGCGAATGGATGTAGACTGCTTACTTCAGCATTTCACATTCGTCATTATTTGCATCATTAGGTGATGACTACAATATGTACAAAGTTTCTTGTCAAACTATGAAAAAATACAAGACTAGTTGTTTTAAGAGAGACTGTGTACCAGATGGGTGGATGGACACAAGGATGACTATATTAAGATACAGGGGTATAATGTAAAAATATGTTTAAAGAATGAAAGAAATAGTCTTCCTTAATAGATATGGAGATTTTAACACAAAGTCATGAGTGTGTAAAAGTGGCACTGATTTTTTCTTGTTTCAATTTGAATTCTTGTTTTCATTCAACTTAAATAATACTACAATTAGCATACATTCCATGAATTCTGTATTATTCATAAACAAATTAAAGCTATCTACCGTTATGTACACTTTTAATTTAATTTATGCCCGGATATGTATATCCTTTGAGATACCAATAGTGACAGCTGCATGTATGGATAATAAACACTAGGGCTGAAACAGTTAGTACATTCCTTAACTGGTTGCCCATAATACATTAACCGAACCATAAACAGTTATTCACAGTCAAAAACACCTCTTGTATAGAGTGTGAACTGGCAAGAATTACAGCACAATCAAAGCTTCCAGTGTCTAAAGTCTAGTGAAACATACATGTTACACTTGCCAACACAAAGATATTTCCCTCTTGTGTTTGCATGAAGTGTAGGCATGCATACCACCTTTAATTATTTTGTCACATTCTCTGCTATTTCATGCAGTACCGGTAATGAGTACCAACCATATTGTGATTGTTGGGATCACTCACTGCACAATGTAAAGACTTCTGTATCACTAGTTTTAAAATGACTTGGACACAAAAACCATAAGATGCCATGCTACTACATACTATTGCATAAAGTATGAGTGAAGATGGTATTAATATTACTCTGTATCATATCTTAGAATAGCAGACCATGGTACTTGTATAGCATTTGACTTCATCCATGGGAGATGTATTACCGGTAGATTGTTTCAATTCATATTTAAAGCTTGTTTTTGAATAAATGGCTGTGAGTGGGACATTTTATTCACATTTTTAATCTGTATATAAATTTTGTTCAGCTTGCTAAATATGCTTGGTGTTGCGAAGCAAGGGGGGTAAAGGGGAGGGTAATTGGTTACCACATTTTGTTAATGGTTACCACTAATATTTGAACCATCAAGAGTTATCCAAGTAACCATTACAGTCCTAATAAACATGAAATATTTTTCAAACTGAATTTTATTTGGTGTCAAGATGGAGAGATTAGGGGAAGGTGAGATCAGAAGATTGCTGTTCAAAACTTGATATGCATCAGAAAGAGCACATATTTAAAAATAGTTATAAACTATCATCAGATTTACTTTCCTGTTACAAATTTGTACACAATAAATATATTTTGATAAAAAGAGAGAAAAAGCGAGAGAGAGGTGATCTATGATTTTTGTGTACAACTGACAAGACACAATCTTATACATATTTTTTACAATAATTTCAGACATCAGCGCCGTTTGTGGGGAAAAAAAAGATTTTGTTTGTATTTGCTTTAAAAAAAATGAGCAAATCAAAATTACTACATGATATAATCATTTATTAGTAAGACATAGTCCTGTGCATAAGCATGTATGCTGGTAGCAGATTGATGCACAAAAGAAGGTAATACAGTTAAGGGTTTTGAAAATAAATAGCTACAGCATCATAGCTTTGAGTACTACAATTACTTATTTTTTTATAAACCAGAGGCTGAGTATATACATCAATAAGAAGGAGAGAGCAAGAGAGAGAGACGAGTGGGTACCCAAAACTTGGGTTCACGACTTCAAACAAACAGAAAAATCTGATTATGTATTTGTGCTATAATATATATATATATATATATATATATATATATATATATATATATATATATATATATATATATATTATATATATACGGCTAAATGTTTTGTGGCTTTGAAATACTTCTGATATGATATTCATTTTAGACTAGACAGTTATTATATGTAAGCAATTATGATTGATGTATATGCTTGAAATCATTCAAATAATATGGTTTCGATGGAATTTTTCTTGAGTGCTTTTACTAAACTGAAAGTTCCATTCTGTTATGTATCGTAATTTTTTACAGGTGTAGGGGAATCATGCAAATGAAATAAATGATTATCTAATTTACATCTTTATTGCCATCTTCTCTACTACATGTACTAAACTAAGGCTGACTCTGAACTACAAGATCTGATGTTTTGAAGACCATGCAAAGGCAGGTGCTCTGATAATTAACAGAGATTGATGTAGCATTGGACAACCATTACCAACAAATCTCTTTACTAACAGAGGCTGATAAGAGATAACAGTGACTGACTGTAATTAAGATGAGGTATAGAACACTTGCACCAACAGCTGATGTAATTAGCTTGACAACTGGATATCAAGTATATTCTCATTAACTCATTACAAATGATCAGTGTTCAAAAGAGTCAGTGTCTAAACCTTGCTGTCTGTAATATTAACCCTCTCCTTTTGAATTGAGTATCACTCTGAATGTAGAATGAAGTTGGCCAGTTATCTATACAGTGCATTAATTAAAATGAAAATAAAATGAAGGTATGGTATATCACTCACCTGGTAACTGATTCTGGTGTGATATGGTTGCAACAAAACAAATCAAACAATGTAACTGTTTGTTACATTACATGAGCCAGAGTATAATCAACATATCTGCCTCTTCAAATCTTTCAGTACCTGTAGTCTCTAGAAGCCATTGTGAACATGAATTATCATGTAGAAAATAAATCTTGACAATGAAATGTTGACCACAGTAAACGGACAGGACATGGCATAAAAGAACATTATTTTTTATGATATCAAAGTTGATATTATAATGAGTTGATAAAAAACAGAGGTTAATTTAATTTTGTTTTCCTTGTTATTTTGAATAATTGATCTTAAAGTCTGCTTCAGCAACTATTATATTGTCGTCCCCTAGAAGCCAGATTTTAATGAATAAATTTTTTCATGTTTTTTGTTAGTTTTGTCAGCACGTATTAACACATTATTGGCTATATCATGCCAAAGAAATGTGAGCTAAGTGCCTTTCCCAATGGCACACCGAGGTAGTTGGCCCAATGCTGCCCTAAGATGGTATTGAAGCGCAAATCTTAATATTATGAGTCTGATTCCCTACCAACTCAGCTACCACAACTCCTTTTGCTAAGTGAAAGTACATACATACATACATACATACATACATACATACATACATACATACATACATACATACATACATACATACTTTCCCATGCACAGTTAAAACACACATATACAAATACATACACTGCAAATATTGACATAGAATATCTAGAATATTTTGGTCTTTGACTTGTTGTAAAATTTCAAGTTCAAGTACAAAATGTTCAAAATGTGTACAAAAAATAAATATGTAAAGTGGTTGTACTGGCCTGAACATCTAATTGGGTCATTTACATATAAATACATATGCATGTACTAAATTTAATTTGCCTACCACAATTAGTTTTGCTTAATTGCACTAAGAAGATTTTTTAAAAAAATCTAAGTCGAAAAAGTCTACAGCAGGTGACCTGCACAGTTATACAGGAACAGCTGCAGAATCACATAGCAACATGTTTCTCTTCCAACAAAACTGACTCTGATAGTGCTGATATATGATAGTCTTCATGTGGTCCAGTCCAGTAATTGGGTCTCTCATAAAAGTAAAACTGATATCAGTTTGTCTGGTCATTTTTGAAACTTCATCAGTAGTGGAAGTGAGACTGTAGGGCCAAATGGAGCAGAAAAATAAATGGGAGATAAAAGACAATCATTTTGTCTCCAAAGACATATCTGTTTTGATGACAGAGAAGAAGATAATACAGATGTCTGCAGCAGCAGTCAGACAATATGTAAAGGTATGTTTTCATTGCTATGATATTTAAAACAATTGATACAAATATAAATCCATTTAATTATAGCCTAATTCAATGGATGAAAAGTGGAACCTGTTTGATTTGACAAATTCATTACAACTTAAAGTATTAATTCTCAAACCTTCCACTTTGTTTTCTCATCATTTTTGTACTGTATATACACAGTGTACCTAGTTGGAGCATGTTCTTGCAAAACTTTCTGTTTATTATGTCCATATATACATGTAGCTTATTATCAATGTTTTTTTTATATTATTATTATTATTATTATTATTATTATTATTATTATTATTATTATGCATGTGCAACTATGTACATGTGCTCTGTATGTAAATATGCATATAATAGAGGGCCACAAGGAGGATTAGTTCCATGCAACTAATTGTGTCATCTTCTTTAAATGAAGTCGTTATTATTATTATTATTATTATTATTATTATTATTATTATTATTATTTAGGAAGTATTTTTTAATTTGATAAAGTTATGTTTTCAGTGGGTTTATAACCTTTATACAAAGTAATTTCTGAAAACATAATTGAAATCAAACTGGTTAATAATATACATATATTTATTTAAAAAAATTTAACACAATTTTAGAGAGCAAATATGATTAGCTATATCAGTTACATATGTAGAATGTATTGACTTTAACTGAACTGCAAATTGTGCTTAAAATCAATAATGCCCATATAGATGGTAGTAAATATACTTTCATAGCATTTTATGTATGAAATTGTTGTAGTGTGACAGTAGTACCACAACAAGAGGCCAAAGTAGACCTGATATCACTCACTTGTCTCACTTTAGTCTAAAAGACAAATAACAGCATTAGGCTGGGTAATATCACTTGAAAGGTGTTCTCCATCTGATCATCATGAAAGCCACACAGTTGCATGACATGCCTTCAGAAGCCCAATCTTGGTAGAACATTCATTGAACATGTAATGTGAAACATTTCTACCAAATTTTATTCATATTGGAAGTATTTGACAAGAATTAAGTAAATAAAGAAACCTCTACCATATATGCTATAGATATTGGTAGGGAGAATACAAAGGTACAACCTTTGGCAGAAATTGGCCTTAAGTCAATTCCTTGAAACTATGATCAAATCTGGTGGAGTAATGCTAGAAATGTCACAGATAAATTTTCTATCTGGTTGCCATGTAAGGTAGAAACCCATATATTTCCAACATTTTCTTATAATCCTGTTGACTACTCATAAAAATAATTTATTTTATATTCTCGTTGTACTTGAAGATGGAGTTCATCTATGCTGTAACTTGAATTACTTTTGTCCCAGAGAGAAAAGTCACTTCAATGAGCAATGCAGAACATCAAGGACACAGTTTTTGCAATGGCTAAGATTTGAAAAGGCAAGTGTTTTCATTTATGTTGAGGGATAATGAACTTGATATTTTAATATTTTCAATTTTTACACTTTGACTTTTTTTCTTTCATGCAATATCAAAATGAAAAGTATACTTTTCTTCAGTGATATAAAGTAAAACATACTTATTTTACAAATCTTTGTTGTAAAATTTGGTTAAAATAATAATAAAAATTCAGCAAAAAAATTGTCCAATACTGCTCTATACTTCCCACATCTGAACTAAAATTATAACTACATGTACATAGAAAAAATGATATCATTGTGAAATGCATGTCATGGTTCTTATAACTCTTCTCCCACCCCCAGCGCTAAATCAGAACCATGATCAAAGTTTTCAACTGGAGTAAGACTGTTCTTATATCCTGCTTATGTATTCTACCAAAATGATGGATTTAACATTATACACATATATATTAGACCTATCAGTTTTTTATTTTTCACATTCCTTATGCAAAAACAGCTATCAATAAGGCTGATCATTACTACAGCTGTAGCCTTAGAAGACATCTTTGTCAGAAAATTCGTCAGCTTTATTCAATACCGATAACACGCTAACAATATATCAGATATGAATAGTGGTAAGTTCCAATAAAATCATGATGTTCTAAGTGGGCTATATGTAGCAGCCATTTTCTTTCCAAGAGGCCATGCTGGGATATAGTAACATGACACCAAATTGGCCATCTTAATATCAATTCATCTTCTTGATCAATTAAATTTCTCGATTCTCTATGTAATATTTGCAGAATCCTACTTGGACATATATTGGATAATTGATTATGAAAATCCTTGACTAAGTATAAAGGATTAGTGTCAGTGTGAAGTTACTATGTCAGCTGAATTCCAAATTTATACTAATTAGTACTATTTCTTTATACAAATAAATGTTAATGATTATTTGCCATTAGTCTGGATAACAGATTTAAATTCCTGTGTACACTCCAACAAGAATATTTATGCCTAATATTTATCACAGTTACATGTTTCCATATGCTGATGCAAAGTTTACAGAGGTTTACTCATTCTTGTAACAGGTCTTTGAGCTGTTTGTCTTACTAAACTAAGGCTTACCAAGTACATGTCAGGCAAGGTGTTATACCTATCTTTAGCACATTAGCAACAAGGAATCAAACCCTTATATGCTTTAAAATGTATGTTACTCATGAGTCATATGCTTACTTATTTCATCTTCACATATTGTATGCAATTGGCTTTCAGATTAGTAGTAATGAATTAATTTGTATTTTCTGTTTGATTGCAGGAAGGAGAGGAATCAGAGGGCACAGACCAAGAGTTAGCTCTGGTCAAATATAACAACAAAACATTGCATGTGGGCATTTTTTCAGAAGAAAACACCTTTACATTTTGTAAAGCACCAATAGGAAAAGTGCAAAATGAGGATTTGATATACAACACCAGCAAATATTTAATGAAACTTGATACACAAATCAAACAGATTATAAATATAGCTTATCTAGTACGTGCATTTTTTCTGGACTTGTTAAAAAAGATTTAATTTCTATGAGAAATATTAACAAAGCAAAACTGGAAACTGAAATAAGAAATTACTTAAAATAAACCTAACAGTCTTGTCACTTCTCCCAAAAATGGCCATTGACATGTGACACAAAAGTCCCCAAAATGGTTATTAACCATGTGCCACAAAATGCAAATGGTTGTAAGATTTGTGTGATTGACTTTCATTTCGAGACCAGTTTGATTCTTTTAAGACATCACTGTTTTGAGCAACATTTAAAAACTTTTTTCAATCTTTAATGCTACAGTTGGAAAATCATGACATAATCTGCATAGGAATTTTTGTATTTTGTCAAGACAGACAGTATTTGGACACTTGATATGGATTGCTTCTTTACAAAGATATGATCTCATTATAGTAACCATTACTGTCAAGAGCAACGTATATTATTAAATTTAAAGTGCCATACATATCTCTCTGTATGTGCATTCATCATGGAAAGAAGGTTTATCATGGTATTAAGGATGACACACTTGATGTAGGGATGACATCCTCCATGTACCCAGATGTGATTTTAAAGTAAAGTCTATATCTAGTCACATTTAACACAAGCTACTGTGGGTACCAGCAAATATTAAATGCTATGTAAATACATTCAGGAATTACCTTAAATTTAATTAAGTGCGTGATATGCTTAAAAAGTTTTCATACAAGCTACATGCTTTTTTTCTATCTATCAAAAATTGACTGACATGATTTGTAATTTTATTTTTTTTATTTTTTATTATTGTGGTAACAAGTCAAAGGAAAACTTCTAAGGAGGCATAATAAGGGTAAAAAGTAGTAAGGAATTATTTCCTGGTGTTCATTTGACACTCATGCATACACCCAAGTAAGAGGATCAAATAATTCATAGTAGTTGAGAACAGAATGTTACGATATAATTGTAGAAGTTTGTATAGTTTTACATGGTGATAGTAAAGGCTTAAACAGCTGTTTTTAAAATTGTAAATTGAAATATATCTACTTTATATTAAAAAGGTATTCATCATGCAATTATTATTATTATTATTATTATTATTATTATTATTAATATTATTATTATTATTATTATTATTATTATTATTATTATTATTATTATTATTATTATGCACTTTTCTCATATTTTTCAGTTAGTTTCATAAAGAGCCCTAAGTTAAATAAATATTATTATAGCTTGATGCTTATTTAGGGCTTATACTACCTTAATGGTTTAGATGGAATATTGAGTACATTTCAAATGAACACATACTTTACTGTACATCTATCATTCTACACTGAAAGTGTCAAATCCAGTAATATATAAAATTACATAATTAAAATTAAGATCAGCAATTCATTTACATCACTACCTTGGGATTGGATCATTTCATAAGTGTTGTCAACAGTAACATCGGTAATTTTGCTGCATTGGATTTGCATGGATATCAGCAGTGAAATAATGCCTCGCAATTGGTTCATTTTGTCTCAGTTTTACAGTGTCAATTCATGTGTTATTTTATTTACCATAAATTCACACAGATTTAGTATGTAGATCTGCAATATTGTTACATACTCATGGCTGTAAGAGAGACCAAATCATCTGTGTTGTATACAAGCTTCTATGCAGTGTAGAAAAAAAACTGCTGTGTTAATATATTAGAAATGTAATAATATGACTATATCACAGCTAGTTCATTTACTCATATAATCTTACAGACTCAACTAGGTAATATAGTAATATTACTATAATCAGTTTGATTTACAATCTTATAGACATATCTAGGCTATATAGTAATCTTGGGACAATGAGTTGGGAAATGTCCATTTTAGTAATATTACTGTGAGCCAGATAAAGCCATCAGTGTCCTACAAAGTCATCTCTGCTGTGTTGTAATATTACAACATTACAACTAGTTCATTTCATCAGCTTTATAAACCCAGACTGTATACAACAAATATAGGCTTGTACAAAGAAATGTTTCAAATATGCCTTGTATGAAAAATAAAGATTACATGAGTATATTGCATCCTCTCTCTCAATTCAACATACATCTTCTATTCATCATTATAAATATTCCACCAAATTATATATATATATATATATATATATATATATATATATATATATGTACACACACACACATGCACACACACACACACAGAGTAACTTCACTACTTAAACAAATACAATTTTGGTTCTCTCTATGGGGGTTACTCATGAGCTAGAATCTGAATGAAACACTGTACATGACTATGATGATTTCCAATCAAGCATCACTTAAAGTTTAAAGCTAACTTTTTATGCTCTATCTTAAGGTAAGGACATTTTCAGTGATTGTTTACCACTTGAAAGTTACAGAAGTATTCACAATACACCTTTTTGACTTCGACTCTCATTGCCTCATTCAGAAATAGGAAAAGAATCCATCATTGTGCTTCAGTGTTGAAGAGGAATTTGCATCAGACCCTCAGCACAGCCTTGTGTCCGACTTAAAATTCTGGACATCAGGTGGAATTTTCATATCCTATACTGAGGCATATGATGGATTCTATTATTATTACCTTGAGCTTGGAGATCAGCAGTCTCTACTTGGCAATGTAGTAAAGTTCATGCATCCAGGAGTTACATTACCAGAATTTAAATATCATTCTGAAACTGGATTGTAGATAATCAGTATAGTTATAGTATTATGAAAAAGGTGTTTGCAAGTAGTAATGATATTAAAAATTAAATATAAAGTTAAAATCCTGTAAGAAGGACATCCCGAAATTTTATTTTATATTCTGGAGCAGTTTGAGTTCTAGTTATAGTGATATCACTACATCAGGTTTTTGAGATCACAAAATCAGTGTTACACTGTCACCATGGAAATAGGGTAATGTTACTGCATGTGGTTTAGGATGAACAATGCAGTATTATTTCAACATCAGGTTTTGCACATCTCACAAATCAGCCTTACACTGTTACATTGGAAATAGGGTATAGTTATTACATGAGTTTCGTGATAACCGATGTAGTATTGTTACTACACCAAGTTTTGGAGATCACAAAATCGGTTTTACAATGTCACCTGGAAATAGGATATTGTTACTACATGCATTTGAGGATATTGTAGTATTGTTACTACATCAGGTTTTGGAGATCACTAAATCGGTGCCTGGAAATAGGGTAATGTTACTACATGAGTTTCGTGATAAACAATGAAGAATTGTTACTACATCAGGTTTTTGGAGATCACAAAATCAGTGCCTGGGAAAAGAGTATTGTTACTACATGGATTTGGGGATAGCAATGTAGTATTGTTACTACATCAGGTTTTGGAGATCACAAAATCAGTGCCTGGAGATAGGGTATTGTTACTACATGGATTTGGGGATAGCAATGTAGTATTGGTACTACATCAGGTTTTGGAGATCACAAAATCAGTGCCTGGAGATAGGGTATTGTTACTACATGGGTTCGGGGATAGCAATGTAGTATTGTTACTACATCAGGTTTTGGAGATCACAAAATCAGTGCCTGAAAATAGGGTATTGTTACTACATGGGTTTGGGGATTAACAATGTAGTATCATTACTAGTACATTTACTAGTACAACTTATATTCACTTTACAGTTTCTTGTGCTTCTTCTTATTAAACCTGATATTGTGTGTACAAAAGTTTAAAATTCCTTTAAAAAGGACAAGCAAGCAATTCCTTTTTTATTCTGGAAGCCATTTTAAGAAGTCCGTTTGAGATCCTCTGTTTCTCACATTACACATTGCCCATGAACAAAAACAAAACAAAACAAACAAATAATTTTCAGCAATATTTCCACGACGGCTGTATCAATTTCATTATAGCCTCGTGCCATCATATTTTCCTTACGAATACTTTCTGAATAATTATTATTTAGACTACCGTTATTATTGTAATTGATTCAGTTTGTGATTTCACCAGTCAGTCTTAGAGTTAAAAGAAACTTACAAAGACACATTTGAAGAAATAGATGTTGATGTAGATAAGTTGGTGAGTGAAAAGAAAAATCTCACCTGAAAATTGTAAAAGATCTAGTTTTAATTACTTTGCTTTGCTTATGTCATTGCTTATAAAGAATACAGAAGGACAAACACAACACAAACTGTAGCAGATTTCATAAAGACTTGTTGTATTATCCCTAAGTCTTCTAACTAAGGGTAACCTTGTCAGCTGTATTGAAAATGTATGTTGTGTGCTAAGATAATTGCTTTATTAATAGGATTACTAAAAACACTAAACTAAAATCCCATTCAAGAATTTCATCCGTTCATTACACCTAGCAAATGTAGTTCCATTCCTGGCTGAAATGCCCATTTGTACTGAACTACTTAATGATTCAGTTCACATTTTTAGAGGGAATTTAAAAAATATTTTCAACCAGAAAGTACTCTGCTTATGTCAGTATACACTGGTAACATCTTGATCAAAATTGGTAAGATCTTGATCAAAATACATTTTGTTCAAAATCCCATTTTGCTTGGAATGTTGCATGTCTCTCCGATATGAACATGTTATGGAAATATCACAGCTGTGGAGAGAGAGAGAGAGAGAAAGAGAGAGAGAGAGATAAGGTAAATATGTACATATGCATGCGTGAAGAGTATATAACTAAATGTACATATGCATGCGTGAAGAGTATGTAACTATATGTACATATGCATTCGTGAAGAGTATGTAACTAAATGTACATATGCATGCGTGAAGAGTATGTAACTAAATGTACATATGCATGCGTGAAGAGTATATAACTAAATGTACATATGCATGCGGGAAGAGTGTGTAACTAAATGTACATATGCATGCATGCGTGAAGAGTATATAACTAAATGTACATATGCATGAGTGAAGAGTATATAACTAAATGTACATATGCATTCGTGAAGAGTATGTAACTAAATATACATATGCATGCATGAAGAGTATGTAACTAAATGTACATATGCATGAGTGAAGAGTATGTAACTAAATGTACATATGCATGAGTGAAGAGTGTGTAACTAAATGTACATATGCATGCGTGAAGAGTGTGTAACTAAATGTACATATGCATGCGTGAAGAGTGTGTAACTAAATGTACATATGCATGTGTGAAGAGTATGTAACTAAATGTAGGTATGCATACGTTAATGTGTTGGGAAGAGTTATAATTTGCATGCGTGTATTCTCATTTCTTATGACATAACTAATCTTGATATGATGTAGTGATGAGCGATGGAAGAAAGAAAGGAAGAAACAAATGTATGTCTTAATTAAGCAAGGAACATAATGGAACTATGAGACGAGAGGAAGAGACTGCGAAAATGCCTGAATGAATGAAGAAAGAAGGCAGAAAGAGAGAATGTACTAACTAACAGGTATAAAAGAGGCTGAAATGAAGAAAATAAGATGGAAGGATGAAAGAAAAACGAAAGAACGAAAGAGGAATAAAGGAAGAAAGTGGAAGAGGTTAAGAAAGAGGAAGAAAGATGATTTGGGATATATGTTAATAACAGCTGAACTAATCTATCTAAGCTTCCACGTTTCGCCTCTGCTCATTAGGTTGCAGCACCTTGCATAGACATATTCCGTGAGATCACTCTAGTTAAACACCTGACAGTGTTTAGTTACCTAAAGGCTCCGGATTACCGACATGACCTTCCCGCAGGGTCGCAATTTGTACCTAAAAAATTTCCTATTTTTTCTTTAGGCTCGTACTCATCGGATGAGAATATCAAAACCCATACCAAGCGCCTGTGACATCAGACATGCTCCAGAGTTATAACCAGACCTATTCATGAGATCATTTCTTCTCAGCTCGTAATAATCCTCCTGATTCAATAGGCTCAATACACCCAGCTAGACCGATACCCGTTGGATCACTACTTTAATCTAAATAATACCTTATGTCAAGCCCATGCATAAACCTATAATACTTTCCGTCCGTCATCGAGATATATCTTGCCCAATCCGAAAGAGGCTGAGGGCTCCATATCACCTTGATACAGTCAAGCTATCAGAATGGAAGTGGCTATTATTCATTCGATATATGTAAGGACATTGACAACTTCATTTTCTACAAAAAGGAGTATATCACTTACGAAAGTCTTGCCGACCTGGATTATTATATATTATTTTTAAAACCAGGTTATATCATTTTCATATAATGTATATTCTGATCAAAGTACACAAGGCCATAAACTATTCAGCATATGGTCACAGAGTAACGCAGCTAAAGACTATTTTCCTCCTCACCAGAATATTACACTGTTTGATACATGGCTTCTTATAATCAGGATTGAATTAGGAGGTAATCAATGATTATTCAGCATCTGATTATAATAAATGTTAATAAATTAATTTAAATTTCTTTTACAAAACAGTATTAAAAGAAATCTTTGAATAAATTAACCAAATTTCTACATCTGACAGACTTTCTCACTTCACAGTTTACATTTATAAAGTAAGCTTCTCCAAAAGAAATTATAATGTAATGGTTAACACAGGTTTCAGTTGATATATATATATATATATATATATATATATATATATATATATATATATATATATATATATATATATTGTTATGTATGATGTTTATATAATATTATAAATATTTTAGGAAATTATAAATGTTTCTTCACTTTAATATTTGCTTAAATCTTAATGTTATCAGGAAAAACATGTTTAACTAGTGTCCTTGAATTAGGTTGTTTTGATCAATATGTTTTCTCAATTTGAAGGTCAAGGTTGATTTTGTTTACAGTTAGAATTCCATTAAGATGACTCACATTCTAGAACATTCTGTCATGTGACCAATCTAGAACATTCTGTCATGTGACCAATCTTTATATATACCATGTTTGGTAGACATTTTGTTCAGTTCGACATTACCATCAGTCTTGTAAAGAGCTATTACAGTTGTGAAAATTCATTCCAAATTCTAAGAGAGGAATTATTTTGAAATATTCATTGGATTATAACAGTGCTCATAAACTTTTGGATTTTGGAATTTTGATTGACAATTTTGGAATTTATGTGAACTTATTCAGAGATTTTGGATTACTTCATTTTGACTTCAGCACATCAAGATTTCTAGTACATCAGGACTTTGGAGACCATTGGCACATAATAACATTCAAGAACACAGCCGTGAATTCTATATTTAGGACTTGTGATTAGAACAATCATTCTTATTGGATTATTAGGATACATAAACACATTACTGTAAGTGACTTTTTGATTTTTCATTTTAATTATCTAGTAATAAATTGCTTGTTGATTTTTACTTGATTTGTTGGTTTCACTTTCTTTCTGTTACATTTTTCTTAGACCATAGAGTCGTAACAGAAATTGGGGGCTCGTCCGGGATTGAATTTCTTTAAAGCATATTAGAGATATTAAATTTATCTTTGAAATTCATATTGATTTTGTTTTGGAATTTTTTTTTGTCTTTGGCAAAGATTTTTAATAAAGAAATTTGTTTTGTGTGAAACCAACAAGCATTTACAATGGCATCTATTGTTCAGAATTTCATTTCAAAACCTACCCAGGAGGGGTTAGAGTGCATGAGAAAGGATGAGTTGCTCGAGCTTGCCAGAAAATACAGTCTATCTGAGGCAAAAGTATCATTGACAAAACAGGAGATAAAGATTATTTTGATTCAGTATTTAGTAGGAAAGGGAATTTTTGATAGCAGTGCTTTAAGTTTGAAGAGAAAGCCTGTATCTGGTTCTGACAGGAAATTAAGGGAATTAGAGTTAAAGAACCAGATTGATTTAGAATTGGTAAAGCTTCAGATTCAGAGAGAGAGAGAGAGAAAGAAGAGAGGCAGATACAGATGGAGAGAGAGAAAGAAGAGAGGCAGCTACAAATGCAGAAGGAAGAGAGGCAGATGCAAATGCAGATGGAGAGAGAGAAAGAAGAGAGGCAAATGCAGAGGGAGAGGGAGAGAGAGAGAAAGAAGAGAGACAAATGCAGATGCAAAGAGAAGAAAGGGAAATGCAATTTAAGTTAAGAGAATTAGAACTGGCAAACAGAGCACACTCCACTCCTTTAAACACAAGTCCAGGTTTTGATGTTACTAGATATATTAGGTTAGTACCCCCTTTTCAGGAAAAAGAAGTAGATAAATACTTTCTTCATTTCGAGAAAATAGCTGAAAACTTGAAATGGCCCAGAGAGCATTGGACTTTGTTATTACAAAGTGTACTTATTGGCAAAGCTCGTGAAGTCTACACTTCACTGTCAGTACAACAAAGCACTGATTATGATTTGGTTAAGGAGTACATCTTGAAAGCTTATGAGTTGGTACCAGAGGCATATCGACAAAGGTTTAGGAATTGTAGAAAAGAAACTGGACAAACTCATGTCGAATTTGCAAGGGATAAAGAACAACTATTTAATAGGTGGTGCTCAGCCAAGAAAGTTGATCAAGGTTATGATAACCTCAGACAGCTCGTATTAATTGAAGAGTTCAAGAGGTGCATCCATAGTGATGTTAAAACCTATCTTGACGAGCAGAATGTGGAAACTTTGGAAAATGCTGCTCGTATGGCTGATGATTATTCCTTGACTCACAAAATTTCATTTGGCAATAAGTCGTCCTCTCAGCAGTTTTCTGGTAAAAAACCATTTCAATCTCATTCGAGTACTTCCAAATTTCACAACAGCACAACTGTTAGGAATCAAACATCTGATAAGACTGATCAGAAATCCTTATCTCTTCCTACGTGCACTTATTGTAAAACGAAAGGGCACGTTATTTCTGATTGCTTCAAGTTGAAAAATAAGCAACAGAGAAAAGACAGAGCTTTTCCAAATGCTCTTATTTCTACGAGGTCAAGGTCACGGTCTTGTATTGAAAGCAATACATTTGTTGGGTCAAACAAACCCCAGTCTGATTCTATTTTGGAGGCTTATGAACCATTCATGTCAGAAGGTTCTATATCACTTATTGGTGATTCTGCCAAACCTATCCCAATTAAAATATTAAGGGACACTGGAGCTTCTCAGAGTCTTTTATTATCAGGTACTTTGCCTTTGTCTGAGGAGTCTTCTTCAAGTGAAAGTGTTCTTGTTCAGGGAGTTGAGTGCGGCTTTGTAAATGTTCCTCTTCATTGTGTAAATTTGGCATCAGACTTAGTTTCTGGACCTGTGACTGTTGGGGCAGTGACTTCTTTACCCATAGAGGGTGTTCATTTATTACTAGGCAATGACCTAGCTGGAGATAAGGTTGTGGTTAATCCACTTGTAACTGACAAGCCTTGTTTGGATCAGAAAGTTGATCCTGTCGAAACTGAAATCCCTGATTTGTACCCTGCTTGTGCAGTTACTAGAGCTATGGAAAAAAGAGCTCTTGAGATTGATGTTGATCAGGATATTATTCCTTTAGCTGACACATGTATTGGTCAGTTTTTTGATGAGGTCACTTTTTCCTCAGGTATTGATCAATCAAATGGTATTGATCACAGTGATCCTCTTTTGGCAACTCATTCTCTTTGTTCTACTCAGGGTGACAAACGACAATCTCTTGTCGTTGAACAGGAGCAAGATCCCGAGATATCTTGTTTGTTTCAGAGGGCTATTAGTGAAACTGAAGCCACACAAGTTCCAGTGTGTTACTTTGTGAAAAATGGGGTCCTTATGAGGAAATGGAGACCACCTGATGTACCCGCTGGTGACGAGTGGTCAGTGAGCTATCAAATTGTTGTTCCTAAGTCATATCGACAGGAAATTCTTAATTTAGCCCATGAAACCCCTTTAGCTGGTCATTTAGGAGTCCGTAAGACTTATCACAAGATCTTGAATCATTTTTATTGGCCGAAACTCAAAAGTGATGTTTCTAAATACTGCAGATCTTGTCACACTTGTCAAATGGTAGGAAAACCCAATCAGAAGATACCTAAGGCTCATTTGCAACCTATTCCTGCATTTGATGAACCATTTAGTAGAATAATAGTAGACTGTGTTGGTCCTTTACCTAAAACCAAGTTAGGCAACCAATACTTGTTGACCATCATGTGTGCATCTACAAGATTTCCAGAGGCAATTCCTCTGAGAAATATAAAAACTAAAACTATTGTGAAAGCTTTGGTGAAGTTTTTTACACTTGTTGGCCTTCCCAAATCTGTCCAGTCAGATCAAGGGTCAAATTTTATGTCTGGAATTTTCCAACAAGTTATGCATGAACTAGGCATCCAACAGTTTAAATCTTCTGCCTATCACCCTGAAAGTCAAGGTGCTTTGGAAAGATTTCATCAAACTTTGAAGAATATGATTCGATCATATTGCTTTGATACAGAAAAGGATTGGGATGAGGGTGTTCATTTGTTGTTGTTTGCTGTTAGGGAATCAGTTCAAGAGTCGTTGGGTTTTAGTCCCTTTGAACTAGTTTTTGGTCATACTGTCCGTGGACCATTGAAATTATTGAAAGAGAAACTTCTTTCAAATGAAGATTCAAAGATTAATCTTCTTGATTATGTCTCTGATTTCAAATACAAGTTGTCAAAGGCCTGTGAAGTAGCAAGAACTAATCTTCACAATACCCAGTCAAAAATGAAATTAAGGTATGACAGAAATTCACAGGAAAGGAGTTTTAAACCTGGTGACAAAGTTCTGGCTCTCTTGCTCATAACTCAAAATCCTCTTCAGGCTAAATTTTATGGTCCTTATACCGTTGAAAAGAAAGTAAATGACTTAAATTATATCATTAACACTCCTGGGAGACGGAAACAGAAACAACTTTGTCATATAAATATGTTAAAGGAATATTTTGACAGAGATAGCTCAGCTAATTATTCAGTTAATTTAGTTGTACCTGTCCCACACAGTGAAGATATCAACGATGGAGTACGATCAGACTATAGTGACTCTGGTATAACCAATCTTCGGAATTCAGAAATATTGAACAACCTAGACCAGAAACTTTCACATCTACAACAACAGGAAAGAAATGAACTAAAACAGCTATTACATGACTATGAGCACTTGTTTCCTGATGTTCCAACACGAACAAGTAAAATTTATCATGACGTTGACATTGTAGATTCTGCGCCTGTGAAACAGCATCCTTATAGGATGAATCCTCTCAAACAGAACTATCTGAAGAAAGAAATTCAGTATCTACTGGAGAATGATTTCATAGAACCAAGTAAAAGTAACTGGAGTTCACCATGTATTCTTGTTCCCAAGCCAGATAATACATTCCATATGTGTACTGACTATAGAAAAGTCAACAGTGTCACCAAAACTGATTCATTTCCAATCCCAAGAATGGACGATTGCATTGATAAAATTGGAAATGCGGAATATGTCACCAAGTTTGACCTTTTAAAAGGATTCTGGCAAATTCCACTGACGGAAAGGGCAAAAGAAATTTCAGCATTTGCAACTCCAGATGGACTTTATCAATATAAAGTCATGCCGTTTGGAATGAAAAATTCGCCTGCAACGTTTCAACGTCTGATGAACATGATAACATTTGGTCTTGATAATTGTGACGCTTATATCGATGACGTCATTATCTACAACAACACCTGGGAAGATCATTTGGAAACCATTCGAAAATTCTTCGATCGACTCAGTGATGCGAATCTGACAATTAATTTGAGCAAAAGTGAGTTTTGCCATGCTTGTGTCTCATTTTTAGGACATATTGTGGGACGAGGTCAAGTTAAACCTATAGAAGCTAAGGTCAAAGCTATCTCTGAATTTCAAGTTCCAATTTGTAAAAAGCAACTGATGCGATTTCTAGGTATGGCTGGATATTATCGGAAATTTTGTTCCAATGTTTCCAAAATTGCTGAACCTTTAACAAGTTTATTGAGTAAGAAAACCAAATTTCATTGGTCTGACAAGTGTCAGGAATCTTTTGACAAGTTAAAGGCCATGCTTAAGAATGCACCAGTTCTTTCTGCACCAAATTTTAGCCAATCGTTTAAATTATCTGTTGATGCAAGTGATGTAGGAGTTGGTGGAGTATTGATTCAGGAAGACAAAAGTGGTGTGGATCACCCTGTGTGTTATTTTTCTAAAAAAACTAAACAAGCACCAGAAAAATTATTCCACAATTGAGAAGGAATGTTTGGCTTTGATATTGGCTTTACAGCATTTTGAAGTGTATGTTACCTCAGCTCTTTCTCCAATTATTGTGTACAGTGATCACAATCCCCTTACTTTCATCAACAAAATGAAAGATAAAAATCGGAGATTGTTGAGATGGAGTTTGATATTGCAAGAATATAACATTGACATCAAACACATCAGAGGAAAAGACAATGTGATTGCAGATGCACTCTCACGTGCCTAGAAATGTAACATTGCTTGATGTAATTAAGTCCAGTATCGTAAAACATGTTCTTATGTAATTTTTGGTTATTGTAGTATTAGATATATATTCAAAAGAAAGCTTTATTATATAAATCTTTCTTTTTCTTTATGAGGGGAGGTGTTATGTATGATGTTTATATAATATTATAAATATTTTAGGAAATTATAAATGTTTCTTCACTTTAATATTTGCTTAAATCTTAATGTTATCAGGAAAAACATGTTTAACTAGTGTCCTTGAATTAGGTTGTTTTGATCAATATGTTTTCTCAATTTGAAGGTCAAGGTTGATTTTGTTTACAGTTAGAATTCCATTAAGATGACTCACATTCTAGAACATTCTGTCATGTGACCAATCTAGAACATTCTGTCATGTGACCAATCTTTATATATACCATGTTTGGTAGACATTTTGTTCAGTTCGACATTACCATCAGTCTTGTAAAGAGCTATTACAGTTGTGAAAATTCATTCCAAATTCTAAGAGAGGAATTATTTTGAAATATTCATTGGATTATAACAGTGCTCATAAACTTTTGGATTTTGGAATTTTGATTGACAATTTTGGAATTTATGTGAACTTATTCAGAGATTTTGGATTACTTCATTTTGACTTCAGCACATCAAGATTTCTAGTACATCAGGACTTTGGAGACCATTGGCACATAATAACATTCAAGAACACAGCCGTGAATTCTATATTTAGGACTTGTGATTAGAACAATCATTCTTATTGGATTATTAGGATACATAAACACATTGCTGTAAGTGACTTTTTGATTTTTCATTTTAATTATCTAGTAATAAATTGCTTGTTGATTTTTACTTGATTTGTTGCTTCCACTTTCTTTCTGTTACATTTTTCTTAGACCATAGAGTCGTAACAATATATATATATATATATATATATATATATATATATATATATATATATATATATATATATATATATATATATATATATATATACAAATTAATAATATGCATGGCCAAAGAAAAACACAATAGGAGCCTCAAGGGAATCATCGTGACAGAAAATAAATTAGGTATAAGGACTCTATCTACCTGCTCTGAAGTCAATTAAGTACAGCAGCGATAGTACAAAATTAAGCGCATACAAATTCATTTTTCATTCTCAAAGTACAGAGGTTACTCGAAAGTACCGATTATAAGTTCATAATGTCCACTTAATGTATTACACTTAACTACACCGATTGAATACTTTATAAAAGACAGCATTTATTCACGAAATTGTTCCACTCTTCTGTGAATCATAATTTCATGCAACATATAACTATGCAGTTATTTATGGAATGTATTATATTTGCACAAAGATTTATATGCAGGAATGTGGCGCAATCCGAGTAAAATAGTTTATGTTAGACGTTGCTATGTATCCAATTATTCGAATTTAACATCAAATAGAATCTTTCAATTCGTGAAAATCTGTGTACTGAACAATATGATATTTCACCTTCAGTTGACCGGATCAAATATAAAATTTGCTTATATAAACTTTTGTCGGACATCACGAATCTATTATTAGACTACTTCATTTAAACGTTTGATACACATTACACTTCCTAAATGGTGAGACAAATATATACGCATCATGAACCTGAACATATTTGCAGGTCGTTATGGAAATTCCGGATTTACATTGAGAGATCAACATTTCACACATTACATTTCCGAAAAATTCAAGCAAACAACAGCAATACTAACTCAAGTATTGTCCTTCATTAGCAGCAAAGAACAGTAAACAAGTACACATCCACAACATACAAGAAATACAATACAATACAATAACATAAAATCAAATTCTTTCACGCGGACGTGATCGAAAACATCCTTTTCCGAATCCTATATACAAGAAACCTTCTGATTGGTTAGATTTTATGTAAGCGCCCTTCTGATTCGTCAACGCCACTGTGCATTTCAATCCCTCTTGGGGTATAAAAGCTAAGGTAGATAGGACCAGAATCATTCCCCGTCATATGCATCTGGCCATTTTAAATGACGAAGATTTGAACAAGCTCCTATCTGGAGTCACCATTGATCACGGTGGTATGTTGCCTAACATCCAGGCTGCTCTTATGCCAAAGAAAACCAAGCAGGCTCCTGCAAAATAAGCCTTCTCTTGTTCTACAAGAATCCCGCAAAAATAAAAAACAACAATGAAAAAACACAATTATTTTCGTAAAGGAATATGCATCAATATTGACAACAGGTAATGAATGAGATCACAAAAACACGCACGCACGGAATAAAACTAAGGGGTGACATATTCCATATTCATTTATTCATTTATTCATTCATTCATTTCATGTACGAAGATAGATAGTTGCCTTGGCGAGTAGTTGATGTCATTATTTACATACGAGTATTAATATGACCAAATCCGATTGTTATTGTTGCTGACCTTCTTCGGTATCTTTCTTTTACCCCTGTCTTTTGCATTATTCTGTTACTTTTCCCCGTTGTAACATTGTTCTTATACAATACATACTAGTAAATCAAAAATGTAGTGTGATTGGTTTTCCCTCTTTTAACTTCTTAGCGTCGCTGTCTACTGAGTCACTTCGTATGTCTATACATTCTCCAAGTCCAAGACACCTAAGGTAGCAACAGCAGCTAAAAACCCAAGGTTAAGAGCCATAAGAAGAAAAAGACAGCTGACAAAATCAACTGCAGAGAAAAGGTCAGAAAAAGCGAAGAAAGTAAAGACCCCAAAGAAGGCCAAAACAGCAAAGCCTAAGAAGACCATATCCCCTAAGAAGGCTAAGACACCAAAGCCAAAACAGGCCAATACCATAAAGTAGAAGGCAGCTAGCAAGCCTCGTGAAGTAAGGGCGCCCAAAAGGCCGCCACCAAAGCTAAGCCCAGCGGACTGGGACAGGAAGAAGACGATGAGGTGGAGGGAATCCGACGGAATCTACATCTACAAAGTTCGGAAACTTCAACACCAAGACACCGCTATCTCCAGCAAAGCTATGTATATCATGAACAGTTATATCAACGATATCTTCCACAGAATCGCTGCAGAAGCTTCAAGACTGGCACAATACAGCAAGCGCTCTACAATCACTAGCAGAGAAATCCAGACAGCTTTCCGACTTCTACCCGATGAACTTGCTAAGCATGCCGTAAGCGAGGGAACCAAGGCTGTTACAAAGTACACCAGTAGCAAGTAAGCATACTGTGTAGATCCAAATATCAAAACGGCCCTTTTCAGGGCCATACATATTTCTAGAAAAGAAGTATTTCCCGAGGTTGCCATGCTTCTAAAGAAGCAATAGTTCCCTTTACATCTATCAAAACCTAGTTATAATAGACTTGCAGAAATAGAGAACCACCAAGCAAGGGTATGATGTTCTTCAAAACCCCTTACAAGTATTCGGTACTGTGCACATATTTACAAAGAGGTCAATGAAAACGTCAAGCAAACAACAGCAATAATAACTCAAGTATCGTCCTTCATTAGCAGCAAAGAAAAGTAAACAAGTACACATCCACAACATACAAGAAATACAATACAATTCAAAAACATAAAATAAAATTCTTTCACGCGGACGTGATCGAAAACATCCTTTTCCGAATCCTATATACAAGAAACCTTCTGAGTGGTTAGATTTTATGTACGTGCCCTTCTGATTCGTCAACGCCACTGGGACTTTCAATCCCTCTTGGGGGTATAAAAGCTAAGGTAGAGAGGACCAGAATCATTCCCCGACATATGCTGCTGGCCATCTTAAATGACGAAGATTTGAACAAGCTCCTATCCGGAGTCACCTTTGATCAGGGTAGTGTGTTGCCTAACATCCAGGCTGTTCCTCTGCCAAAGAAAACCAAGATGGCTCCTGAAAAATAAGCCTTCTCTTGTTCTACAAGAATCCCCCAAAAATAATAAACAACAACAAAAAAACCCAATTATTTTCGTAAAGGAATATGCCCCAATATTGACAACTGGTAATGAATAAGATCACAAAAACACGCACGCACGGAATCAAACTAAGGATTGACATATTCCATATTCATTTATTCATTCATTCATTTCATGTACGAAGATAGATAGTTGCCTTGGCGAGTAGTTGATGTCATTATTTATTTACGAGTATTAATATGACCAAATCCGATTGATTTTTTTTTTTGCTGACCTTCTTCAGTATCTTTCTTTTACACCGGTCTTTTGCATTATTCTGTTATTTTTCCCCGTTGTAACATTGTCCTTATACAATAGATACTAGTCAATCAAAAATGTAGTTAAGATTGGTTTTCCCTCTTTTAACTTCTTAGAGTCGCTGTCTACTGAGTCACTTCGTATGTCTATACATTCTCCAAGTCCAAGACAGCTAAGGTAGCAACAGCAGCTAAAAAAACCAAGGCTAAGAGCCATGAGATGAAGAAGACAGCTAACAAAATCAACTGCAGAGAAAAAGTCAGAAAAAGCGAAGAAGGTAAAGACCCAAAAGAAGGACAAAACAGCAAAGCCTAAGAAGACCATATCCCCTAAGAAGGCTAAGACACCAAAGCCAAAACAGGCCAATACCCCAAAGTAGAAGGCAGCTAGCAAGCCTCGTGAAGTAAGGGCGCCCAAAAGGCCGCCACCAATGCTAAGGCCCAGCGGACTGGGACAGTAAGAAGACGATGAGGTGGAGGGAATCCTACGGAATCTACATCTACAAAGTTCGGAAACCTCTACACCCAGACACCGCTATCTCCAGCAAAGCTATATGTATCATGAACAGTTTTGTCAACGATATCTTCCACAGAATTGCTGCAGAAGCTTTAAGACTGGCACACTACAGCAAGCGCTCTACAATCACTAGCAGAGAAATCCACACAGCTTTCCGACTTCTACCCGATGAACTTGCTAAGCATGCCGTAGGCGAGTTAACCAAGGCAGTTACAAAGTACACCAGTAGCAAGTAAGCATACTGTGTAGATCCAAATATCAAAACGGCCCTTTTCAGGGCCATACATATTTCTAGAAAAGAAGTATTTCCCGAGGTTGCCATGCTTCTAAAGAAGCAATAGTACCCTTTACATCTATCAAAACCTAGTTATAATAGACTTGCAGAAATAGAGAACCACCAAGCAAGGGCATGATGTTCTTCAAAACCCCTTACAAGTATTCGGTACTGTGCACACATTTACAAAGAGGTCAATGAAAACGTCAAGCAAACAACAGCAATACTAACTCAAGTATTGTCCTTCATTAGCAGCAAAGAAAAGTAAACAAGTACACATCCACAACATACAAGAAATGCAATACAATTGTTGTTCTTACATTAGAGTCGCGTTCGTCCATTCGGGCATGTGCGACTATATACCCCCACAGCGTGCAAGCACGCATAGGGGGGTTGAGTGGTCAGGTGTGTTGACAGATTGCAACCACCTGACTCTATTTTCAGTGCTCCCCTCCAGCGCAGCACGATTCCCCACAATTAAGGGGGTTAAAATGATTGCGCGCTATTGGAGGATGAGTACCGTCTACACATCCCAGAGGGATGTGTAAATTATTTCTGAGTACACCTCCCCAGCGCAACATGGTTCCCCACAATTAAGGGGGTTAAATGAATGTGCGCTATATGAGAGTGTGTACCATTATACCTGTACATAGGACTAGAACCACAATGTTTACAGGTATATGTGTGCGCGTTGTAGCGCACGTTGTAGATTGAATTGTGTCAAGTATGCAGTCAGGAGTGAAAAGGCGGCACGGACTAAGCAAGCGAAGGCGCGAAGCGTGGCGGGAAGCCGAAACGCCAAGAACGTACATACATGATCAAATTCTGCCCAGTTATACTAAGTCGGGCTGTCCCTAATACCAATAAAGTGTAAGCCACTTGTTCAATTATGACAATACATCGAGTTTCGAGATTTTGTTTAATTAATTCCTAATAAAAAATTTTTTTGAATTTTGCGTACATAGTGTACATATTTGTCCAAAAATAATATCAATAAACGAGTACAAGTTACTCATATCATTTTTGTATCACGCACAGATAATTAATTAGAGAATGTGTTTTAGACGGTGGTTCAAAATTGATCAAATTTGAGTTTTAAAAGAGTATAATCGAAAGGGGTTTTCGAAAAAAGCCAAATTGAAAACCCCATTGATTCAGGCAATGAAATAGCCCTTAGAAGGACTGTTTAGCCCTTAGAAGGACTATTATTCAGCAGGTGGTCCCCGGTAGAGAAGCTCTGTCTGTCTGCCATGCTGGCTCTCTCCTTAACGCAGCGCCCCCTTGGTAGCTCGCTTTGTTGCTGTTCCATGTGGTCGGCTGTTGGCGGGGGGATAGGTCGGCATAACAAGCTCCATTGGCCAGCACAGCAGCTTGGCCCCATACTTCCATACCAAGAGCGAGTCCTTGTAGTTGTAGTTGGGTGTCCATAGCTGCTGCAAGACTGCCAAGACTGCCTCATTCCCTCCTCGTCCACTGCGTCTCCCTCTACCGGTTAGCACGTCTGCCACACGTCTACACTCTCCACCTGCTGCTGCCTGCCTGAATACAATACAATACAATAACATAAAATCAAATTCTTTCACGCGGACGTAATCGAAAACATCCTTTTCCGAATCCTATATACAAGAATCCTTCTGATTGGTTAGATTTTATGTAAGCGCCCTTCTGATTCGTTAACGCCACTGTGCATTTCAATCCCTCTTGGGGGTATAAAAGCTAAGGTAGATAGGACCAGAGTCATTATTCACAGCTAATAGAGCAGGAGCATACACAGCAAAATAGAGCTAGTCATGGAGCAAATAATTCCGGATTTCGCCTGGAATGCCTTGAAGGGCCTTGGCCTTAAACTGGCTTCAGGGTGGAGCTTAAGAGCCCAGGAGACGAGAACAACTCTTCTTCTGATTTGGGAAGAAAAGAGAAACGAGATAGAAAGAACCCCAAGAGATTGGAGACGAGGAGTGCCATGGAGGGGACTGGCCCGGACTAAGCAGTGGGAGCGACAAATGCCCCCCCAAGCCGAAGCCAAGCGGTCCTGCCATGGTCCCCAAATCAGCAGCGCCATCGCCGCAAAGACCAACAACGCCACCGCCGCCAACTCCTCCAGCGGCAACATCAATAACATCTCCAGATGGTATACAGGGGATATAGTCTCCAGGGAATAAAATAGAGGAGAAGGAGAAGGAGGAGAAAAAGATGTGGGCAAGAAAAACAGTAGCGGAAGGAAAAAAGAAAGCCTCACCAACACCACCACCACCGACACCACCAATGCCGCCAACCTCCTCATCGGAGCCAGAGGGTGAAAAAATCATTCCAGGCGCAAATCCAAACCAACAGGCATGGAATTACATTTACCGTACCTCCATGCTTATTGGAGTAGGGAAAGAAGTATGGGAGGAAAAACAAAAGGCGTTGATCTCATCGAGGACAACAGGGCATTGATGGAGACGGAGAGCAGGGGAGGGGGAAAGAGAATGAGGACGCGTGTCAAAAGAGCTACAGCAAATTTTTAAAAAAAATAGGGTCGGAATTTGCTGAAAATCCTGTCACAACAATGGCGTTAATGTGTAATTTTTTGATAGCACATCATAAGCTAGACGTTCCAACCGTAAAATGCGAGGAATGCATGAATGACAGAGACATGCTACACCTCATTGATCCAGGCAGCTCAAATGGACCAAGGGTACGCCAGCTGCCTGAATACCTGCAGGAAGCCTTTCGCCGCCAGGGGTATTACACAACCCTTATAAGGGCTAAGGAGTTCTTTCATTGCCTCCAGGTTTTCACTTTGGCTTGAAAACCTTTTCGAAATGTAACTTAATTTCAACACAGATATGATTCATTATCCGCCGAATCAAATTACAACTTGAATATATCGGATTAAGACCAGAAAATTGAGAGGGTTACTTAAACCCAAATTCATTTATTTTTTTTCTTCGGAAAACATATGTACATTATGTACACGAAATTTCAAAATTGATAGGATAATAGGAAAATTTATTAAACTAAAAATGTGACCGTAATTACAACATGTGGCTAACACACAATTGGTAATAGGGACAGTCCGACTTTACTAACTGGGCAGAATTTGATCATGTAAGTTCCTGGCGTTAAAGAGTTTTCCGTCACACTTCGCGCCTTCGCTTGACTAGTCCGTGCCGCCTGCAACTCCAGACTGAGCCCTTGAAGCAATTCCGTAAGTGCTCTTGCGCACACCTGTATACCTGTAAACATTGTGGTTCTAGTCCTATGTACAGGCATAATTCAAAATTCTAAAATGTACACGCCCTCCAATAGCGCGCATTGAATTTAACCCCCTTAACTGTGGGGAACCATGCTGCGCTGGAGGGGTGTACTCAAACAGTAAAGTGTCGGGTGTGTTGCAAACTGTCAACACACCCGACCATAATTAAAGTGTGTTAAATAACACATTTAACTTCCCTATGCGTGCTTCGCATGCACTGGGGGTATATAGTCGTACATGCCCGAATGTGCGAACACGACTTTAATCCAACAATCATCATCATCACCAGGATCATTCCCCGTCATCTGCAGCTGGACATCTACAATGACGAAGATTTGAACAAGCTCCTATCCGGAGTGTTCTTCTGCCAAAGAAAACCATGCAGGCTCCTGCAAAATAAGCCTTCTCTTGTTTTACAAGAATCCCCAAAAATTAAAAAACAACAACAGAAAAAATTAATTTCGTAAAGGAATATGCCTCAATATTGACAACTGGTAATGAATGAGATCACAAAAACACGCACGCACGGAATAAAACGAAGGAGTGACATATTCCATATTCACTTATTCATTCATTCATTTCATGTACGAAGATAGATAGTTGCCTTGGCGAGTAGTTGATGTCATTATTTACATACGAGTATTAATATGACCAAATCCGATTGTTATTGTTGCTGACCTTCTTCGGTATCTTTCTTTTACCCCTGTCTTTTGCATTATTCTGTTATTTTTCCCTGTTGTAACATTGTTCTTATACAATACATACTAGTAAATCAAAAATGTAGTGTGATTGGTTTTCCCTCTTTTAACTTCTTAGTGTCGTTGCCTACTGAGTCACTTCGTATGTCTATACATTCTCCAAGTCCAAGACACCTAAGGTAGCAACAGCAGCTAAAAAACCCAAGGTTAAGAGCCATAAGAAGAAGAAGACAGCTAACAAAATCAACTGCAGAGAAAAAGTCAGAAAAAGCGAAGAAGGTAAAGACCCCAAAGAAGGCCAAAACAGCTAAGCCTAAGAAGACCATATCCCCTAAGAAGGCTAAGACACCAAAGCCAAAACAGGCCAATACCCCAAAGTAGAAGGCAGCTAGCAAGCCTCGTGAAGTAAGGGCGCCCAAAAGGCCGCCGCCAAAGCTAAGGCCCAGCGGACTGGGACAGGAAGAAGACGATGAGGTGGAGGGAATCCGACGGAATCTACATCTACAAAGTTCGGAAACCTCTACACCCAGACACCGCTATCTCCAGCAAAGCTATGTGTATCATGAACAGTTTTGTCAACGATATCTTCCACAGAATTGCTGCAGAAGCTTTAAGACTGGCACACTACAACAAGCGCTCTACAATCACTAGCAGAGAAATCCACACAGCTTTCCGACTTCTACCCGCTGAACTTGCTAAGCATGCCGTAAGCGAGGGAACCAAGGCTGTTACAAAGTACACCAGTAGCAAGTAAGCATACTGTGTAGATCCAAATATCAAAACGGCCCTTTTCAGGGCCATACATATTTCTAGAAAAAAGTATTTCCCGAGGTTGCCATGCTTCTAAAGAAGCAATAGTTCCCTTTACATCTATCAAAACCTAGTTATAAAACACTTGCAGAAATAAAGAACCACCAAGCAAGGGTATGATGTTCTTCAAAACCCCTTACAAGTATTCGGTACTGTGCATACATTTACAAAGAGATCAATGAAAACGTCAAGCAAACAACAGCAATACTAACTCAAGTATCGTCGTTCATTAGCAGCAAAGAAAAGTAAATAAGTACACATCCACAACATACAAGAAATACAATACAATACAATAACATAAAATAAAATTCTTTCACGCGGACGTGATCGAAAACATCCTTTTCCGAATCCTATATACAAGAAACCTTCTGAGTGGTTAGATTTTATGTAAGCGCCCTTCTGATCCGTCAACGCCACTGGGACTTTCAATCCCTCTTGGGGGTATAAAAGCTAAGATAGATAGGACCAGAATCATTCCCCGTCATCTGCAGCTGGCCATCTGCAATGACGAAGATTTGAACAAGCTCCTATCCGGAGTAACCCTTTGCTCAGGGTGGTGTGTTGCCTAACATCCAGGCTGTTCTTTTGCCAAAGAAAACCAATCAGGCTTCTGCAAAATAAGCCTTCTCTTGTTCTACAAGAATCCCGCAAAAAATAATAAACAACAAAAAAACCAATTATTTTCGTAAAGGAATATGCCCCAATATTGACAACTGGTAATGAATGAGATCACAAAAACATGCACGCACGGAATAAAACTAAGGAGTGACATATTCCATATTCATTTATTCATTTATTCATTCATTCATTTCATGTACGAAGATAGATAGTTGCCCTGGCGAGTAGTTGATGTCATTATTTACATATGAGTATTAATATGACCAAATCCGATTGTTATTGTTGCTGACCTTCTTCGGTATCTTTCTTTTACACCTGTCTTTTGCATTATTCTGTTATTTTTCCCTGTTGTAACATTGTCCTTATACAATAAACACTAGTAAATCAAAAATGTAGTATCATTGGTTTTCCCTCTTTTAACTTCTTAGCGTCGCTGTCTACTGAGTCACTTCGTATGTCTATACATTCTCCAAGTCCAAGAAACCTAAGGCAGCAACAGCAGCTAAAAAAACCCAAGGCTAAGAGCCCTAAGAAGAAGAAGACAGCTAGCAAAATCAACTGCAGAGAAAAAGTCAGAAAAAGCGAAGAAGGTAAAGACCCCAAAGAAGGCCAAAACAGCTAAGCCTAAGAAGACCATATACCCTAAGAAGGCTAAAACACCAAAGCCAAAGAAGGCCAAGACCCCAAAGAAGAAGTCATGGCGCTCAAAAGGCCGCCACCAAAGCTAAGGCCCAGCGGACTGGGACAGGAAGAAGACGATGAGGTGGAGGGAATCCGACGGAATCTACATCTACAAAGTTCGGAAACCTCTACACCCAGACACCGCTATCTCCAGCAAAGCTATGTGTATCATGAACAGTTTTGTCAACGATATCTTCCACAGAATCGCTGCAGAAGCTTTAAGACTGGCACACTACAGCAAGCGCTCTACAATCACTAGCAGAGAAATCCACACAGCTTTCCGACTTCTACCCGCTGAACTTGCTAAGCATGCCGTAAGCGAGGGAACCAAGGCTGTTACAAAGTACACCAGTAGCAAGTAAGCATACTGTGTAGATCCAAATATCAAAACGGCCCTTTTCAGGGCCATACATATTTCTAGAAAAGAAGTATTTCCCGAGGTTGCCATGCTTCTAAAGAAGCAATAGTACCCTTTACATCTATCCAAATCTAATTATAATACACTTGCAGAAATAGAGAACCACCAGGCAAGGGTATGATGTTCTTCAAAAGCAACCCCTTACAAGTATTCGGTACTGTGCACACATTTACAAAGAGGTCAATGAAAACGTAAAGCAAACAACAGCAATACTAACTCAAGTATCATCCTTCATTAGCAGCAAAGAAAAGTTAATAAGTACACATCCACAACATACAAGAAATACAATACAATACAATAACATAAAATAAAATTCTTTCACGCGGACGTAATCGAAAAAATCCTTTCCGAATCCTATATACAAGAAACCTTCTGAGTGGTTAGATTTTATGTAAGAGCCCTTCTGATTCGTCAACGCCACAGTGCATTTCAATCCCTCTTGGGGGTATAAAGCTAAGGTAGATAGGACCAGAATCATTCCCCGTCATCTGCAGCTAAACATCTGCAATGACGAAGATTTGAACAAGCTCCTATCCGGAGTCACCATTGCTCAGGGTGGTATGTTGCCTAACATTCAGGCTGTTCGTCTGCCAAAGAAAACCAAGCAGGCTCCTGCAAAATAAGCCTTCTCTTGTTCTACAAGAATCCCAAAAAAATAAAAAAACAACAAAAAAAAAAGAACAATTATTTTCGTAAAGGAATATGCCTCAATATTGACAACTGGTAATGAATGAGATCGCAAAAACACGCACGCACGGACTAAAACTAAACTTGAACTATAGGAAGTAAAAAAGAGGAACCTCACTCGAAAACAAAAAATCAAACGGTTTCAAAATTTTAATCTTAATTTAGAATATTATACACCTACGGGTAATCAAAATAGTATACACCTTTTGGTAATTTGGAATTTTTTGAGGGGACTTTTCCATAGCTCTAACCAGCCATATATGCTGGGAAGGACTAGGATTAGACCACAAATAAACCGATGTACGTCAAAGCATCATGGGCGATTACCAAGATGACAGATACAGCGATATGGAAAAGAAGAATCTATATCGAAAGACAAGGCTGTCTGAAGCGAGTTCTTCTATACGGACCTGAAGTCCGTCGAAGCTTAAGAAGAAGAAGGCCCTCCATGAGATGTCCACTGTGTTAACTTGGTTGACACCACCCCAACGGCCCTTTTCAGGGCCACCCGCTTTTCCAGAAAAGATCATAATCCAAAAATTGCCTACTCAATTATTTATGTGTTAGGTGTATGTGTCACTTCGATCTCTCTCCAATTACTTCTATCCCTCCCTGTTCCTTTTCCAGTAAGTACCCAGATCGCCCCCCGCATGTTAATTTCCCGTTGGTGCCCAGAGTGCCCCCTGGTACCTCGATACCCCCCCCCCCCCATTACTATTGATGTAACTATGCGCTAGATATGTGTTACATATATGTTCATACATAAAAATAAAAATTAAAATTAAAAAATTGCATTTGCATGTTGTCTACTACTGTGTTGTGGTTGAATTTGCTGTTGTACTGTCTTTTATCTATTGTCTTGTCTTTTAATCGGCTGTACTCGCGGACATCGTGCATGCTTTTAAGCAATAAAATAGTCATATTCCCAATTGAAATTATTAAGTGTACTCCTTTCTGTGATGTGTTACATATGTTCATACATAAAAAATATATAAAATTCTGCATTTGTATGTTGTCTACTGCTGTGTTGTAGTTTAATCTGCTGTTGTACTGTCTTTTATCTACTGTTGTATTGTCTTTTAATCTGCTGTTGTATTGTCTTTTATCTAATGTTGCATTGACTTTTAATCTGCTTTTATCATTGACACTGTAATGTCTATATGTGTACTGTTACACTGTAAAAATGTACTATATGTCTGTTCAGTTATGAAATACTATTGTTATGTTGGTAAAATAGCTCGTACAGAGCTAGTGTTATATGTATTTTAATCATACCACCGTTGTTAAATAAAATTTCTTGTATCTTGTATCTAAATAAATATCCTGGACTCCCCTATTTTGACGCACATAAGTACTAGATTTCACCTTGTCAGAAATATACTCCTTTCATAGTGATACCTCTCATTACTTTAGAAACATTAGTTATTTTAGCAAAGTATGCATTAAAAATGACAATGATATATTCCCTAATACTCTTCTTTGCATGCTTTCAACCAGACGACCCCTTGTAGGAAAGTTTGTGTATTACTTCACCCATTATGACGCACTTCACAGAAGTCTATTTCTTTGAATGACACCATTGTACATATGCACAGGGAAGAAAACTATATTTCAGAGGAACATCAATAGGACATAGAAAACTAAAGTTTAAAGGAAAAATTACAGAAAGAAATTTAACTTGGCATTTCTAAAGCTTTTCTTACATTTATAATAAATATCGATTTTGGTACAGATTTTGTCTCAAAAGCAAAAAGAATCAAATTTGGAAAAAATCTTGATGGTATTATTATAAAATCGTGTACTTATTATAAAAATTGTTATTAGATTTAGCATATGTCTTTTTCCCAATACTTAACTGGCATTGTGAACATACAGAACCTCAATCCTTTAATGTACTGTTTTTGGAACATCTAAACTGTTTTGCATCCTTCACAACTTTTTTTATCTAGAAGACATAAAGTTACAGGAGAAGGTTTTATTTTCAGTTGTTATCATTCGTGCCATTTTCAAACAAATCTTAAAAAATATAAATTGGTCAAAATAAGTTAAATATCAAGAATTTATTAAGAGATTATTGAAAATTTACTGCTAAAGTAAAATTGCTTAATTATCAAATAAAAAATCCTAATACTTTGATTTAAATAATCCAAAATGTAAAAGATGCTAATTTAATTATGATATATATCGTAAAAGTTTATGTCTCTTGTAAATTTCCACAAATTATAATAACAAAGAACTACCTCTAAAATCAGTTATGACAGATCCACATCAAACTTTGTAACATTGTACACCTTTCTAAGCAGTGTTACTGATGCAGTTATCAGCTGTGAGTCACGTTGCTATGAGTAGCAGACTGGATGACTATTATGGCGGGAAGTTTATTTGCCCCGTCAGAATGGTTAGTAAGGATTTTTATGAGGACTTACTGATTGAAAAAAGAGAATAAGTGAAATGGCGTTTTTTTCAAGGTATGTATCTTTGTTTCATTTCACAACCGATAAGGATAGGATTTTCGACACATTTTTTGGTCTGTGTGACTCGATGTTGATCAATGTAAATTAATGTTGTGGTTGTGACGTCATTGAAAGATGCGTTCTCTCGAAAACTGGGAGTTTATGAGACTGCGTCAAAATAGGGTGTGGGACGATAATATTTGAACTTTCTCGAGCTTTTCCCTTTTTAAATACCTGTACTATAATATATCTAGAGGGCGAAACGCCCAGGACGGCAGGATTTTTTTAATGTCTAAATTTGGGTAAGATCACTGTAGTTTGGGTTATATTTTAATAGTTTTGTGCTAGTTTTGGGATGTTTGGGGTATTTCGTGCTGCCGCGGTGCGAGGGATAAGTGACATGGCGCTGTTGGCGGACAAGTCGGTAAAGTCTACAGTCAGTAATTGGCCGAAGGCAGTTCTCTTTGGAGATTCTTTGACGCAGGTAATGAGTTAAAATATGTAACAGAATTGTCTGTCTGTGAGGCACTGATATAACAAATTCTAACTTGTACATTTCAATGAATACAGGACCGCCCTTAACACCATCACAGCTTTTTGTACCCGACGCAAGCTTGATAAAATCAGTGGTGGGTACTAATTTTAAGATAACTCATTGAACATAGAAACAATACAACAAATAAGATGGGAAGTACTTCAAAGTCAGTAAAGAACAGCTAGTGAATGATAAAGGACCTTGCTAATATTTTTAAAATATCATATTATTTATACTTTTGACTATATTGTGCCGGAAGGGAGTTAATTCGGTGTGAAAGTTTTTTTAAGGCCCTTTTCAGAGTTTGCAACATTAATTTTATACATTACTTTTCTAACTATTATTTGGGTTTTTTTTACAGACTTTTTTCATAATTATTCGAACAGATTATTTATATCATTATGGCAATTTCATGCCTTGATAGAATAATAAAGAAATTTATAAAGGTTCAAGGTATACTAGTTTCTCTTAATCTTGCAGTATTTCAACAATTTCCATTGATATAAATCATCACTCCATCTGCCAGTCATTTATAGTGCTAGTTTTTATTCTTTCAACAATGTTTCCTTTTCTGGATATTGACATTTCTTTATTGACAATTTCCATTCAAATAAATCTTTGCTCCATCTGCCAGTCGTCTATAGTGGTAGTTTGTAGTCTTTCAACAAAGTTTCCTTCTCAGGAAATTGACATAAAAATAATGGATCAATAGAAAATTTCACAAAGATCTACTTTCTCATAAGAATTCAAATACAAGCCACAACATCTCCTACTGAAAGGTGAATCACGTCCCACTTGTCTGAATAAAGTCGTTGAGTTTATAATGGTTTACAATGATGCAAGCCTAGTCACATGATTGATCTTGTTTACATGACTCGTTGCTAGAAATATGGTAGACAATAAGGGTCATTATATTGAAACCTTGATATCATCCTGAAATATTGCAATCATTTTTATTACTTTTTCTATTGATACAATTATTGATATACCACTAAAATATAAATGAAATTATTATTGTAATTCATATTATTTACTACACTACAAACAAAGCTGTGATGAATAAATAATAGGCAGTTACATTTTATAATTAGGAAAAAGGAAAAAACGAGGTGAAAGAAATTGGACGAGCAGTGTTCCCAGAAAAAATCATAGCTGCCTTTAGAAAGTAAAGAATCTATTTCTTTAATAGCATGTCCATAAAAGATGGGCATGTAACACTATCACCCATATACTGAAATAAAGAGGACAAAATTTTGCAAAGAAAAGCTTTTTTATGAATGGAAAAACAAAAATAAAAGCAGGTGCCTTTGACAAACACAGTAGCAGTGTGTATGAGGGCACAAGTCTGGAAGAATTAAAAGTTGCCGATCCAGAGGAGCTTATGATTTGCAAACAGCTGATTGTTGTAAATAAAGAGAAAATGTGGTGGACTCGCTACACTTGTCAGAAATGTTAGTATCGAGGAGAGAGCATGTTTTCAGGTGCCTGCATTGCCTCTTCACAGAATAACTGTATAAAAAATTGTATAATTATAAGGATTTTAAATATATAAATGCTTTTAAAATTGGTAATTTTAAGTTTTCTGTTACGGAAATTGATTTGATCAGTTATTAGTGACATCATGTTCATTTGATAATCTGTTTAGGCCCCCATGCAGCAATTACATCATTAGTTGCAAGAATATGAGAATCTTGTTTTATGTGGTGGTAGACACAGTGTCTTCCACTGGAGGTTATTTATTGAATAATTGGCATCATTTACAATATTTGCTGAATACCTGATTGGAGATATATGATAAAAAAACGAGTAAGGCAACTTTCATTAGCAGGTAAATTATTGTCTTTTATTTAAAATTCATTTCTTGTTTACAGGGTTCTCAATAGACACCTACCCTCGGGGTTTTAACGCTTGGAATTTAAATTTTACCCATTTCTGATGCACGGAAATTGCAACCTGTGCGTTTTTGTGACATTTGTTGGTTTGGGCCAGAGCATCAGTCTTAATTACCCTTGATTCACCTCGGTAATTTCCTACTGAGAGCACTCTCCATAACAAATTTACTGTATGCGCCAGTGATCAACATTTGGTAGACTACTGTTTACACCTTATCGGCCACTATTATCACTCCTATGTAAAGTCAATATGAACTAATGTCACGCTTAGGTGTGCATAATTGGATTAAGGTTAGATTGTTTTGAGATTATCTTTGACGTTTATGATACAGGAAGATGGAATGAGTTATAACTTGATTGGATTAACCTTGGATCAAATATCAGCGTTTGTTTGATTGCTTATCAAATTACAATCAGTTAGACAAAACTGTGGAAAATATGGCAGCTGGCAAAGCCAGTTGTCAAAGGTAAGCAGACAAACTAATTGTGATTTATTGGCGATTAATTTGCTTCAGTTGGTGAAATGTTAAAAAATGTTGTGTTTTTTAAATGTATCATTCAGTACGAATTTACCAGACACTATGCTCAGTGATTTATTTCGTGCTTTGGAATTACTCGAGATTGAATAATGAGATGGAATAATTTTGTTATATTAGATGTATTTGTGAACTGTTAAATCACAATGGCTCATTGAAGTATATTTTCTTTTCAGTCTCAGTCTAAGAAAGGATCTGCCAGTCATACATAATTGGAAAGAGAAACACATATACAAAAATCAGTAATGGCCATGTCTGTCTCACAGTCTTACTGATTGGTAATATTTAACAAGAACTAATTTACAACTATTTGATTTGTACAAGGCATAAGTATATACTTATGGTATTTATAAGATACAGAATGGACACTTTATACTTATCACACAAGTCATTTGATTATATATGTGTATTTCATTGGTTCTTTGTATAAATGTGTCATTGAACATCTAAGTAATTAAATGTGACCTTTTGAGGGAACACTTTTGTCAAATTTAAAACATTTTCATGTTACTTTCAGTTTAGTTTCAGTGCAGATGGCTGCTGGGGAGCGAAGGTCGCAGATTACTTGCAAAGGTACTGTATTACTAGCATCGCTAATAATGCATGGTTATTCCTGGTAAAATTATACAATCTCATGGACTATGTTATTTAAGCCATTTTCATACTACATATACATGAATTATATATCAATTATACATTTTTCAGATTGTTAGGGTCAACACTTTACTCTAGGTATTTATCAAGCAGTAAATAATAAACAGTACTTTTGTTCCTAATAACTTCAGCTTCTGTAAAATACAGTGATAGCTTCAAAAGAAATAATCATTTAACTTTTATGATCATTAGCAAATACAATTTACAATGGCACCACTTGCATTTCATTCTTGAGAGAATAACACATTTAGACAGGATAAAATCTCTCATTTTCTGGTTGTGTAGGCACAGGCAGTTTGATTCACAACATGCCAATTAGTTAAAAAGCACACTATCTTGCAGGTTCATCAGCCGGGTGTCACTGTTTATCCTTCCATTGATATACCATATATACTCACTTATAAAGTCAACTCCAACAGCAAACAATGTTGACCCAGATCTATCATCGCAGATCTGATCACACCTAACAAACTGCATAGACCCAGATCAGCTGGCGCATTATGCACAGGTAGATCTGGGTCTGTGCAGTTTGCAGTTGAGCTCAGGTGGACTCGAGTTATAAGTGAGTATTTACAGTAATTATTTCTTATTGATTATTTCTTTGCTAATTCATTGTTTAGGCAAAGACCACATGTCCAGATGGCAGCACTATAAATCAGACATACATAAAACCCAAAGAGTAAGCCCAGCTTGATATTGTACAGATCTTCTATATGCTGCTTTCAGTCTGCTTATGCATTTGTAGACTTTGCAATCAATAGCTTTTTCCTTGTTTTCAATGTTCGTCAAGTGTTCAAGTACACTTGAAAATGCATGCTTGAGGCACTGTTATACAGTAAGTCTCCATCAAAAAGTCTTTTCATTAAACATGTCATATTAAGAATGCTTCCAAACCATACATGTCATATTAAGAATGCTTCCAAACCATACATGTCATATTAAGAATGCTTCCAAACCATACATGTCATATTAAGAATGCTTCCAAACCATACATGTCATATTAAGAATGTTTCCAAACCATACATGTCATATTAAGAATGCTTCCAAACCATACATGTCATATTAAGAAAGCTTCCAAACCATACATGTCATATTAAGAATGCTTCCAAACCAGACATGTCAAGAAGTATAGAGATTTTTGAAACCTTCCTCAGGAACACAGAAGGGTTTGAATATTACCCCATACATCAGTGGATTTCATAATGGCACCAGACTGGTTCAGGAACACCCTTGGATATTATCCCATACATGAATGGGTTTCATAATGGCACCAGGGTGGTTCAGCTCAACGATGGCAAGCTTCAGGAAAGCTAATACTTGTCTTGACACAAGTTTTTTTTTTTTTTTTTTAAACTTGAATTGGTGGTGACAAAGGTAGACATATTGCATAAATTTCTGGTGAAATTCTATTTTCAAATTTGTTGATACATTATGCTGTTAAGACATTTTTTCATGTTACATAAAAACATGTAAGCAATATTTACATCAGTGAACTACTACATCTATTTACAAGGAGTGACTAAAGGTACATGTATAGAGTCAAATGCTCACTGTGCTTGATAATCAACAATATATGGGTGAAATTCTTTTTATTTTATCATGGATTGAACTATTTGGACTTTCTAAAGTTGCGTTGATGAGCACCAATGAATTTAGAGTGAGATTTCAGAGGGTGGGTGGGGTATTAGTTGAATCCCCTTTTTGAGTAAAAGTTATGAGTATTATTCTGGTTATTGTTAAAAGCAGAGAAAATGTGGCCTTCTTAAGGAAAACAAACACCCCACCCACCCACCTTAGGAAAATTTTGTAATCTCCCTATGTAATAAGCAATGTTTTTCATAACAGCAACTTTTTTATGTTTTTTTATTTTGCTAATGATGAGCTGATGACGATCAAGTTTTGGTTTCTGTCCAATATTAAATATCAACAATACTTTTATACATAATAATAATAATAGTAATAATAATAATGATGATGATGATGATGAAAAATAATACTTTATTTATAGAGGGTGACTCATAGTCAAGGACTATAATTCTCCCTTGAGGCCCTTTTTAGAAAAGTATAACAATCTGCATCATGCAAAAGATAATAGTGATTACTATTTATTTTAACATTTCTTTAGTATTATAGATGATAAAAAAAGTCATAGTCTATTAGTAACACATACATACTCATGATATCTCTTCTTAAATACTGTAATATTGTCTGCAGATTTTACATGCAATGGAAGATTCTTCCACAGAACTGTACCAGAGTATTGGAAGCTTTTCTTCAATTGTTCTGTTCTTTTCTTGGTTTTGGTGGATGAAGGTTTCCATGTCATGTTGATCTCAACTGGTAAAGTGTTGAATAAGACCTGAATAAATCCTGAAGATACTCTGCTGCAGCTCCATGTAGACATTTATGTACAAGAACTGCCTTCAAACATATTACAGAATTGTTTACTTGTCTGACTTGTGACAATTTTCATGATACTGATCTATCAAAGATACCTATATCATGCTAATTTCAAAATCAATAATATGAAATATCAAAGAAAAATCAAACACAGAATTTATATTTTAAAATAATGAGCAAGTTAACTTTATATGGATAATGGAGGTGTCCACATTTGCAAGTTTTACTGTATATTGTTATTTAATTATTTCTCTGCTACTTTTATATTCAAGGGCATTGGATTTGGGGTTAATAGGGCAGCTATAGTCATGCACAGTTAGTATTTACAATGAATCATTGTATGATTTCTGTGAGAGAGATGAACTGCAATTGCTTAGCTGGTACTGCAATAGATACATAATCCAAGGGTTGTAGGTTTGATACCCACCTCAACCAGCCTGGGTAGGCTGCCTTGGTGTGACCTTGGAAAAGGCAATTAGCTTCCATTTCCTTGGCATGATACAGTCAGTAATGTGCTCAAATTGCTATTACAAACCAACCAACCAATCAGCATGATATTAGAGCTCTGTTAAAGAGTTACAGTAATTTGATTCTTGCTCTAAACTAGAGAATTTTCTCAGCATCTATTGTAAATTAGTGTCTTTTAATGACATATTAATTTCCTATAAATCAGCACCTGGCATCACTGTAATAATGACCACTGAGCCATAAGTTTCATTTCAGTCAATTTTAGACAGCAGTGTTCATTCCAGAAATGGAAAAAGTGGGGCCCAGTGGCCCCTAGTAGGTTGAAAAGTGGGGCCCAGTGGCCCCTAGCAGGTTGAAAAGTGGGGCCAAATGGCTCCTAGCAAGTTTAAAAGTAATTTAAAAGAAAACGAGGAGTGTCAAATACCCCTGCCATTTTCTTGTTTATTCAAGAAATTCAAACACATTATTATCACAAGCACTTGCATCATGGATTTGTTTCTGCAATAAATAGTCAGTTTTTTAAACATTATGTCCTTTGAATCAGTCGTTGTTGGGTCTGACTACAGTAAGGTTTTCTACAATTTCCTTGTCTGCTAAAAAAAAACATGTCCACTTTACAGGTCATGGTTATTTTAGTTGACAAGGAAATTGTAGCAAACTGTGCATAGTCCGACTCAACAGCGACTGATTCAGAGTATATAATGCATAAAAAGTGAATATTTATTGCAGAAAAATAATAAATCCATGACGTGAGCATCTGTGATCATTATCAACCTCTCCTGTTGTGAGCCTTCCTTACTGGACTTTGAATTCTTCATGCTAGAGTAACTATTTTGAATTTATTTTGGACATTTGAGTGTACATTTTTTCTCCCCGTACATTACTTTGATAATAAATGCAGCAGTGTTTTCATTCAAGATTTCATCAATAAGCATTGATCATGTTCTCTCGGTTGGTGACCAAGCTAATCATAATCAGTAAGACATTTCTGTCAGTCAATGATATTGATCATCTTAAGCTTCTTTGGCAATGAGTGCACTTTATTCAGTGAACTTTGGATGCACTCAGTACAGTCTAAAATTGACCACAATGATCTTATATCTCTATTTTCTTGGGCACTGTGCAGGAAAATTTATTGCGCCAACGATTAAAAAAAATAGGTAATTGGCACAAGGGCGCAGCCTAGAATGAACCCCGAGACAGTCATGTCTCCTAATGCAAAGGCATCCTGTCCCATCTTTTTAGTTTGGTAAATTATGATTGTGGAAGAATGATGGCCTGACTAATGCTTCATTTCTTTGGAGAAGTCTTTCCCTTTAAAAACAATTTGATCAGCTGTACATGTAGTTTGAAGTGAAGAATTCATCGCTGTCTTTTACCATGGTCAGCAGAGTTATGCTGTAACTCTCGGGGGGGGGGGTGCTGAATAACATATTATGATGGAAATTTTTAAAATTTTGCAGTTAAGTTCAGAGGGAATGATATTAATGGGCCATGATTTTTCATGAGTGCTAGTCATTCATGGTGAAAATATGAGGAAGTACATATACATTTTAAACCAACAAAAAATGAGTCTGCAATACTGACTTGTATGCTTTGGAAATTTGACTCTAATTAGGCATAAAATCTAACCAATTAAATTTTTTTTTTGTTTCTTTGCATGTTGTGAAAAACAAATAATTTCAACAGCAAATGAAATTGTCTTAATTACCTTAAGCAAATTATGTTCAGAAAAGAGTATTTGAAACAAAAATTATTAAGACAGTTTTTTTGGCTGTTGAAATTTACTTGAGCTTTACATCTTGACATAATCTGAAGTGATCCAAAAGCATCAATAAAGGTGAAAGAAAGCACCAAATCATTAGTTTATTATTCTAGAAATGCACATGACACCATAAAAGAAAGAATATGTTCTGTGTTTTTGTCAGTCCAATGACTAATGCTTTGTAATGGTGTTTTATTTCTTCACTTTATTGATGCTTTTTGAATAGATAACTTCATATTTTGTCCACATATAACCTCATGGGTAGAACAATTTTCAAAAAACTTGTTTGCTCAAGAGACTATCAGACTAAAAAATATGGTTCCCCAGCAAAGATATCTCCTTGTGAAATTAAAAATATTTATGGTACTTGCAATTAAAACAGTGATTAATCAATTATTTAATTATCATTGACTTTGTGCAGATTTTGTGAAATTGAAGGCCAAAGTTCCTGTTTTCAATTTTCATTGTATGTGGACAGCCGATTTTATTGATTTTGCATACTGGCAGACATACTTATTTTAAACCCATAAGATGTGTTGTCCAGCATGGCTTTGACTTTGAGTAGGTTGCCTAGTTTTCATTTTGAGTTGTCCTGGGCAACCAGGTATTGGATTTTTCTACCCTTGAACCTATAGATGCATTTTTAATCAATTGCTCAAGAAAGGTTAGGTATTGGACAATCATTAATTTTGCATTAGTGGAAATCAATTGCTCTCACTTTCACCTGGCTGTAATTTAATATTGGCTTGGCAGATGCAACTACTGTACTGTAATTAGCATTAGTGTATAGCAGCCTTTGACACGAGAACTTCTTTGTGAATCATTCATATGTGTCATTGAGACCAATTGAATCAGTTTGTATTTCCTTCGGTTATTGGGTGTATCTAGCTGCCTTTTTAATTACTGCTTAAAAAAATAAAATGGATGCTGTAAATAAATCTCAGTTAATAATTTCTCATGTTGCAACAAAAATGGCAATGTGAACTAATACTAATAGAAGAAAAAAAAGGAATAAAGCCTAACAAGACAAAAGTGAGATATATAAATTTGAGATATCCAGTGGAGCAGTGTATATTGATGTGTAAACTATCAGACCTCACTCCACAATAGTTCAGAAATAATTTCGTATTCTTTCAAAGTTGTGCATATTTTCCTCTTGCCCTTCCCTTCAAAATTTCATGAAAATAGCAAAACCATTGTTTACACTCAGTTAACAAGTGCAATATTTTTGTCGTTTAATTGACCACTCAGTAAAACAGAATTTTCAGCTTACTCATTTGCATATCTATTTTTCTAAAGCCAGAAATTTTAATTGTAACAAACTTGCCCAGTGATTGATTCCTAAGTTTATTGTGAAAATTTCATAAATATTGGATGAACAAATGTCTCGTTATGTAGTAAATTCTTTCTATTTGCACAGTGCTGTATACACTCAGAAGTTGAATCCAACTGCAAACAACATAGACCCTGATCTGCCATTGTATATTGTGCTAGCAGATCAGGGTCTATGTCATTTTGTTCTACTGATTACTCCAAACAACTGCATAGACCCAGATCTGCTGGCACATTGTATGATGGCAGATCTGGGTTTGTGAAGTTTGCTGTTGGACTTGACTTATAAACATGTACATATATATGCAGTAACTTCTATTTGTCCTACATATTTACTTGATTGGACAATCTTTTCTCTTGCCACTTGATTAGGCAGCAATTTGCACCTAGCTGGTGATCAAATTGGTTAGTGGTCAGTTAGAATCTCTAACAGATGCCACCCTCAGCCAATGGGTCATTTGCTCATAAAAATTTGTTTTTAACCACTGACCAGTGGTTTACAGTGTAGTTTTCTTTATCTGACATATTTATCTATCACGTGAGGAGTATGAAGCAGTGTGCATTTATACTACTAACCAACTGTAGATAGTGTTGGACATATTTGCATGAGCAGCTCGAATTGGATTTATGAGACCAGACTATTTTTTGTGCTTATCCATGTTTTATGCTGCTTTATTAGGGTACCATATATTCTCGCTTATAAGTCGAGCCCACTGCAAACAACATAGACCCTGATCTACCATAATTTATTGCGTTGGCAGATCAGGGTCAATGTTGTTTGTTCTACTGATTACTCCTAACAAACTGCAGAGACTCAGATCTGCCAGTGCATAATGTGATGGCAGATCTGGGTCTGTGCAGTTTGCATTTGGACTAAACTTATACGCGAGTATATACAGTATTAATAAATTCTTCTTCTTATGTTTGCAGAAAATGTGATGTATTGAATCGAGGATTTTCTGGTTACAACTCCCGCTGGAATAAGATCATTTTGCCAAAGCTAGTTACACAAGCAGATGCAGAGTCCATTGCTTTTGTGACCATTTTCTTGGGAGCCAATGATTCTGTTGATAAGTCTTTGAATCCAAAACAACATGTGCCTCTTGAAGAGTATAAACAGAATCTAATAGACATGGTGGAATATTTACAGGTTTGTCAATTTTTACTTTTGACACATTTGCAAGTTCTCATTAAAATATACATTTTCCAACCTTCACCAGTCTAAATCAAATACAGCGAACCATTTTAGGAACACACTAAAAAGTGTTGAACAGTTAAATCTCCATAGGCCTGTATTGTTTATGTTTTATCATCAGTGTCAAAGTCTTACGCTTATACATTTTCCTGTTCTTTCAAGACTAATCCAGCATAACTTTGGAACAATATAATCCATAAGTATTAATGTACATAAATATAACAGTTTTTAATAAATTCCAATTTTTTTTTCATATAGTGTTAGTTTCAGTGGAAGACTCTAGATTTTTAGAAGTCAGGACTTATTTGTGTCCACATACTCTATGTGCAATGCTTCTCCGTTTCAGTTGAAAGGTGTAAAGAGGAATAGGGTGATCTTAATAACTCCCCCTGCCTGTGATGAGGAAGCATGGGCCCTGGACTGCAGACTTAAAGGTTAGTGTACAAGAATCGACATCTGACTGCAATTACTTCCATTTTGTTTTTACACATTGCAAGTTAAAGACATACAAAGGTAATTAGGGGCAGAACAGTCTACATTTAGAAGAGATATTTGACAAATACTTATGAAGAAAACAGATTGCATGTTGAGTCAGGGTTGCATTTACTATAAAGTGAGACCAAATTCATGCATATTTTGTGCACTTGTGAATTTACTTACAAATTTGGAACTAAAATTTTTTGTTTGTAAAATATATATCACTGCTTTTTTCACTTTTTTTTACCTCCATCCCAAAGATTTAATTTCCTGGGCAGGTCCCAGAGGGTAATGACAACTCAATTAGCAAATGTCAGCTTAGAATGTGCATTTGTCTTTTGATGCCCATCAAGTATGTACATGGTTATAGTGTGGTGAACTCAAGAGTTTTCAATCTGTGACTCAGGGTCTAAGTCCATTTGGTGATGGTGGGGGGTGTGTGTAGGATAGATCCTGTGGCCTGTGTAAACTGCATGTATCAATTTGACCTTTTATGCCCAGAAAGTGTATATATGGTTTTAGGGTGGGGTTCATATCAATTGTATGTATAAATTTGTCTTTTCATGCCCAGTAAAAGTTTATATATATGCGAGATGTGACCATTGGTAACTATATTTTGATTGATTGCAAGAGACTCATGTCAGACATTATGAGCATAAATCTTATTTTTTTTTCTTCATATATTTAACTCAGCAATCATAAAATCTAATAATTTCAAGTTCCTTATCTGACAAAACATGGAATGGCAAATCTTTGTATTACAGGTGTCAAACTGTCTTGAGCATCAGTCATAATTGCTCCCTAATCCTGGCTTCATGCTTCCAACAATAAAGCAGATTAAGGTATACACTGCCACACACAAATTATCACATCTATTTTGCTACGCATATTGTAAAACATCAAACAGAATCACCACTTTATATTGTCAGCATTGCCATAACAATAAATACCCTTGCAACTTTGTTTCAGATAAAAGTAATAAGACAGGGAGCAATCAGAATGTGAAAAACAATTAGGCAACAAAGTACGTGTCAAAGTTTTGCTAATTGGATGTTAATAGTACATGTAACAACAGCCAATCAAGTTTCTTAGGGTAGATTCCCACTGATACGGCACCAGATAATAAGGTCAGAGAAAAGACAGTACTATTGTTTTCCCTTGAGTTGTTATTGATCTTAAATATACATAACAGATATTGATTCAGAGAATGAGAGATGATCAGGATGAAAATTTTAATCCAAGAAGGCACAGTCGAGCCAGTTGTCATGGCTGAGATACAACAAAACATTGAATGTGACATTTTGCGAGTTATGTCCAAACAGAAGAATAGTTTTCCCAGTCCAGATGTTTCAAATTTTTAAAAAGTCTGCCCATGTCAATCATGCAGGATGTAATCAACACATATGTTCCTCACAAGCTAAAATTGTGGCAGAAAGCAACAATGTTGTTACTATGTTTGACTAAGTGGCAGATGAAGCCATGACAACACTATTTTCAAATGCCTATTCTTTCTCTGAATGAGCTCAGTGACATTAATGAGTTTTAAATGTATTTATGGGAAGTACTTTGACATCCAAGTGTTACAAATTCACAAGCTCAAATTCTGCTAGAGCAACCTCAGATAAAATATTGCTAGAGTTCTTCAAGTTTTATACTCTTTAATCTCGCCACAATACATATATCAGTACCTTTATTTGGCGGTTATATGTACCATATTTTTCGGTTACATAACTGCCAGCAGTTTCTTTCATCTATAGGTCCTTTATTTCACACTATATGCTGTCAAAGTCTGTCATTTCCATCTTGTTGTCAATGTCAGTCGCACATTTCCTGATGCAAAAATGATGTGAATTTTTACTATTTCTAGCAAGTTTTTATATGTCTTGATACTAGGGTTGTTGATAACATTATACCAATTCTCAGACATGTGAGATATAAAAAATCTGGAGTAGTTTGAAATTGATCTAAAATCATCAGTACCCCCCTTGCCCCACCCCAAAGGGTGTGATCAAAATTCCAAAAAGGTTGACACAGTCAACACCCATAGGACTTAGTCCTTCACCTAAGTTTTATACATGTAGTTGTAACAGTTTAGGAGGCATTCAAGGACATTGCACACATATGATTGTAGGTACAGACTTGTACCTAAATATACAAAACTTTCTTTCCCTGTTTTAAACTAAATTTGCTAATACATACATGTGTAAATTTGCACATGTGCAAATATACACACCATGTGCAAATTCTGTGCAGGAGAATGGGGTATTATCATTCAAATGTCTGAAGCAAAATGTCAGGTCATTAGACTTGGACAAAAAGTGTACCTTTCTTGTAAACTTAGATATGATATTTTATGCCACATTGCATATTATTAGGAAATGCATTGGTATTGTGACACAGTCCATCTGTCCATCCATGTGTGTGTAATGTCCTTGAACTTCTCCTACTCTGTTAATAAAATTTGGGTTAGTGATAGTCCTATGGGTGTAGATTGTGCCAACACTTTTGGAATTTTTATCACACCCCTGGAGATGGGGGTAGGGATGAGTTCACATAAATTTCAGTTAACCCTGGAGTTGTATGTCTCATTTGTTTGACATTTAACATGTGGGATCAGTGACCCAAGTGTCAACAGGTGTCACACTGGGACCACTGGGTGATGCTCTGGAGTCTTTTTCCCTATCCTCAGGCACTTTGCCCTTGGGTCATAACATAGAAACTATTTAGAGTTCCGTGCTATAACCATATATACACTTGACTGGACATGAAAAGACAGATTTGCATATGCAACTGTCATTGAACCCAAGGTCCATCCCAAATCCAGGTGCTTAACCCCTGGGTCCTAAGTTGGAAACTTTTGAAATCCCTGTCTTATAAATATATAACCGTATATACGCTTAACGTGCATGAAAATACAAAATGTATACATGCAATTGACATTGACCCCAGGGTGCATCCCTATCCGCAGGGACTTAACCCTTTGGTCATAACTTGGAAACTATTTAGCTCTCCAGCTTATAACCATATATTACTGGGCATGAAAAGACAAACTTGTACTTGTAACTGACATTGGCCCCAGGGTCCAGCCTATTCCTTCACCCACCCACCCACCCCAGGGACTTAGCGCCCATTGAGATCCTCTAACTGTAACTAAATACATACTGAGCATGAAATGACAAATGTAATACCCAACTGACATTTGTCCCCGGGTAGTCCTTACCCTCAGGGACTTAACCATGCGGCTAAAGTTTCATGATGGCATTCTGGTTATTATTATGAAATTTGCATGATATTTGCCAACAACTCAGCAAGATCACATTCACTTTAAAGGTCACTCATGTAAACTTTGCTGTTTGTCCGATAATCACAGCTCTGTGCTCTGACAGTATTACAAGTTTGCTAAGGATATAATGAGTCCATCAGGCCGAGATGTATTCATAAGCCATATACCATTAGTTCTTTCCCCTCATTCAGAACAAAATATGAATGCGGTTTTGTATTTATTACATACCCTTTTTTTTTTTTACACTTTCTGAATATTTTAGCTTTACAGTATGAGTGAAATTCAGAACATATTGGGATTTACAAAAGTTTGATTCACTGTGTCTAAAAAGGTCGATGCATGGATGTCAGAGAAGACACCAAATAGTTCCAGCTTGGGTGTGTGATAAAGGAATACAGATTGAACATCAACCATTTAAGATTAAAATGGCATGAAATGAATGAATGGACAGTATTCACGGATCCTATATGTAAAAGGACTATATTAGTGGTATGCTGATGACAATGTATAATCATAAATTAGATTACTTGAGTTACTACAGTAATTATTTGTCATATCAAGCAAGAAATAGATATGTAAAAAAAATATCTAAAATTACAGTACAAAATTTTCACAAAATAGCATTGAATATTTTTTACTGTTACAGTGGCTATTGCATCATAAACGAATAATTGTAAACTCAACGTACTGCTCTCGTATCAATTAATTTTTCAAAACTGCAAAATCCAAACTGAGCTTTAAGAGAACTAGAATTGATATTTTGATGGTGCAAAGTTTATATCTTGCCCAAGAAAACACATGCAGCAATACATTCTGACTAATCAATTATCAATAATAGATTGGTTGTGTGCAAGTCATTATTACCATTGATTATAAATTTCAACCAGCTGTGCAACGCTGGGTCAAATACTGGCTAAGAGATGACAAAAACATAGATCAGACTATTATGTGCTGTATTATTATTATTATTATTATTATTATTATTATTATTATATATTTCATAATGAGATATTGAAATATATAAGTGGGAGAAAAATTATATTGCTACAGTGGTGATACCACTATTATTGCCACAGTGGCGATATCACTATTATCACCACAGTGATGATATCACTTTTGGAACTACTTTCTTTTCTAATTAAGGAAATATATCTGCTCTTATGTATGTTATTCAAACCCGTATTTCCATATTTAGGACTATTTCATTTTTCTTCTTCTGCTCCTCTCTACCTCCCTTATTCTCTCTCTCTTTCCCCCAATCAAGATGAGCAGATTTTAAAATGTGTGAAAACTGTCGGTCCGCTAGTATACATTTATATAATCAATGAGGAGGTGCCATCAAGAAATGCCTAACAATTAACTCCAAACAGCAAAAAGTAAGCTTCAAGTTTTAACTTTTTTTATAATTAGTTTTCCACATAAATCATGCAAATTGTCAGTGACTGAACCTACATGACCTGTTGCTACTTGATATTCTGGGTCACCCATAGAGTATCATGTACCTGTTGTGCTCTACTACAAATGGTACACATTTTTAGGAAAAACTTGTGATTAAATATTGTAATAAAATTGTTTAAATACCAATTTGCTTCTCTCATTATAATCATAATCATTTTTGAAAATGATTTAGAAATCGGGTATCAATGAGTGTTGATTACAAACCGAAATTAAGTGACAGTTGAAATATGGATGCAGGGTCTCTTTACTGAACTAGACCGCAAAAATTCCCATTTGAATGCAGAAATAAACAAAATAAAGACCCAAATTCCTTACAAGAAAACTCTCAATCATTAAAATCTTTTGTTTATAGATGCTACACTCTGAAGTATGACAGATATGACCACTCTGTGATGTTTATACAGTACCTGCACCCCACCCTAGCAATGTTCACTGTATCAATCTGCACAAGAAATATGTTAACAAAAATAACAATCTCTTCATTTTCATGTGGAAATGGTCATTAATTGGACAAAATACAGTCTATACTCGCATATAATCCGATACCAACTGCAAACTGCATAGACCTAGATCTGCGCCGGCAGATATGGGTCTATGCAGTTTGTAAGGACTAATCAGTAGAACATAAAACATATAGACCCTGATCTGCTGGTGCATTATGCAATGGCAGATCAGGGTCTATGTTGTTTGCATTTGGACCTGGCTTATACACAAGTATATACAGCACACAATTTATTACAAGTTGAAGCTAAATTTTTAAAAAGTTGCTTTCCTAAAATTATTGTAAAATTTTGTAATAACTTTTTATTGATATGTAATGCGGCTGTTAATCACATTAGTACAGAATGGAAAAGAAAATCCATGCAAATGAACAGTTTTTGCCCCAAAAAATATATAATAAAAGAAAATCCATGTTTTTTTAATTAGATATATAAGTAGATTTTGTATTGTCAGTCATGGCTTCGCCACTCATGACAATACAATGTTTCCACTTCACTCATAAAATATTTCCTTATATCTACTTAAAAAAATGTAGATATCCTCTATGTACAAACTGGGGGAAATATGTAGTTGATATTCCTTGATATGATTGTGTAGGCTAGAGTTTTTTAATTCTTCTGTTAAATTCATTTTTTCAGTATCATTTTCATCATGAAATGCTTTTAACTGAACATATTAGATGTAAGATTTATTTGATAAGACTTTGTATATAAATTTGGTTTCAATCTACTAAACTTGTTGTTGGTAATCAAATCAAATCATTCAGCAGATGTAATGGACAAGTTAATTGATATTATCTTGGTGTCAAAACTTTTTATATACCTAAATAGAAATGCTTATTATCAAAACATCATTTTAAATAACGTTGCCATCAGATAAGTTCCAGATCTAACAATAATTTTGAAGCCAGAGTGGTAACAACACAGTCGAAAAAGTTAAAAGTTTTAACAAATGCCCAAACTGCTACAGATATTTACAGAAAAAGCAGATTCTCATATCCATATGAGACATTATTTGTGGGGGGTTTTCAGCTAAAGGTTTCTTTTTAGCAAATTTTGTTAATATTTAAGTATATAATAAAACAATCATTGGTGATATATTGCAATGACACCTTTTCAGATTCACTGAGCTTTATCACAAGTTTTTTTGTGTTCTTTCTTATTAGAGCTATAATTGGTTGTTACTGGTTCGTAATGTTGAATTAAGGCTCCAACAGGGATGTTGAAAGCTTGTGAAAAAAACATATGTGAATATAAATGTTACTTAATTTTCAAAATGGCAGAGTCTAGTATAATTCTGTCATAATTAAAATTAGTTAAAATTGTTAAAACATTGAAAAATTTGTATTTTTATGGTTGCATATAGAAAGACCAACACCTCCATCCAAGGTGAATTCTGTAACTAAGAAGTATGCAGAAGCTTGTGTTGAGGCAGCCCAAACCTGCGGAACAGAATGTGTGGATCTCTACACTTGCATGATGAAGCAAGAGGTACAGTAGTTGGGTTGTGACCCTTGGTCATTTTGTACCCAGTAGTTTGGTTGCAACTCTTGGTCACTTTGTACCCTTATCTAGATATTGCTTATAGTCACCAAGCAAAAGTTTGAGCATGATATATCAACTTAAGCTATAAAAAAAACTATAACAGTTATTGTTTTACATTAGAAATCATACTTATTGTATGCAGACAACTTGAACTAGATTCTTTTGGTTTTAAGAGTAGAGGTTTTACAGTTTAATGTTTTTAAGATCTTTCATTGTATTTTTAGGGCAATAAATTGAATTGTACCGCCACCCCCAGTATCATAATATACACCATACACATAGCATTTAAAATAATGATATGACTTTGTTAAATCTATGACACTTGTTAGTACATTAGTCCTTCTATCCCTTGCACAATCTTGTGAATGCAATTAGTCCTGTACTTTTGATGGACTGCTGTGAAAATTGGTACCTAATATAGTTATCATTTAAAGATGTGCGTATTGACAAATTAGTGTACTCCCTTGATTTTTAGCACACTTGGCCAGGTGAGCTTATGATATGGCCTTGAGTCCAGTGTGCATCATCTGTAGACACTGCTATTTTAACTTGGTTGGGATTTTTTCTTTGGACAGGCTGTATGAAAATTGTATCTGGGGTAGTTCCTCTAGTGTTTGGTGTGGCTTCCTTAGCAACCAGTTGGAAAACCTTTTTTTTTACTTTTCTCCCAAATGAGCAAGTCACTTTCAGTCAAACTCGTTAGAAGTATAGGACATGTTCTATGAAAATTATGTCTGGGGTTTCTCCCCTAGCATTGGTGTGGCTTTCTTGGCAACCAGTTGAAAAATTTATTTTCAGCTTTGTTTCTAGAATGACGAGCTAATTTCAATCAGACTTGATAGCAGTATTTTTTAGGACAGCTTTTATCAACATTTTGTCAGGGGTGGCTCCCCGAGCATTGGTGTGGAAATCATAGCTACCAGGTGTAAAACCTGTTTTTGACTTTTTTTCTAGAACGGCAGAACCATAACTTGGTAGGAGTGTTTGTTAGGACATGCTCTATCAAATATTGTCATGGGTGGCTGTCTTAGCAATGGCTTGGCTTCTTTAGCAACCATATGGAAAAATTATTTTTGACTTCTTCTCTAGAACAGCAGAACCACATTCAATAAAACTTGGTTTCAATGTTTCTTAGGTCGTGCTTTATCAAAATGTTATCTGGGGTAACTCCCTTAGCAATGGTATGACTTACATAGCAACAATATGGAAAACCAATTTTCAACTTCTCCAGAACAACTGCACCAGTTTTGATCAAACATGGTAGGAATGTTACTTAGGACATGCTCTATCAAAATTATGTTTGGGGTGGCACCCCTAGCAACAATGTAATTACCTTAGCAACCCTGCGGAAAACCTATTTTTGACTTCTTTTTTAGAATGGCCTAGTCAGTATTGATCTAACTTGGTAGTAATGTTTGTGAGGACATTCTCTGTCAAAAATATGTCTAGGGTAGCTCCCACTAATGGTGTGGCTTCCATATCAACCATATGGAAAACCTATACTCAGCTTCTCTAGAATGGTTGGGCCAGTTTTTATCAAACTTGGAAAGAATGTTTCTTTTGGTATGCTCTATTAAAATTATGTTTGGTGTGGCTGTACTAGAAATGATATAGCTTTCATTGCAGTCATATGGGAAAACCCTGAGCCAATTTTGATCAAACCTTGGTAGGAGTATCAAACATATGGAAAACCTATTTTCAACTTCCTCAGAATTTTCAACTTCCTCAGAATGGCTTTTGCTCAGACTTGCTATAAATATTTCTTAGGACATACTCTGTCAAAGTTGTGTCCAGAGTGGCTCCTCTAGCAACCACTTTCACTCCAAAACTGCCTTACCATATCAGACTAGATGTTGATAGAAAGAGTCCCAGCATGAATTCCTTGCACATTCATACCGAAGATGCCAGTGTACCATCTAGTCCAACTGAAGTTATGCAAAGTAGAAATACAGTCAAACAACATGTCGGATATTACCAATTTCTACCAAATACCTGGAAATTATCATAACATGGGTGTCTTTCAACCCAAGACATCTGCCTTATTACAACATTTACCTTTTAAATTAATGTATGCCTGATGATCAGTATCAACTCACTTGGGCCTCATGTTGTCAGAGTTACTGCCTCTTTTTAATTTGCAGCTGAATGCAGTGTATGACAGAATCGTGTGAATGCAACAGGTATTGCAGTTTTCAATGAGTTGCTCTGAAACTTGGGATATATTATGGTCATCATCTGAAGACAGGTTTTTTTTGACAAATCACTATGCTCCCAGCAATTTTTGTCAGAGTTGTTTCTTTTTCTGGCTTGTAGCAAGATGTAGTGTATGACAGTATATTGTGAACACAACAGGTCTTGCATGTTTTGATGCATTAATAGATAGTTAGGTAAATGATGAGAGAGTTTATAATTGTGCAAAATTGGTGAAGGTAGTGTGGTACACCCAAATCTTATTGCACTAAAATAAGTACATTTGCAGTAAGAAAAAGGCTTTAGTTTTAAGCAAAGTAACCTAATTCAAATGTTGCAATTTTCAGGACTGGAAGTCATGCTTAAATGATGGCCTTCACCTTTCTTCCAGAGGGTCGTTACTTCTGTTTGATCTTCTGCAGCCAATACTGGACAAACTTACCAGCGAACTCCCAATGATTTTTAACCTTTGGTCAGACGTGGACATTGAAAACCCTAATGCTACTCTGGACAAGTGGTAGCTGAAATTGGTATTGTAGTCCATTTAATTTATGGAGATATTTTTATATTTTCTTACTTGTTCAATGGATCTTGCTCTGTTGGTGACATATTTGTGCATGAATTCTGTGGAAGATTTAATTTAGGACAAAGGTTGAAAGGAGGATGAAAGCTTGAAGATACCATACTGGCATTGAATATGTAGAAAACCTGTGATTATCCTGTGATCTTAGATAATGAGTATTTTTTCCTTGAAACTTAAGTTTCTAATTGATATCAGTGGATTTTTATATAAGGCATTTGTTTAATCAGTGATTTTCTATTTTTGTAGTTGAAGTGGGCAGGGTCTATTCAATGACATGCATTTGTGTGATTCATGCTAATTTCTAAAACAATTGTATGGAGAAATCATCAAAATCTGCAAAAAAACATCATATTTGCACTATCCAACCAGTATTTCTTTGGTAAATTTTTCCTGTATTTAGAAAGTTCCGTCCTTTCTTTTTAAACTGCATGGGAGGAGCGGTGTCTGGGGGATTTGTACTCTAAATTTTCATTTCTTGAATAGGCCCTGAGTGGGTAAAAAATCATACTCTGTACCTACTTACAAATGCTATCTGATTGTTACTAACACACCAACTTTCCAATAATTATTAATTTATTCTTGTACAAAACAATATGATTTTACAATCTGCAGTCAGATTTGTACAGAAAGCAGAAAGTGTTGTTGGAGCAAGATATGTTGGCAGAATGTTTATATTCAGGAAAGAGTATCTTTGATGAATATTCGGATGTTGTTATAATTGGAACAAATGATACAATTAAAAAGCATGCTTAATAATCTTGGAGTTGTATATTATGATTGAATAGTGAAAGGATATAGATCACTGTTGGTAAATCAGACAGATAATAGGTCTGGTAAAGTTTAAATTAATGAACATTTCACCCATATGCAGAATAATTCACTTTGTCCCTGCTGTACCATCATATCATATACATGCACTCAATAGCGAAATTGTGTGATATAAGCAGTTATTCCTAAATTCAAAAATTTACACGTATTGTGTAGCTCATTTGCCGACAAAACAGTTGTAAGTCATGTACTGATATATTTGTTGTGAATTTCATTATTTCCGTTATTACTGCCTTTTATCTTTACAACTTACCAATTCAAGATTGATGAAAAGTATATGAATATTGATTTCCTCAGTTTAATTAACAGATTTTATCATTAGCATGTACTGTATATACTCGTATATAACCCGATAAAAACTGCAAACTGAAACTGCATAGACCCAGATCTGCCGTTGCATAATCCGCTGGCAGATCTGGGTCAATGCAGTTTGTAAGGACTTATCAGTAGAACAAACAACATAGACCCTGATCTGCCGGCACATTATGCGATGACAGATCACGGTCTATGTTGTTTGCATTTGGACCCGGATTATATGCGAGTGTGTATGGTAATATTTTAACTTGTGTAATTTAAATATCATTCTTCCTAATTATATTATAGAAACCGGGAATATTAATGTAAGTCTCAGTGTGGATATTATTTCATTTGTTAATGCTTAACAACCAATCATGTACATTTAGTTCCCACTTGAAAACAACCAATCATGTACATTTAGTTCCCACTTTTTAATCCATTTACAGTAAACCATCATTCGTCTTCATTTGGATTGTTCATACTTTTAGCATTTCTACCAAAACACAATATTTAGTAGAATTGAAACATGTTCTTCATTGTTTCTGATTTAAATGTTTCTCTGAAATTTTGCTTGCATTGTCCAAATGTGAATTACAAATTTTGTATTCACAGTATAATTTTAAAATACTGTGAATTCATTAATTTTGTTGGGATTGTTGTTGAGGTTTACCTAAAAGTGTCATTATTGTTGATATGTAAACTCAAAAATATGCCTTAGATGGGTAAGTGAGATTTATTTACAGAAGAATATTTTTTATTTTTTTTAAATGTGTGGTTTGGAACAAAAATGAAATTTACAACAATTGGTATTCACAGTTGAAAATTAAATCACAGCAGCATAAGAAATCTTTTTGGGGGATTCCCACAAAAATTGGCACAATTGTTTTAGGCATCTTAACTATGGCTCAGTGACAATAACATTGTCATGATTTGGTATTATTGTACATCTCTGTTACTGAGTATGTTCTCACAGCATATGTTGGTACACACTCACCATTCATTGAGGTCACTTCTCATAAACAATTTTTGCATGGCCAACCATTCTTTTATGTAACGATTGAAAGTTGGTGAGCAAAGTATGTTGTCATTCTATTACAATTTTAAGTTATAAGGCACATTTTTTTCATTCTTCACCAGATTTAAACCTCCATTATAAAAAATATATTGCAAGGTTTTTTAAAATATTTCATTGAAACTATAAGATTTGTTTTTACCCTTCACTGAATTTTGTTTAAAAATTAGGTAATCATCAGGGAAATTCGGCTTTTTAACTTAGTTTGAATGTCTTGCAGTAGTTTATAGCTCAGTGTCAACTATAGATTTAGATGTGAAGAAAAACACGTTATAGTTTTTCCAGCTCAGTTAGCACTTTGCACATTTCTTTTGTTATGCGGTTATTTATCCCGTCAGCGATGTTTATTATAGTATTTGCCTACACTCATGGCAGTTTGTACTCCCTTATCAATTTTAAATACGAAAAACAACAAGGATATAAAAGTGCACAAAACTTAGTAATTTCATTTATCAGTTTATAATTTCTAACCTGATTGTTGCCAAGGGCCCCTAACATTGTCATCTTTTCATGTTTCAGACCAAATGGAAGCTGTTGATGTAAACAACCAGACTGCTCACTGTCCTTTTCCGGTTCCTAGAACAGACCATTTTCAGTAAAATCTGTGTTGTCTGTATCCAATATTTGCAATGTCTAGTTTTAATATTTCTATTAAAATAATTGAACTAAATAAAAAGGTTTAACTCTTATAAACATGTGTTCAGAGGGCTGTAACTCCCAAAGTTACAGAAATTTATGGAATTATTTGGAGCTTATCAAAAACGGCTAACTACATCACATCTTTTGTCTGAAAAAATAGACTCGCTCACACAAATATGGTGACCATGTTAGTAAAGAAACTCCCATTTGGTTTGAAATGCAAGCAAGATGACAGTGTTAGAGACCCCATGGCAACAATCAGGTTAGAAATTTTAAATTGATCAATGCAACGACTAACTTTTGTGCGATTTTTATATCCTTAATGACTTTAGTTTTTAAAATCGGTATGGGGAGGTACAAGCTGCCTGGGAGGGGGGATAGTAGATGAACACTGTTGTGCTTGGTTGTTTTGATTGTTATTACAGTAAAGTGAGGAAAAAGCATATTTAATCACGTGCGAAAATATAAACATAAAGATTGTGGGTACTATATTCCCTCTTTATATTACTTATCATGGGAGCCATACAAGTGATGTGCATTACATGTGAGGTCACCTTATACTGAGGTATACTCCAACAAGGCTGTCATAAATAATGTATAAAAACACAAAAATAGGGTATTTAATAATGTGAAACCACATTATAATTGGTGTAATTAAGTATAGAACAAAATGTAATCAATTCAATGGTATCCTTGACCATACAAACATTATGAGAGGGGCATTGGTATATTGAGGGGCATTACAATGATGTTGGCTGTATTACAAATTATTCTTATGTTATTTCTACTGCAAACAAGAAGGGCAGGGCCTGCATCTTAAAACCATGATCAAAGCATTTTAGCTGTTAAACCTGTGACCTTAACCCCAAGGTCAAAAGGTTGAGTAAGCATGTCGCAGTATGATTTGTTTTAGCTTCATAATGATTCATGGCAAGTATGTGTATAATCCATCAATTGGTTTAGGAAATATAAGCAAATGAAAAAACTTTAATCAAAACCTGAACACAAAATTTTATATGATTGTGACCTTGACCCCAAGACCAAAGGGGAAAACATTTGTGTCACAGAATTAATTGTCTTAACCTCATAATGATTCATCCCACATATGAACAAAATCCATCATGTGGGTTTAGGAAGTATAAAGAAACAAACAATCTTTAACTTGTGCAGTTTTCTTTGACTGTGACCATGACCCCATGGTCTGAGGGTCAAAGGGGTGAATGAACATGTCACAGAATGAAACATCTTAGCTTTATAATGATTCATCCCACGTATGAACAAAATATAATAAGATGTTTAGAAAATATAAGTAAATGAAAAAACTTGACGCAAAACCTTAATGCAGATTTTCTATGACTGTGACCTTGATTCAAGGTAATAGAGTGAACATGTGTGTTGCATGACGAATTGTCTTAGCATCATAATGGTTCTTTTTTGGGTTATTCGGGCCTGAATTTTTACACCTTTTTTTTGCTGTCCCCATCATCTTTGGCTAGTCCTGGGTTAGAGAACCATCCCATGACAGCTTTACAAAATACATCTAATGTGATCAAAGATTGAATACAGGAGTAAATATATAACAATGTGTTACATACTTATGAGGATTTAAGTAAAAGAAAGAGAGAGAGGAAAGACAGAAAGAAAGATAACAGTAGAATAGGCACTAGTTTATTCTCTTTCCTTTTATACATATGTTCAGTTTGCATTATTATCATAGTATTATATTTTCAAATATTTATTCAATAATTGAATGATAAAGCATCCATTTTTCCTAGAAGTTATCTCATTAGCAACTTTTATATGCAGTATATCTTCAGTTTCATAGTTCGTTTTTACAATCTTCTAAAAAGTCTGTCTGTTATATTCATTTTTCAATCTACAAGTGTATATACCATAACGAATGTAAGTCTTGCGATATGAAGAAATAATTATTATATTTCATGTCCCAAGACTTGTATGCATTAAATTTTTTTAACCTTTTCAGTGTCCCAACACTTGCCTACACAAAAAATTGAGACATAATCGTCAAGATCGCCACATGTCACTGACCAGCTATTGTTCTATTACCATGTCAGTGAACTGTCATAAACTACTGTGATTGCTTTTTTATTATTATTATTTTCCATGTGCATATTTTCTGATTTCTATAACATGAAATAAAATAAAGGTAATTAAAGACTTCACAACTCGTGGGCTTCTTAGTACATACTCTGAGACCAAAAATAGAATTTTATAGTGTACAATAATTACTCAGTGCATATCATGCTTAGCGTCACTTATATTCTTGTTTATTCCTAAAAATATTATGAGCAGATTTTGCTTTGTCCTTTTTACCTTACCTCATTCTTCCAGATCACATTTTAGCCATATGTCCATTGCTGTTTTATTTACTTTGTTTCACATGTTCAAGAGGTACCATTTTTTCATTTAGATAAGCCATCCTACCAAGTGATGTAATCCATATAAAAAGACGTGAATGTTTGATGAATATTTATAAATACATTAAGCATGTAACCATCATATGTTCACATAACTATCATATATTCATTAAAGAATTGCCATTATATAGGTTAAAATGCTGAATAAAGATCCAACTAGATTGTCATGGATCCATTTTAGTTTTGTTTTTTGGCTCAGACAAATCGTAGTTCATTCCACTGTTGATTTTGGCAAGCTGGTTGTTTTGACATCTCCCATTGATTATAATTGGTGGATTTGTCAAGCAGTAATACATCTTTTGTTTTCCAACAGCAATCCAAGCCAGTTAAATGTTTAAACCCTGAAATTGATTTGTGTGAAGAGATAATTTTGTCAGGAGGCAGTGCTGGTACCCCTTTGTTCTACAACATTAATTCAAACCAATTAACTGTTTTAAAATCTGAAGTGGATTTACAGCCATCACTGGCGTAGTTCTTTCATATGTACTAAACCGTTGGTACATAATATTAGCATGATTACCATAGCCAAGTAAACATATACTTCCTTAAGGTCACTTACATCAAAGCAAACTACCACTGCATTATTATTGCAAGTATTTTCAAAGCATTATTTCTGGAACATCTTTATTGTTTTTTTTGAGACATTAATTAAGTTTTGTGCAGTGGTGCCTATGATTTGAAACCAATAGATGTGCTTCATTCCGCACAAGTTAAAATCCTCAATTTCCTTTAGGTGATGCCATGATGTAAACAAGGTCACACAATGCAAGTGATGAACCATACCTGGGCACTATTTTTGTTGTTGTAATACTGGTACCACAATTTAACGGGTTAGGTATTAACATTTTCAAGCCAAAAAATGTAACTACTTTTGACTTTCAACAATTTTATTATGAACATAGGTACCACATCACTGTAATGCTAACTACTTGTCATTGTCTGAGGAAATTATACATAGTTTAAATAGAAATAAAAAGAAAACACAAAATTAAATATATTTATTGATTTATCAAACAATTCATATTAATTTATAACTATCCCATCTAATAAATCAAAACGTTAGCCCCTTAACAGCTGCAAAGTCATTTTTTTTTTGTTTTCATTAATGTTACATACCTATGGTATACACTGATCAGCAAGTACAAAAAATGTCAAAGGTGTCTAAGACTTATGGTACATGAAAAAATTACTGTGATTTTATGTCCCAACATTTTTAGTGTTCTAAGACTTACATTTATTATGGTATACAGTTTGTTATGAATAAAATTAAATGTACCACCATATTAGCCTTTACTTTTTAATAAATCCCAACATTACGTTTTCAAGAGAGAGATTATATTGTAAAATATGATAGCACTTGCACTTTATCCCTATCTTTGTATTTGTCCAAACATTTTGTATGATATCACAATTTGAAAAATAGCAAGTCAGCATTTCTAAATTGCACTAATTGTCATTTGTATTCCAATTTTTGTCAAGTATTTGTAGAAAGAATTCTTTGCAAAAGTCTATATTGAAATTATCTCAGTTTTGTACATTTGGTGTATAAAAAAAAGAAGGGAATACATTTTATCTCATTTATAACTTACATCTACATTAAGTAGTTTTGTCCATTTATTTCTTGCAGTAGGTATATATCTTTGTTACCAGTATATATCTTTGTTGCCAATTAAGACTTTGTATTATACTCGTACAACTCTTTACATATTTTGTGATTAGTAATACTGGGATCTTATTAAAGGACTGATTGGTTTCTCTTCCATATATTAGGAACGAACTAGACTAGTAACTTAAATTTAAATGTTTTGATAGCCTTAATAGCACCATACAAATCTAGAAAATTCCAGTTATTATTATAGATATGTTGAAATTGATTGAAACTATCAAAATCTCCATTGCTATTTAGTAAGATATAAATATATTTAATTACATGTGTATACCAACTTCTGTAAAAAATATACTTTCCAGCTCTGATATTTTTATTACACCATAGGCATTTACTTAAAAAATTGGATTATATAATCTGGCTCACAGCTTACCATATTGAATTTAGCCCAGGCTTTAATACATTTTGCAAGAAGACATTAACTCTATATGTTTTTTAAAAAGTTCTGGACTAAAGTATAAAAGATTACTGTGCATAGAAGATAATAAATATAGAATATTTTGCTATTTAAACCTATATTTAATTAGTCTTCTTACCCATGTAACTTTCAATGCATCAAAAAAAGACAAAATATTTACGATATTTAAACCACCATCTTTATATTCTTAAGTAGGGATTGTCTTTTTTAATTTTATAAATAGGTCCATTGTGTACATACCTAAAAACAATATAAAATTTAATTCATGTAAAACTTTATGGATTGGAGTAGTTGGTTGGTTGGTAATGTCTGAAAGAGATGAATTAGTTCATGTAAAACTTGATGGACGGGAGTGGTTGGTTGGTTGGTTGGTAATGTCTGAAAGAGATGATTTAATTCATGTAAAACTTTATAGACGGGAGTGGTTGGTTGGTAAAGTCTGAAAGAGATGATTTAATTTAGATATGGCCAGACTTTTAACCAGCTTTGTAACATCAAACCAATCACTGGAGAGCTGCATCCCTCATATAGAACAAATTGCAGAGATGAGGTGGCATTGAGCCGATCACATATAGGATGCACATACCTGACTTGTGCATACCTCCTGAAGGGTGAATCTCAACCAGAGTGCATACCCTGCCAGTGTCCACTGTCATAGGAACACATTCTTTTCAAGTGTATCAACTTCCACCTAATGAGACAATTTTTGTATGCTAACTCAGTTAAGGAACTTTGTGATGATGTACCACCAGAGAAAATCTTGGTTGTTTTTTTGGGGGGTGAGGGCGGTGTACAAGGAAAACCCCTATTGATTTCAGGGTCAAAAGGGCAAAGGTCAGGGTCACTATTACTGAAGGTTTGGTTTGGTTTTGTGGGTTTAACGCCATTTTTTACCACATGATAGGCTATACATGGTGGCCAGTATAAAATATTTGAGGAAGAACCACTGACCCATGGGAAGCTACTGGTAAGCTTTCTCACATACCCACATTGGCGGAGCTGAGACTTGAACCCATGCAGACAGAGGTGAGATGTGAGTGATCTGTAAAGGCGAGCGCCTCGGACCACTCGGCCACCTGGGGCCCCCACTGTTACTGTTTTTGCACAATAACTTGTTACCAAACTTTGTGGATGGTTTGCATTTGGGGTAAGAAAGAACCCTATACATTTTCAGGATAAAAAAACAAAGGTCAAGGGCACTGTGACTTGAAGAAAAATGGCTTCTGCACAATAACTCGAGTTCATCGCCATATACTGTTGCCAAACTTTGTGGATGGCCTGCATTTGGGGTAAGGAAGAAGCCTGTTGATTTTGGGGTCAAAGGTCAAGATCACTGTGACTGAAATAAATAACAGGAGTCCCTCAAAGGGACTGATGCTCTACTGGTCAAAAGAATTTCCGGGAATTCAAGATAAAACCATTTCTTCCTTTTTAACTGCTGAGTGTTGAAAGTATTATCTCTGATATTCTTCAGCGATAACAAGATTTTGAAATTAGTTGCGTTGGTGGCCATATTGGATGCCAGATTGGAACCAATTTCATTTACAATCAAGTAGACATCATTAGAAGTGTTTAAGTGAAAACCCCATGTCACTATGACCATCCATTCAGGGGGAGTAGTGACAACAAGATTTTCAAGATGGCTGTTATGGCAGCCATATTGGATGTACAATTGGCACCTGTTTCATTTAGAACCAATTAGGCATCATAAGAAGTCTATTGGTGAAAACCATGTTGATATGGCCATCCATTAGGGAGGAGTATAGATAATAATATTTTCAAGGTAACCACCATGGTGGCCATACTGAGGGTCAGTTTGCATCATTTCCATTTAGGACCAACTAGACACAGTAAGAACACTTATGAGGAAACCCCATGTCAAAATAACTTTTCATTTCGGTATAGTAGCGATAACAAGATTTTCAAGATGGCCACCATGGTGAACAGATTGGCACCATGGACCATTTAGGACCACCTAAACATCTAAGAAGTCTTCCAGTGAAAACCACATGCTGAAATGATTTTCCATTTTGGAGGATTAACAATAACAAGATTTTCAAGATGGCTGCTATGGTGGCCATATTTGATATCAGATTGGCATCACTTCCATATAGGACTAACCAGACATCATAAGAAGTCTTTTGCTGAAAGCACAATGTTGATATGACCAGCCATCTTGGAAAAGTAGTGATAACAATATTTTCAAGATGGCCATATTGGAGGTCAGATTGGCACCATTTTCATTTGTGACCAACTAGACATAAGAAGTCTTTCAGTGAAAACCCCAGGTTGATATGACCATGCATTCAATAGTAGTGATAACAAGATTTTCAAGATGGCAACTGCAGTGGCCATATTGGATGTCTGAGCAGCACCAGTTAACATTTTGAACCAACTAAACCTCATAAGTCTTTCATTAAAAGCCCCATGTTTGTATAATATAACCATCCATTCAGGAGGAGTAGTGATAAGATTTCCAAGATGACCTCTGTGGTGGCCATATTGGATATGCAAGCAGCAACATTTTCATTTAGGACCAAATGGACATAAGAAGTCTTCTGGTGAAAACCCCATGTCAGTATGACATTCCATTCAAGAGTATTAACGATAACAAGATTTTCAAGATGGCTGCCATGGCAGCCTTATTGGAAATCTGATCTACCATTTTCATTTATGACTGACTAGTCATCGTAAGAAGTCGTTTAGTGAAACCCCATGTTGAGATGTCCATCCATTCAGGAGGAGTAGCAAAAAAAATATTTTCAAGATGGCCACTCTGGTGGCTACCGGGTATATTGGATGTCCAAGCAGCACCATTTTCATTTAGGACCAACTAAACCATGGGCTGAATGTGTGTGTAAAGTTTCATGGCAATCCTCCAAGTAGTTTAGAAGGAGTAGTGATAACAAACTTGTACTAATGGACCAACGGACAACAAACCATCCTCGTAAGCTCACGTGGTCTATAACCAATAGAACTCAAAATTGTTTCTGCACAGTAACATAAGTTTTACATCTCATGCATAGACTAAACTTTGTGGATGTCTTGCACTTGGGTCAAAGAAGAACCCTATCAATTTCAGGGTAAAAAGATCACTTGTGACTGAAAGAAGAAAAATGGTTTCTGCACAAAAATGTCAGTTATCAACCATTTACCTTCACCAATGTTTGTGGATGACTTGCATGTTGGATAAGAAAGTAGCCTATTGATCTTGGAATCAAAAGGTCAAAGGTTAAGGTTACTAACTGTGACTGAAAGAAGAAAAATGGTTTTGCATAATAATTAGTTCTAGACCATCTACCTTGAACAAAGTTTGTAGAGGGCTTGCACTTGAGACCTATTGATTTGGGGGTCATGGTCGTTGTGGCTAAAAGATTAAATGGGTTTTTCAGAATAACTTTTGTTCTAGAGTAAGTTCTTTGACCAAACTTTGTGGATGCCTTGCACTTAGGGTAATAAAGAAACCTATTCTTGAGTCAAAAGGTCATGGTAAGTGTTATAAGAAAAAAATAATGGTTTCTGCACAGTAACTTTAGTGCATACCTTGACCAAAGGTCCAGGTCATTGAGACCCATAAGTCAGTAAACTCCAGAGTCAACTGTGCCTTACTAGTGCCTACATAGAGGACTATATGGTGCAAGCATATAATGTGCTGTTCATGGTAATCTTGTTTGATCCTCTCAGCAATACATGCAGAAGCAAATTTGTACAAGACATTTAATAAAAATATTGTTCAAATATTGTTTTGATTTGTTTCCTGTAATTAAACTTTCTTTTTGAGTTACAGACAGTTCTCGTCTCGTATTTATAATTAATGGCTCTTAAACAAAAGTGAACTTTGTCTCTCCACAAAAATGTAGAAAAAACTCCATTGTAGAGCCATCGGACCCATGATATTATTACTATTCATTATTCAAGACATTTTAAAGCTTTGCAGCATGTTAAATTATCTATGTTTCTGTTTGTCCATCTATCACACTTGTATTTCTGTTCTATAACTTCAAAGCCATTTGAGATTAAGGGATGAAGATTGGTTAGCTTATACACCATCATTGGAAGGTGTGTCATATACCAAATTGATGGTCCTATCTTCAAGGTCAAGGCCATGGATCAATATAACAAGTTTTCCCTTGCATTTCCTTTCTGCTCTCTACCTTTCAAGCCATTTGAGATTAAGGGATGGAAGCTGGTATATTTTATACATCATCATTAGAATGTGTGTCATGAACCACATTAGGGGTCCTATTTTCAAGGTCAAGATCACAGCTCAAATATATTCAAGGTCAAATTATTTGAAGTTTTCTCTCACTTTCCTTTCCACTCTATACTTTTGAGCCATTTGAGATTAACAAATGAAACTTGGTATATTTTATACATCATTAGAAGGTGTGTCACAAACCATATTTTGGGGTCCTATCTGCAAGGTCAAGATCACAACTCAATATTTTGTCCCCTCACATTTTCCATTCCAACCTATAACTTTAGAGCTGTTTGAGATTATGGGATGAAACTTTATATACTTGTACATCATTAGAAGGTGTGTCACATACCACATTGGGGATAATATCTGTTAGTTCTGTGTCACAACATATTGTCTTAAAGTTTTCTGTCACACTCTATTCCAGTGTTTAAATTTGTAGCTGTTAGAGATTAAGGGATGAAACTTGGTATACTGGTATATCATCATTAGAAGGTGTGTTATGTACTACATTGGTGGTCCTATATTCAAGGTCAAGGTCAGTATTTTAAGCTTTCCATCACACCATTCCTTTTCACTTTGAAACTTTAGAAAGGGATGAAACTTAGTATACCTGTATATTATCAATAGAAAATGCTTTCTGTACCATGTTGGGGATTGTATCTCCAAGGTCCTGGCCATGGGTCAGAATTTTAAACTTTACATCACACTTTGCATTACTCTGCATTTTATAAGAGATGAAACTTGCTAGATTTGTCATGTACTGCATTATTCAAAGTCAGGGTCACAGATCAATATTTTAAGTTTCAGTACGATTTTACCTTTTGATCTGTAACGTGTGAGCTCTTTAATATAAATTAATTAAATTTGGCACACATGTATAATTGCATTAGAATATGTGTTGCATTCCACATTTGGGGTCAATTGACCTTCAGGGTCAAAGTCATAGATACATATTTCATGGTTGCATTTGTTTCTGCTTTATCTCTTGAAAGCTTGTTAAGGTTCAGGAAGGAACCATTGTGCACTTGTGTTTTTATGTTTGATGGCATCTCATACATCACAGTCAAGGCTTTATCATTAAGGTCATTGATACATTTCTTCCTAATACTGAAAGGTTTTGAGCATCTAATTTAATCAAACTTTTGGCTCATCTAAAACAACACAGTGTCCAAAACATTTATAATAAGTACAAATACTTATTGTCCAAACTCCTGATCATATAAAACTTCTCACGTTCTTGAATAAGTTTGGATAATTGGTGTTCTGCCATGTTATGGTTCATGTTTTGGTCCCATTTTCTTAGTTTGTAAGGACAAAGTGATAAAAAATATACTGGACAAGTATGAATGCACTAGCCAAAATATTGCTTTGTACAGTGGTCCAATAAAGCCGTCATTAGTTGGTGGAGCATCTGACTTGTAATCCAAGAATCGCCGGTTCAATACATGACAAGGCCAGCCTGGGTCAGCTGCTTCGGTGTATCTATGGGAAAGGCACTTTGCTCCCATATCCTCTGCATGGCATAGCCAATAATGTGTTGAAAGTGCCATTAAAACCAAAAAAAGACAAAATACCACAGCCCCTCATATAACACTGGGTATGGTAATGGATTCCAATAATAAAAGTTGTAAGTTCTGTCATTGCTGCTTAATTCATTTCACTTGATACAGCTAAAGGAAATCAATTAAAAGTGGTTTTATGTCATTTAATACTCTAATCATATGCTTTCATGTACACTATTATGAAACAGCCTTGCACATAACATACCCCTTTGTAACGTGGACTCACTACTTGGTTCTCTATAATGGTTCGCATGAACTATATTATAATGTGGGACCAATTTAATATAAATAGAGATTCATACACACAAGTTCTGGTACTTGCTTTTAATGGTCATGTGTTATGATTCACACCCACAGACAAATCTTGCTACTGCTGTGACCTCCCAAACCTGTTTCCTATATGGAGTGATATCTACCTATTTATCCCTGTTCTTTTTGCACATGTACAATTAGCATGTTCCCATTATGACACTCATAATGCTTAGATAGAGTGATATATTCTTGATATTTCTTTATTGATCACTTGACTGTGTTATTTAATTTTATAAACTCACATAAATTTTAACCATATTACACCTGGGTAATAACATCTTATGATGTCACAAAATACTATGATGTCCTAGAAGGCAAAAGTGTAATGTACTTTAAAGCCATTTCACTATCATGCAGTTTTATCGAATAAAATTAGCATTTTTTGTCATGGGATAAATAGAATGCTCTCACTTCAAATTAAATGTATTATATTTATTAAATAAGTTTAATCTTCAACTTGTCAAAGCTTGCAAAAGATAGAAATTATTCAATACCCTTCTTAAATTTTATTTAAAACTATAACTATTTGTAATGGGTGCATTGCAAAGGGATTTGCTTTTTCAGGGCCTTAGAGTAACTTGTGTTGGGAAATAAAGTTAGGAGAAATGTGCACACACACACACATGCACGCACGTAAAACTTAACCTAAGCCAGTAAAATGTAGTTCACTGAAATTTTTTTTGTATCGGTGTAGGATATAATCATCTAGTTTAATGATTCAAACATGAAGAGTAAATAAAACACAAAATATCATCATTCTACACTTAACAGTATGTGTACAGTGTGCTAAGATCCTATTTGGCCATAAACTAAATGCAAAAACCAAAGCCAGTAAAATGTAGATCACATTGACCTTCGTTTGTTTTAAGAGTGTGGTACTTATAGATATGCATACAACCATCTAGTTTGATGATTCTACTATGAACAGAGCTCGAGAAATAACCTTAAAAATACAACATTTAATAAGTAGTGAAGCATCAGATGTGGGTCATAGTGACCTGCTTTTGTGATGAGAGTGTAGCACCCTTCAAGATGCGTCTCCTCACCAAGTTCCATGAATCTATGCATAACAGTATATATACTGGGTGCAAGCAAAACTAGTTGGTCATGAGCTAAGAGCAAAAACTTAAATTAAGGCAATCAAAAGTGAAATATAGATCATGGTGACCTTCTTATGTTGTAAGGGTGTGGTATGAATGGAGATGCATACATCATCTAGTTTGATGATTGTAGCATAAACAAAGCTTGAGAAATAAACTTAAAACAAAATTTAACTAAAGTCTGTGAAGCATGAAATATTGGACACTCAGAGCTACATTTGTGATAATTGTGTAGTACTTGTCAAGATCCATCCCCTCACCAAGTTTCATGATTCCAGGTGTAACTATTTATATACTGTACAAAGAAACCTGAGCTAAATGCCAAAATTTAACCAAGAATGTATGCTAATGTACATGTACAAATTAGCCTCCTTAGCCCCTTTCCAAGGGGATAGGTGCTATAAAACATGCTCCAAATGGTTGCCTAGGACCTAGGAAGGAAGAATGGCTGAGAGTCGGTGAGGCTGTACATAAATATATGCTTTTATCTGTGCGATCACGGATGCTCATGCAATAGTTCTCCTCTACTTCGTGGATGTGAACTAGTTATCAAATAGAGCAAGGTCTTCTTAATGTAAAGCTTTATATTTCATCTAAAATTCATTTAGTCCGTTTTAAGCAGAAATTAAATTAAAGTGCAAAATTCTAAGACAAGCAGGCTGCTATAACTCCATAAAGTTTTGACAGAAAATAGTGAAAATTTAACTTTACTTATGTCTTCTTACTGTAAAGCCTCGTACCAAATTTAATTTCATTGTATAAAATCAATTCAAAAGTTATTGTGTAGAAACAAAACAGAAGAAAAAGTTAGAAGTTAAACAAGGCTATAACTTCATAAAAATTGACCAAAAAAAGGTGAAGATCAAACTTGGCCTCAGTTTATTAATGTAAAGCTTAATACCAAATATGATTTCAATCCATGAAGTCCTTCAAAAGTTATTGAGTGCAAGTGAAGTTTGTGATGGATGTTATGTTACCCGACGGAACAAACAGACATGGGTAGCACTATACGCTCCTCTTTGTAGATCTGGTGGTGGCATACTAAAAATCAAACAGGAGACCCTTGAAGAGGCTGATACTTAATTGGCTGAAAAGATTTGGTTGAAATTCATGACAAGTCTGTTTCGTTCCTTTATCATCGTTTTTTTTGCCAGGTATTCAAATCATCTCATATATTCTTGACAAACTCCAGCATACTAAATTGGGTAAAAAGAAATATTTTCTCATACGTTTGAATTACATACTCACAGGATAAGTGCAGTACAAAATCTTTGTCATGGCCTTTGACCTTGAACCCAATATCATGGATATAATATCACTGAACTCATCTCAGACACTTTCAAGATATACGTACATGCTAAGTTTAGTTTAATCAATGATTTTTGGGGGGTTTTGTTGAAAAACCCAAGTTATTGAACTGGCATCATTCAAGGCATTCTTCAGAAATATCCACAAACTGTACATGACAAAAATCCATTCATACTGTACTTGTTTTTGTTATCATGCTCACAAGCAATCACAGATAAAAACACGAGTCAAGACCTTTGATCTATGAACTTGTTTGCGGAAAAACCACGAAATACAAAGTTTAATAGCAATAATACATTACCTACTAATACTGGTAATACATTGCTAGATCTTTTCCTGGTGCTAGTCCCCAGTCCGAGGTGTGAAAATTCTTTCCTCCAGTTAGAGGTCTAGATAAAAATCAATACAGTACAATAGAATAATTAGTCACATCCATTGATCCAGAAAATATTGTCTTTCTTTTTCTTGGACTTTGTTGGTAAAACACATCTTTGGAAGCTTGTTTTTTCTTGAATCTATGTGCATCTTTTGCAATTTTTCATTCAATAGTTTAATTGTTTATAGCAATTTGCCTTTTATCCCCAGTACTTTGTCTTGGTCCATTGATGGTGTCCATTTTTTGTCATTTTATTGAATTTATTTTGTATTTTATCCACACACTAGCAGTGTTTCCATAATTGTATTGCCCTTGTGGGTACTGCTGTTAGGGTTAGTATTATCTTTGATATTTTTGTTCTGTTTTTTGTTCTGTTCTGTTTTTTGTTGTTTCATGCATTTCTTTCAGCAATACCACAGCAAGTTGGCAAATGCAGCCATAAAATGGCTTTGTGGGACACCCACCCCACCTGTTTAGTGCACTTCAAGTGGAATTGCTCACTCTCCTGCCAAGTCCCCTTCTTTCCGACATCCTGGAAGATGCCAGACTGCCTAGTCAGACCAAACAGATGATGCATGGGTCCTTTCCACATTAAGAAAGGGTTATTGGCTTTGCTTCCAGGACCGTCCACCTTTACCAAGGAACCCCATGTATTTTCACCAGACCAATTTTTTAATCTCTAAGGGAAGAGTTGTACACCCTTCTAAAGAGTGGGGGCAGTAGAGAGGGTGTTAAACAATCGAAGCCCAGGATTCTATACCCAAATCTTCCTGGTTGCAAAAAAAAGGGAAATATTCTGCTTTATCATCGATCTTTCCCCTTTAAACAAGTTTATTCAGGAAAAGCGTGTCAATATGGAGACATCAGCCTCAGCCAGGAATGTTATAAGGTCGAATGACTGTACAGTCTTCATAGACCTCGAGGATGCAAACCTTCACATCCCCATCTTTCCATACTACAGGAAATTCCTGCAATTCTGTCTGGACAATGAGGTCTTTCAATTTTGGACTCTTATTTAAGCGAAGCTTCATCATCCAGAATCTTTACCAGAGTGATGGGAGTCGTGGCGGCTCATTTAAGATCATTGTGGAGTTCCTATCATCCAGCATGTTGAAGACAGGTTGATACACAACTTTTTCAGATATATTTTACTCAGACCCCTGTCACTCTGTTGGAAGACAATGACTGTTTGGATTTAGTCCCCAATCTTGAGAAGTCATATCTAAGTCCTTCTCCAGATTTCATGTATATGGGCATGAATTTCATCACAATTCAAGGTATGGTTCATGTTCCTTCCTACAGGGGTGTTCAAGAAGACTTCACTGTCTGCTTGCTTCTACCTCTCTCTCTTGCAGATCCTGAATGCAGCGGCAGGTCTAGTTTCCCTAGGAAAACTTCATACAAGGTCTCTCCAGTTTCTACTGCTAGCAAATTAGAGACCTCACAGGGACCCCTTTCAGCTCAGATCCCATAGGGCTCCAAATGTCATCACCACCTCAGATGGTGGATCAATCAGGACAGGTTTCTGGCTGGAGTTCTAATACAAACCTCATAACTTCTCTTCTTCCTCTATAGCGAAACCTCAGATTTTGGCTGGGACACTCACCTAGAACCAGAGAGGGTAGGGACTGTGGTCTGGTGAGAACTCTTTCCTACAGATCAATTGCCTAAAAATGTGTGTTGGGGTGCATCAGTCTCATAAGACACAATTGTGCTATGGTAATCACAGACAACACAACTGTCATGGCATACCTCAGATGTAAAGAAGGCACTCATGTCCCTTCTCTTTGCTTGGAAGTGTGGAACCTCCATTGATTGGCAGTTTTGGATAGGATCACTCGTAGAGTTTGCCACATCCAGGCAAAAGGAATATTCCAGTGGACAGTCTGTCAAGGCAAGGACGTGGAGTCCTCACAGAATGGTCTCTGCATCAATCAGTAGCAGTTTCTTTAAACTCTAGGGGAAGCTAGTGGTGGACTTGTTTGTAGTGAGGCTCAACAATGAGCTTCTTTTATGTCTCTCCAGTACCAGATCAGAGTGTTTGGTGGGTGGTTGCCTTCAGCCTAAAGTGGGATCAACTGTACGCCTACAAATTCCCACATTTCAGACTTCTTTGTCCAGTCATGGCCTTATGCTTCAATTTGGTTAAATCAAATTGAAAAACAAATGGCAGGAAAATCTCTTTATCCCGTACAAAGGTACTTGTGATATCTCAGCAGGCACCATATGTAGGTGGATTACTCTGACTGTCAGAAGAGTCTCTCAATCACTCACTAAGCGAAATCTTTCCTTCAAAAGAATCAAAGCCCATGAGGTTCAGGCTACATCTTGGGCTGTTATTAATCATTGCTCTCTGGATGATATCATGAAAGTCACCTTCTGGTGTTCTCATTCTCACTTTCTCCTTGTTCTACCTCCATTTGATGGTGCACCAGAGCGAGGGCATTTATGCATTAGGCCTGATTGTGTCAGCTCAACAAGTTGTCAATAAGTCATCTTCCAGTCTAAAGTAGCATCCTGTTCAAAAGAGATGGTAAGCTTTTCTAGACTGCTATTATGGGGCCATCAGCCTCCTTCCAGACTGGCAAAATCAGAAATGCAATAAGAGCAGGTATTGTATTACTGTGATTAAGTTGAAGTTATTGGGGGTAAACTAATTTTAATTAGGTAATGCTTGCTTCCTATTATTACCAGATTCCCTCCTCCCCTCCCCCGATCTGATATCCTATAGTCTTGGTCCAAGTCAAAGAAAGACAATACTCCAGATGAATGGAATTGACTACGGCATCTGACTTTGACTGAGCTTTTTATAATATTCTAGAATTTCTAATTGGAGGAGGGAATTTTCACCTTTTGGACTGGAGACTAGCACCAGTAAAAGAGATAGCAATGTAATAATAACAGGCAAGAATTACCTAAATAAAATTAGTTTACCACCAAAACTACATTTTTTTCCAAGTTTATTTGGATATGTACAAGTTACTGTATTCAGCAGCACAGTGAAGTACAAAAATGCAAGCAGTGACCTTTGAATTGATCCCAAGGTCAAGTAGGTATGGTTTTCAAACTTGTTCACAACTGCAAAGACATGTTGACAGTTAGATCTGCACCATTTTCATTCAGGACCAGTTACATATTGTAAGAACTGTGTTAGCAAAAACCCCAAGTGTTTTTGTGAAAACCCCATCATTCTTTAAAAAGGAGTAGTGATAACAAGATTTTTTAGATGGCCGCAATGGTTGCCATGTTGGAGGTCAGATCTGCACCATTTTCATTCAGGACCTGCAATATACCATTATAGTGTTTTAGTAAAAAGACCATGTTGATATACAACCATCTATTGAGCCACAAGAAGATTTTCATGATGACCACCAATACAGCCATTTGGATGTTAGATCTGCATCGTTTTAATATAGGATCAACTGCATATTGCAAGAAGTGTTTTAGTGAAAACCCCATGTTAATAAGACCATCTGTTCAGAAGCAGTAGTCATAATAAGATTGTCATGATAACCTGACTGGCAGCCATATTGGAAGGCCATATCTTCAAACTTTTCATTCAAGACCAACCACATATATTATTTCCCCTACCGAATGTGATTCAGTTCATTTTGATTTCTCCCGTAACCTTGCTGGTCGTAGGGGCGCCACTGATGACTTTGCGACAATCTCTCTCCATTTTGCCCTGTTCTCCACTGCTCTTTGGGACTTTGCAAAGTCCATGCCTGTCCACTCTTTGATAGTCTTCCCATCTCTTCTTCTGTCTGCCTTGTTTTCTCTTTCCTCTCACTGTGCCCTGTAGGATTGTCTTTGACAGACCAGTTGAGCATGAGACGTGACCATACCATCTTAGTTTGCATTTCTTTACAGTGGGGAGCAGAATGTGATGCCACCAGACAATACTCTGGTGTCAGTTCCTAAGCGAAAAGGCAATAAAAGCTTTAGTAAAGTACATCACATGATATTATAATATGTCTGCATGTGGCAATTGTATCTGCTGGAAAAGGTATAATTCCTGTAGTCAAGTATAGCATCCATAGTTATGGGGAAATATAACTCTCCTAAAATAGATCCCTGTAGTCAGTCAATCAAACTTGAGAATTTTATCATGTGATGTACTAATTTAATTTAGAACCATCTACATGTCATTATTAGTCTTTTAGTGAAAAGCTAAGGTCAATACAACCATCCATTCAAGAGGAGTAGCGATAACAAAATTGTCAAGATGGCTGCCATGGTGGTCATGTTGGATGTCAGATTGGTAGCATTTTCATTTAGGACCATCTACAAGTCATCTACCATCTAGAAGTCGTTTAGTGAAGTCACCATATCATCTGTTGAGGAGGAGTAGATATAACAAGATTTCATAACGGCCACCATGTTGCCATATTGGATGTCTGATGGGCACCAGTTTTGTTCAGGAGCAGCTAGACCTCAGGATGAAACTGCGTGCCAAGTTTCAAGACTTTCATTCAATTAGTTTTGGAAAAGTAGCGATAACAACCAATTGCTAATATATGATGTATGAATGAAGAACGCAGGTCCATCACATAAGCTCTTCCAAACTTCAACCATTAAAGCTAAAAATTGTTTTCATGACCTGAAAATCTAATCACATCATCTACATAATTATGCACAATAACAAGAAGACCAGGGTCGATGCATTACTGTAAAATATGTTGAGTAAGCATGTAACAAAAAGAATTCTCTTAGCTTCATAATAATTCATCCCAAGTATGAAGAAAAGCCATCAAGTGGTTTAGGAAACAGAAGCAAATGAAAAAACTCGATTCGAAACCTTATTGCAAATTGTCTATGAATATGACCTTGACTTCAAGGTCATAGAGGCATGCAACCATGTTATAGAATGAATTGTCTGATCTTAATAATTGTCTAAGCTTCATAATGATTCATGCTAAATATGATGAGAATCAATCAAGGGGTTTAGAAATATAAGCAAATGAAAAAACTTTAACCAAAACCATAACACAAATTTTCTATGATTAACCTTGATCTCAAGATAAAAGGGATGAGTGAGTGTGTTGCAGAACAAATTATCTTAGCTTCATAATGATTCATCCCAAGTATACAGAAAGTCCATCAAGGGGTTTAGGAAATATAAGCAAATGAGAAACTTGAACCAAAAAAAACAAAACAACAATGCCAATGGTGCCACCAGAAAAAATGACTTATGTCTCACTATCCACTAATGTGGTCTCAACAAAGTATACCTATCAAATTTAATTGATCTATTTTGAATGGTTTTTGCACAGTCTTACTAACAAGGTATTAGCCAAAACTGTCCAAGTAAAAAAAGTTCAAATATGTATAAACTAGAAATGTACCTATACAACACAGTTGTCCCCATCAATTAAAGGCCAAAGTTATATGTCAAACAGGGGTGATAACTCCATAGCATTTTGCCTCAAAATGCTATAAAATCAAACCTGAACTAGGTCTTCTTAATCTAAAGCCTCATACCAAATTTTGGTTTAAATCCATGAAGTCCTTTAAAAAAATTATCATGTGGAAATTAAAGTGCAAAGAAGTGCCATAACTGTAACATTTTAAAAGAAAACAGTAAAAATTGAACTTGACCCAGGTTTTCTTAGTGTAAAGCCTTATTCCAAATTTAATTTCAGTCCATGAAGTCCTTCAAAAGTTATTGAGCAGAAACGAAATTGAAGGGCAAAGTTCTAAGTAAAACAAGTGCCATAACTCTATAAAATTAGAGTGTTCACAAGCTCAAGCAAACTGAAGCAAGATCACCTCATTAATATGCATGGATGTTGCTTATAACCAAACTCGTATGCATATTGCTTGTAACTGAACTCATCCAAGATCTTGATGATATAAGTTTACATGCCAGACCTGATCAGAAATATGGCCTTGTTAGCTCAGGTAATCAGATGCAAAATCACCCCATTAATATGCAGAGTTGTCACTCATATCAAACTCATCCAAGGTATTTTTGATATAAGCTTTCATACCAAATATAATCCAAATCTGGTAATAAATATGGCCTCTAGAGTCTACACAAGATCAGCAAATCAGATGCAAGAACACCTCATTAATGTGCAGGGATCTTGCTCGTCCAAGATCTGATACAGGGTTAAATATCAAATCCGATCACAATCTGATAAGAAATATTGCCTCTAGGGTATTAACAAGCTCAGACAATCTGATGCAAGATCACCTCATTAATATGCATGGATGTGGGTCATACTCGAGCTCACCTGAGATCTCGATGATAGAAGCTTACATACCACATCTATAAGAAATATGACCTCTAGAGCAGTGGTTCCCAACCTGTGGGCCACGGCCCCTCGTTTTTCCAAGAGGTCTGTGAATTCACAGAGCTTCACAGCAAGTATTGCTCCTCTTGCCAACTCTTGCTTTCCTCTGTTATCCCCACCACTGGGAGCAAGGCATGTTCGAATTTAGCGCATCAAGCTGCTAAATGTTTATCCCCACCACAGCCTAAAAGTATAACTGTTAGCATGTGGGGGTCCATGCAATTTTTTGAGGTTAAAAAGGGGTCCTCATACTCAAAAAGGTTGGGAACCACTGCTCTAGAGTGTTCACAAGCTCAGCCAATCAGATGCAAGATCATCTCATTATTATGCATGGCTGTTGCTTATAATCAAAGTCATCTGAGGTCTTGATGATATAAGCTTATGTGCCATGTTACGGAATTATGTATCATTTCTTTTAAATAATGGTATAGTTTTATTAGTTTATAACCTCTGTATAATAGTCTAATTTGTGTCGCTTTGCAGAGTGCACATATACGGTAATTTCAATGTGACTCAGTACATTGGTCCTGGGAAAATCAATATTATCATTTGAAGCATTAGTCATGTCATGTGATTCAGCGCATGGGGTTTGCACTTCTGATCTGACCTGGATTTTGCAATTCAATGGATGAATCATTTTAATAAGATGAATAATACCGAGTTCTTATTCTGAGACGGAATATGAAATGGGTTTTATTTGTATTTCAATGTTGCAGTACAGAAACTATAAAATAAGATGTAATCGCAGCGTTCGTCATTCTACATAGTTTCGTCAGCTTGAGAGGTCTTGAACGAAATTGGTTCTTTGTATGTGATATTCTGCTTCAGAGATATTATTATACAGTACATTTTGGATTTAGTACTGCTACTTCAGAAATACTTTCCAGACAGTACTTTTGGGGATTAACTACTGATATTTAAGAATTATACAGCTCCGTTGGAATTATCAGAAACATCTCTAGAACTTGTGTGATATTCTATATTCACAAGGATTTAACTGGAATTAATAACACTTGGATATAACTGATTCTTGTTGGCACACCAGCACTTTGGTGGTTTCATTCGGAATACTCTTCATTAGAAATAATTTGGATTAACTTCCAGATCAGTGAACATTAGAAACATTTTGGACTTTTAAGGATATTCTATACTGTAAGTTATTTTTAATTCTTTTACTTTGATTGTTTGTTGAAATATTATATTTTAGGAAATTAAACATTTGTGTTTTAAATCTTGAAAGCTTGTTCGAGTCTTTTCTTTTGTTACATTACCCCCTAGTCGTAACAGCCAACTCTGATCGAAATCTGATCAGAAATGAAGCCTCTACAGCATTTGCGAACAATTCAGTTTTGTTTGTTTTGTGGTTTTAATAGCACTTTCAACACACTATTGGCTATATCATGCCAAGCTAAGTGCCTTTCCCAAGGACACACCGAGGCAGCCGACCCAGACTGGCCTGTATAGGTATCAACCTGCAACCCTTGGATTGTGAATCGGGCACTCTACAACTGAGCTACCGCAGCTCCCTGTTGGCAGATGAACAGACAGGCAATGGGAACAAAAAAGGCCATACCATAAGGGTATTTATAACTCTACTAAAATGTTTTAGGAAAATGGTGAAAACTGAACTTGACCTAGGTTTTCTTAATGTAATATTGCAAACAAAATTTTAGAACAATCCATGAAGCCCTTTAAAAGTTATTGAGCTGAAATGTTATTTATGAAAGATGGGATGAGCATACATGGATAACACGGTATGTCCCATCCGCAGATATGGCATACATATGGAAAATATGCTTTAGTGGCCTGAAAACCTACCTAGGTCATCTAAATATGCATCCCAAATTAATTTGTCTTCATAAAGTAGTTTTTGTTTAATCCTGCTAACAGGGACAGACATACAGAAGTGTGGATGGACAGGATCAAATCAATATGCCACCACTGCTTGATGGGACATACATATTAGAAATGTGTTCATGGAAAATGGATGCCCCAACATGATACATAAAAACTGACATAAAGGCAAAACTTCCCTGGATAGAGGACACATGGATATGGATAACACTGTGTACCATATTACTGTCATGCTGAGACATGAATCATTCCCCCCCCCCCCCCCCCCCCCCGCCGGCCTTAATTTTTTTTCTTCTAAAGTTTGCATACTTCCTCTGATATAAAAGAAAACTCCATACTATTCAGTTTTTCTGTCTTATTAATTGGCAGAGCTCTATGTTTAAAGAATAAGATAACATGATCAAACAGCTCTATGTTTAAAGAATAAGATAACATGATCAAACAGCTCTATGTTTAAAGAATAAGATAACATGATCAAACAGCTCTATGTTTAAAGAATAAGATAACATGATCAAACAGCTCTATGTTTAAAAGAATAAGATAACATGATCAAACAGCTCTATGTTTGAAAGAATAAGATAACATGATCAAACAGCTCTATGTTTAAAAGAATAAGATAACATGATCAAACTGTCAAAGTCATTTATTAAAAGAAAGTCATACTTTTAGTAGTATGTTGAATATTTCTGGTTTCAATGACACAGAAGTAAATGAATAGCACTATCTGAAAAACATGATAACTAAAAATTAAATTCATTTTAAAACAATGACAAAACAAACAAATAACAATTTTAGCTTTGAAAAAAATGAAAAATATTCTTGCAAAACACAGCAGGTCAGTTAATAACTCCCTATGTCATTGCTTCAGATTGCATTTGATAAACTCCATTATTTACTGGATTAGTGAGATTTGTGCCATATATAATTGCATATAAGTCAGTTCCAAATGCAAGCAACATAGATCCTGATCTGCCATCACATAATGCGCCAGCAGATCAGGGTGCATGTTGTCTGTTGTAATGATTAGGCCTAACAAACTGCACAGACCCAGATCTGCCAGCGTATTATGCAATGGTGGATATGGGTCTATGCAGTCTGCAGTTCAATCCGACTTATACACGAGTATATCCAGTAACTAAAAATGGATGATCTTATGTTACAGTGATTTTTGATGTAGCATTTAACAGATACTAACAGAGTCCTACTACAATAAAGTCCTATAATAATAGCTTTCCACTCCCCCAAAAAATGTGTACATTACATTTTAAATTGCTATATTTTCACAGGAATGAAATGACAAGGTTTGCAGCATCAACATTCATTGATAATACATGTACCATAAATAACACATAACAATTTTGAATTATTGGATTTGACAAGAAATTCTCACGCTGTAGAAAATACAAGACAAATACATTGAAACTGCTCACTCTGTACATGCTATTTTTGCACACTTTGTACATGCTTTTCTTTGCACACTTTGTACATGCTATTTTTTGCACACTTTGTACGTGCTATTTTTTGCACACTTTGTACATGCTATTTTTGCTGGATATTAAACCTATTAAGTAACTTTTGATTGCTGGCTTATGTACTCATTAACCAGAATTTTTGGAAGGAGGGGATACATGTAAATTAATAAAGACTCTCTGGACATATTGCATATCTACATCCAGTAAAATGCCTATTACGGAAAAGTACATGGGCTTTATCTGTAAAACTGATTGTCCCAATAAATGGAGAATGACAAACAGCACAAACTGTAGGTCATGGAACTTTCATACAACTACAAACAAGTCAAGGGATCTGAGAAATGATCTGTTTAAACAGGTGTCCTTTATATAGGTTCACACTTATGTCCTTAATAAGCAGGTGTCCTGTATGTGGGGGCATCACTGTTCTTAGACATATCTAGTCCACAGTGAAAATTTGTCTTTTGAAAAAAGATAAATGTTTGATTTGCTTGAAAAGTCTTGCATATATCTATATACCAAATTTCTGTCATATTTAAATATTGTATACATTTTCCTTCTCAACCCTAATGGACGTCAAAATTTGGGAGGTTACTAAGGATTTAAAATCAAATATTTGTACTGCTGTGTATGTAACAATATTTTTAATCTAAATCCAACAAATACTAATAACTATGCATCTTGTAAATTTGAAAAAATCTCAAAAGGATAATACTCTTAAATAAACATATCAGAGCTGAAAGTATTACTATTTGCATAGAATTACTGCACACAGATCTTTAGTACACTACTGCAGTTCTCTTATGTATAAGATACAGCTAACTGCAAACACTGTCGACCTATATCAGATGTTACATGCTATGCTGGCAGATCAGATGTTGCATGCTATGCTGGCAGATCAGATGTTGCATGCTATGCTGGCAGATCAGATGTTGCATGCTATGCTCGCAGATTAGATGCTACATGCTATGCTGGTAGATCAGATGTTGCATGCTATGCTGGCAGATCAGATGTTGCATGCTATGCTGGCAGATCAGATGTTGCATGCTATGCTGGCAGATTAGATGCTACATGCTATGCCGGTAGATCAGATGTTACATGCTATGCTGGCAGATCAGATGTTGCATGCTATGCTGGCAGATCAGATGTTACATGCTATGCTGGCAGATCAGATGTTACATGCTATGCTAGTACATCAGATGTTACATGCTATGCTAGCAGATCAGATGTTGCTGCTATGCTGACAGATCAGAGTGACTCTAAGGTCTTTGTTCTGTGATTTTGAGTAAACAATGCAGACCTCAATCTGCCATCGCATTACAGGATGACATATCTGGGGTTCAAATGTCCACAAATGGTTACATATTGACACACAATTAAATTCAGTACCATAGTTTAAAGAACAGGACTGGGCTATAAAATGATGGATCAAATCTGCTGTGTAATTTTCTCCCTGACTTAAGAGGTGAATAGACCTCTAAAAAGTTGCCTGATTGGTCAAGTATGTGCTTGATTGTTTTTACATGCAGGCCTGGCCTCTCACCTTACAGGTACAACCACCCGTTTTTAAAATCCTGTCTTTTAGCAATGCCTTATAAAAAGTCAATGCAAACCTCTGCCTGAGTTTTACAAGTGTACAGAAATAAATAAACTGCCACAAAAACAAAAAGGGATGATGTGAAAAATGTGAGCTCCACTAATAAGGTAGGTAACATATATTAGGATTTATTACCAAAGATCACTGTAACAGACAATAATCACAGAAAATTTAATTTCAAAGAAGTCCTCACCCTAAAAATATTTGATAAGCAAATGTAGAAAATAACAAAGGTAAAGCACAATATTCATGGATATACTTCTGTACTTATCTTTAAAATGCTTTCAAGATCCTTTAAAATATTCCTTTGAAAGCAAAGAAACAATGCAAACAAATATACGAGGACCTGTATAGCTTATGCAAAAATATGATTCTAAAAAAAACATAATGTAAGCTGCAAAAAAGCTAACTGACAATGTACCATTTAATAAGCATCACACATAATCCAATCCTGTATTTTTCAGACACATAATTCTTGCATATCTTTGCATCAGAACTGCTATAGGTCAGTTTCCTCCGCTAATGTACAAAACATCAAAAGTAACGATTCCCTTGAATGATAATACAATCATTTGATGACCCACATTACATCTACCATATTTGGGTGTGTATAACGCGCACTTATGTATAACGTTCACCCCGATTTTTGACCCAGAATGAGTGAAAAAAACATAGTTCTGCCATATAATGCACATATGATATAATAATTTTAAAATCTTCATAATTTCGCTCTGTTCGTAGTGCGACAACAGTCAGCCATTTTGGATAGTGCACTGATGATCATTTTTTTACACGACATTTGAATTCTTTACGATAAACCATTGCATGACTGTATCTCTGGTCTTTCCTGTTAGTACACAGCACCTGATTATGACGAATACTTTTTTTTCCTCCATATATCGTAAAATAAAGAATGAAAAATTGTCAAACTTTAACATATATCTTTCCGATTTTATGGTTTGCCCTTAAAAGGGCCATTTTAAGGTTCGCTTTGTTGATGGAGTTCAGTCTATTGCATCAAATCCCTCAAATTTCTCTTCATCATAATCACTCTCGAAAAGTCACTGTATGTCCTTGTCTGTCATCATTCCTGGCGTTTCAAGATCGAACACAAGATGCTATGTGAAAGTTCAGGTCCAGTATTTATACTTATTTGGACTATCACGACACTTCTAAAATGTATCTCAGTGCCTTAGATAGAATTTACCAAGACAATACTTCACAATTATGTTTGGCATATCAAACTTTAGCCACAGCTGATTAGCTTTAAAAACACCACACTGAGTCAATTAAATATTGCTCACTCTAGTGTAACAAAGAAGGATCAAATACTGTGATTTAAGATGAGAAATAAAACAAAGAACCAAACTTATTTTCCAAGGAAAAATAAATAAATTGCAAATGTACCTAGACAAAGCACTGTAACAATGTTTCGCACATCAAAGCTTAGCCAGCACTGATTACCGTGAAAAGATCACACTGAGTCAATGAAGCATTGATCACTTTATAGTCACAAAGATATATCAAATACTATGACTTAAGATGAGAAATAAAACTAAGAACCAAGCTTTTTTTTCCAAAGAAAAAAAAAGCTTTCCGACTTCATACATTATTTTGTTTCATGATGTGTCAGTGTTACCATAACAGACTAAACGTAGTCACAAAAAAGATGTCCCCTAAATGTGCCTCTGATAAGAACATTAACATTGCTTGAATTCTAAATACTAAACAAGAATAAATGATGAAATATTAATTAGATCTGCAGTTATGGAATATTGAACATTTACAGGTACAGTAATCATATATTTGTTCCGCTGATAACCTTGAAAAGACCACACTGAGTCAATGAAGTACTGATCACTGTATAGTCGCCAAAAATATAAAACACTATCATTTAAGATGAGAAATAAAACTCTAAACCAAGTTTTTTTCGGAAGAAATTTTTTTTCTTCGATTTCATACATTAATTATTTTGTTTTACAATGTGTCAGTATTACCATAACAGACAAACTGTAGTCACAAAAAATATGTCCCTAAAGATGCCTCTGATAAGAACATTAACACTACTTAAATTCTAAATATTATATTTCAATTCAACCAAGAATAAATGAAGAAAAAATGTATTAGATCCACAGTTATGGAATACTGAACATTTACGGTACAGGTACGGTAATCATCATATTTGTTCTGCTGCAATGTGGTACTTTGCACAGATTTAGAACATCGAGGTTTGTAAACATTATTTATTTCTTTAATAAGGCTAGTACCGGTAAAAAATTTAATTACAATGCAATGTGCAACGGATTTAATATTTCACAAGGAGTGAATGTGACACATGTAGACAGCTATAGTGCCTTCATCCATTCGTCTGATTGACCTGGAAAAAAACTTTTTATTTTAGTTCTTCTATAAAACGCACACCCCCAAATGAAAATAACAAAATTAGGTGAACAAAGTGCACATTATACACAGCTATATACAGCAGCTAAATGGTTTGGGTGCCTAAACACTGATTTACACCAGATCTAAAGATGAAATAGAATTACAGATACTTTGGTTGTATATTTACATATAATTTACATACAGAAATCTAAAAAAAATTAACTGTCAGAATTTTACCTTGCTAAAGTTAGGAAATAAAATATTTATTACACCAATGATAACCATATATACTTGCTTACAAGTCAAATCTACCTGCAAACTGCACAAAACCAGATCTGCCATTGCATAATGCACCAGAAGATCTGTGTCTATGCAGTTTGCTAGGAATAATCAGTAGAACCATCAACACAGACCTTAATCTTCTGGTGCATTATGTTATGGCAGATCAGGGTCAATCTTGTTTGCAGCTAGACTCAACTTGTATGTGAGTATATATGGTACAATGATATTATTAATTAAATATAATTATTTTTGTTGCAGTCAGTATGCATGGCATCTTGGAAAATATTCTTATACTAACTGAAACAATTGATTACTGCCATGACATTTTTATCATTCCAAAATTTTTCACAGTTTGAATTAAAAATGAATTAAACAACAAACAGTAGAGATTTCTTTGATTCCTCACAACAACAATCCCCCCACCCAAAAAAACAACAAATAAGTAATTTATCTACTACTCATTGTAAATGCAAGCAGAAGGAAACATGAACATTTCAGATGCAAAGTCTTCCACAAGAATAAATAGGATTAGTTATTACATTATACAACAATTTATCTATTTAAGCATTCTAATTTAAGGCTGTACTTTAGAAAGTACACTTTTACATTTAATTTATTCAATGATATGCACAAACATAATCTCGAAACCACCCATACAAACACAAAAGTATAAAGGGAAACCACCCATCCACACCCCAAAGTATAAAGGGAAACCACCCATCCAAACACAAAAGTATAAAGGGAAACCACCTATCCACACCCAAAAGTATAAAGGGAAACCACCCATCCAAACACAAAAGTATAGAGGGAAACCACCCATCCACACCCAAAAGAATAAAGGGAAACCACCCATCCATACACAAAAGTATCAAGAATAAAATTAGCAATCAACTGATTGAAACTGAAGAAAACTTACTCCATTATCTTATTTTTTTTCCATACAATTTTAGCTCACCCCCCACCCCCATTTGGCTCTTGAAAAATGTAATAGAAAAGGATTGTTCTAATTTATCTGTATGTACACTATAGCTGCAACTGGACATCACATTTTAAAATTTTAAAAAAGTAAGGATGCTCTTTTATGTATTAACATTTTTTTCTCCCAATTTAATAACTGAATAACAGCAAAGTGATCTTATCCTTTCTAATCCCTTACTTTCTGGTTTAACTCACTTTATTCCCTCACTATAACATGACTCCATATACAGTGACTCATTATAAAGTGGTCCCTTTTATAAGATGGATATGGTCATGGATCCCATTTCATTAGGTGGCCCTGAGGGTCCGAGTGGTCAAAGGGGCCTGCCTTTACAGATCACTCACACATCTCACCTCTGTCTGCGTGAGTTCGAGTCTTGGATCAACCAATATGGGTATGTGAGAAAGCTTACCAGTAGCTTCCCATGGGTTGGTGGTTCTTCCCATGTTCTTTCTCCACCAAATATGTTGGCCATCATGTATAGACTATCAGGTGCTGAAAAATGGCATTAAACCCCACAAAACCAAACTAACCATACCCATTTCATTATTTAATACATGTAGTAATATTGTGAATAAAGTACCTCAATAAAAGGCGACCTCACCTGTGACGCAGTAAACTTTCATGGCTCTCATGAACAATGTTACAGCGAGGGATCGCTGTACTTTCCAAATCATGATGAGTTTGCACTGTAACTCCTATCAAAAATGGGGCACTTGTTATATAATTGCTCAAATACTGAAATTTCAGATGGAAAAATTAATAGTTACTCAGAAAAACTGACATAACTCTTATGATTGTGTTTGTGGATTTTTTCAAGGCATTAATAATGAGGGCATTTACGATTGTAATATACAAACTTAGCTACCAGATACATTATCAGCAGAACTTGATTTGTAAGAAGGGAAAAATACATAAATAGCCTTCAAACCCCCCCCCCCCCCAATATGATATTTACATCTACGAACATGGAGCAGTATTGATGCAAAAAATGTCATTTCTATTGGTGGGTGGATGGGCTGGTTCTTGGGTCACATTTAATTCAGTAGAATTCTGGAGAAAAAAAACAACACAATAACCATGGCAATTTTCTCAAGTTGTTCTGCTGCCATGTATTCAACATTGGAGACAATTATGCAATAGTGTATTCAACATTGGAGACAATTATGCAATAGTTTGCCATTAAAATACTGTAAAGAATATCAACAAAATATGTAAATGTACTGTCTCACCTGTGATAACGGGGCTGCATCCCTAGTAACTCACAACTAAACAACCCCTGTGATTTGACCTCTGACATTTCAACTACCCAATTCCTCCCTAATATGACAAATCTGTTAATGATACAAGCATGTACAGAAACAAAAGATCAATATAGCCTCTTCATACAGCTCTCTACAATTTACCCCCACCCCAACAAGAAACTAAACAACACTTCACCCTGTAACCTGGACCTTTGATGCATGAATCCATCATTTGGGAAGGATGTGCCACGTACAACAGTGAATCTGGTTAAAGGTCTAATGCATACCCATAGACATCTATGTCCCCCCACCTCCATACAAGAAACTAAACATTGCAATGTTGACCATTGACCTTTATATATCATGGTGAACATCTTTACTTTGTCTGATGACAATTCATCCAGATCCCAAAACTTGCACCCTTGATCACTGACCTTGACATTTGACTTCCTTAGCCTTCAATCTCAAAAGATATTATGCATTTATCGGCAAAGTCTGATGAGGCTCCACTAATGAAAATAGGAGATATTACCCTTTGAACAAGAGTACCATGAACAGCACATTATACGCCCTACCCATGTTTAATAGTCCTTTACACAAGTAACTGAAATTTTAGTAGAAAAAACACTTTTCTTCTTTCATTCAGTGACCCTGACCTTTGACCTGTAGACTCCACAATCAATCAATTATTACTTACCAAGGTTTGTAAGCCATCACAAACTTTAATCCAGGTATGTGCTGTTTAAATAACGTTATTGGGTGGAAACCATATTTCTTCTTTCAGTCAGTGACCTTGACATTTGGACCCCAAAACTGATATGCTTCTTCCTTACCCCATGTGTAAACCATCCACAAATTTTGGTATATGTATGTGATGCCAAACTAATGTTATTGTGCAGAAACCATTTTTATTCTTTCAGTCACACAAACACTGACCTTTAACTTTTTGACCCTGAAATTAATAGGGTTCTTCTGTACCCCAAGTGCAAGTCATCCACAAAGTCCTGTAACCATAAATAATGAGAAAGCTCAAGTTAATGTACAGAAACCATTTTCCATTTTGATTCTTTCAGTCAGTGACCTTGATTTTTGACCTAGTGATCCCAAAATTGACAGAGTTCTTCCTTACCCAAGTGCAAACCATCCACAAAGTTTAGAATATGGATGTTTGAGGACTAGTTATTGTGCAGAACTGATTTTATTTCTGTCACACTGACCTTGACCTTTGACCCCAAAACCAATATTCTTCTTCCTTACCCTAAGTGCAAGCCATCCACAAAGTTTGGTAACTGCAGATGGTGGACAACTCAAGTTATTCTGCAGAAACCATTTTTCTTTTGTCAGTCACAGTGATCTTGACCTTTGACACCAAAATGTACAGCTTTCTTCCTTACCCCAATTGTAAGTCATCCACAAAGTTTGGTAAATGTACATGGTGGAGAACTTGAGTTATTGTGCAGAAACCATTTTTCTTCTTTTAGTGACAGTGACCTTTACCTTTGCACTTTTGGCCCAAAAATCAACAGTGTTCTTTCTTACCCAAAATGCAAGTTATCCACAAAGTTTGGTAACTGCAGGCAGTGGACAACTTGAGTTATTGTGAAGAAGCCAAACTGGTAACAGATAGACGGATGTACAGCATCATAACATAATACATTCCATCTTACGGTGTGTATATCAAAAATCTTTAACCAAAAGTTTATGCCGGGCAGATGGACAGATGGATGGACAAACAGACAATTGTGACCACTATGTCTCGCCTATTACAACATTCATTGCATGCAAGACAAACGATCATTAAATGCAATTTGCCAGTAACCTGTGACAGTTAAAGATAAATACTGAACTTGTGACTCCATGATCAACAACCAAATCATCTGTCAACAAAGACATCAACATTTAACATACTCTTCATTCAAATTCTGAAATATTCAGGTTAGCCTTTGAGTGAGACCTGCTCATGTTACTTCTCCAGAGTTGATATCTCAATTATTTAACCAGAATTCTACATAATCAAATACAGAAAATAAAGCCAACAGCAATCAGATGTCCAATAAAGCACATTTAAGCAATGATTGAAAATTTCCTCTCCTTCAATTGTGTTAAACTTTGTCTTGTTTTTTTTCAATTTCCTCTGTTGCATCCATTATTCATCCAATACAGTGTTTACATGCCTGTCTATGAACACCTTACCCTTACTTCATACAATACAGCAAAGGTATGGTATATATTCACTCACAAGTTGAGTCCAACTGCAAATTGCACAGACACCATTGCATAATGTGCCAGCAGATCTGAGTCACTCTATTCGGTTTGTTAGTAGTAATCAGCAGAACAAACAACATAGACCCTGATCTGCCGGTGCATTATGCAATGGCAGATCAGGTACTATGTTGTTTGCAGTTGGACTCGACTTACAAGCGAGCATATATGGTACTATTGAAAATTTTCACATCTACTTGTGTGCTTTTTTAGACATTCTGATAAATTTATCACATCACAAACAGAACACAGCAGTGCATATCTTGTTCAACATACGACTGTATCACTTTACACATGGAGAAGTATTTCAAGAAATATATATATCTCTAACAAAAACAACAATCTCTGCTTTTCTTACAAAGCAAATTTGTATATTTATATAATTAACAATTAACATGTGGAGGAAAATACTCAATTGCATTTTAAAGCAAGTCATATATTCTAATTTATATTAAGAACAATTTTTAAAAGATCAATGTGAAGTTAATATGCACATGTATACATTTCATTTGTCAAAATTTACAAAGCTAATTTGCCACACACTGTACACTATCCAAGCAACTATTAAATGCACAATACTGAGGCATTGGATTTAATGAGATTCATGACAGTGCAAAACTTAAGGTGGCAAATGAATGATCACGAGTATAGATATACATATATAATATACTTTGTAAAATTATACATACTTATATTTTAAGCATATTTGAAAAAATGTTGCTCAGTTCCACAAGAACAATCACAGCCTATCCACAGCCATTAACACACAAAAATAAAAAATAAAAAATACACACTTAATCACATCTTGAAAATCAATTACTTAGTAAACATGTCAATAACATGTCATTAAAACATGTACATTTGCACAAAATTGTTAAAATACATGTACAAACATGTATTTGACATCAAGGAGCTGATTGGAATCAGCACTTATAAAAAGTATAACCTTTAAAATAGGTTTTCTACTTTGAAATAGTGAGTACTGATACAGCCAACATACTGTCTGTACAAAGACATGTACAAATTATTTACAAAAAGCCTCCTTAGATTTCCATTGCATATCACAGAATTACAATGGGCAGCCATACTTGGTGTAATATGACTCAATATAATTTTCTCTTCCAACACTTCAGGATTATATAGCTGGTATGTAATACCATTCATCCTACTGTATATGTATTTATAATGTCATGCAGCTTCTACACCATTTAACATAGGGACATCATCTATGGACAATGAGTGGGAGGGAGTACCGATAGTGTGAACAATAGTTTTATAACACTTGTCTACTTTGTTGGGGGGAGGGGGAGGAGCATGGGGACACTGCTCCCTGGCAATGACATCTCTAACAAAACTTTTCTAAAATCCACCTTACATTTAAATTTCATAAAAGCCATTTCCTATATGTGGATGGCTGGCTGATACAAAGCTTTTTTGACAAAACAAGTATATGTTGTCCAAATTAAAAACCAATTTTGGGAGCAAAATATATTTCTTTGATAATAATTACCTGATCATAATACATCAGGAATACATCCACTACCTTGTAAATCCAGCCCTTCCAAGCAAAGAAAGACGTTCACGATGTCTTTTAGCTTGTTTTAGTAAGAAAAGTGCTAAAATGTCACTTGCTATGAGTCAGACAAGAGTGGTCTCCCCTTAGAAAGAGGGAATTGGTGCCAAATCCTGTAAATCGTCAGTTACTACTTAGAGGTGGGCACTGCCAGTTGAAATCATATTGTGATATAATTGACTGTATTACAATATATATATATATATCAGTACATATTGCTACCAAGATGACCATTCTGAAAACCCATGTGATACCAACTGTGAATGTGATTTGCTAAGCATGCAAGTTTTATTATAATAAATATCATGTTCGACTAACTTTCAGAGATTGATGCATACCTGCCATGTCAAGGCGCTTCATGGGGAAAACACAATTTTTTACTTCCAAACCTCCCAACACAGTGATGTTAATAACATGCTTTCCAATAAATGAGAGAGAGACCTTTCTTGACACTGCAATATATGCCTGTAAACTGTAGCCTGTAGAAACAAGTCTTGATTCTTGTAGTTTCACACTTAACACATGGAATGCTATCACTCCTTGGACAGTTCATAAAGTTAATTGTTACTGAGGCGATTAAAAGGTAAAGGCTCCCCAAGTGCAAGCCATCCACAAAGTTTGGTCCATATCTGTGATCTAGAACTAACGTTATTGTGCGGAAACCGTTTTTCTTCATTCAGTCACAGTGCCCTTGATCTTTGTCCTTTTGATCCCAAGATTGATAGGCTTCATCCTTACTCCAAGTGCAAGCCATTTACAATGTTTGGCGATGGTATGTGATGTAGAACAAGTGTTATTGTGCAGAAGCCATTTGTATTCTTTCAGTCACATTGACCTTGACCTTTGACTTTAGATCCCCAAATCGATAAGATTCTTCCTTACTCCAGGTGCAAGCCATCCACAAAGCTTTGTAGCAGTATATGGTGGAGAACTTTAGTTATTGTGCAGAAACAAAATTGGTAACTGGTGGCCAGCTAGCCAGCCGTCCATCATAACATAATATGCTTTGCCTTATGGAAGGCTTATAAAAATCAGCAAAGGTTACACGGCATTTTCTAAAAATAGTCACACTTGAATGAATTTTTCGTCCAAGTTACCTTCCAAAACTGGCCAAATTACACCGTTTGCTTCATCATCGTACACAAAAGCCAAGAGACTTAACTTGATAAACTTTTTCTGTTCAAGCTTTAAAGGTGCTATTGAATGCAAGTAACATTCTTCACTGGTTAGCAAATCTCCACAAAAAATCGGAGACAAAACATTAATGATTTTCTAAGGAACTACAACAAGATGCAATAAAAGCCGATTCACTCAATTAGTGTAGTGTACAAGAAGGGCAGGAAGTGGGTACTCAAGCCAGTCATACTCTCATCTGTGCAGATTGTGATTTCTGGTGGTTGATCCTGCAGTGAGATACCCACCATAAGCCAAGAGAGGTCCTTCCATTCGCTGAGATGAGACCTCATGCAGCTTTAAACTAAGATTATTTGAATGAAAGCAAACTTTTGGCTGCCACTTGGATGAGGATCATCTGCATGGGTCATATGAACAAGTGGCCCAAAATGAAAAGATCTATGGCTGTAATGAGAAACCCCAAGAGAAAAAGAAATTAATGGGCTAAGATCTATTTGAGCGGATGGTAGATACTACAGAGATGCTTTTCAAGGGAGACAAACTCTGTTAAAAGAGGTTTTGAACTCCATGCTCAGGTAAAGGAAAATGTTGGGGTGGAATGAGATCGCACTTGTCCTTGCTGACAAGGAATCCAAGGCAAAATATGAGCAGGATTTCATATCTTGGAACAAGGAATTGCTTACCTGATGTTTTTGGATGCTGCTGTCTAGGTATTTTGATGTCATAGGCGCAGAGGTGTTTCTGAAGACTGATACAACTCTGTCCATGATTCTCACAAAGAGCCAAGGACTGAGATTCCGATGGAAAGAGTGTCCTGAACTGGTACACACTGCCCTTGTATGCAAACTTCAGGACTTTCCTAAGATTTGCGAATGGAAATATGAAGGTAGGCATCTTGACGATCTAAGCCGACTGCAAAATTTCCCTCCTGAATGGCACTAAGAACCAATCTCTGCATCTCTATTCTCAACTTGGGTGTCCAAATGTGGTGGTTGAGAGAGCTCAGATCTGTGACTTGTTGGAGGTTGCCATTGGCCTTGGGAACTAAGAAAAGCCTGGTCAAAAACCCCAGTGAGTTTGTGTTGTGAACAATCTTTAGTAAGGAGAGTGTTTATTTCCTGCTTTGTATGAGTCTTTGGGGATGTCTGTAGCAAAGGGAGCCCTGGACAATGTGGGAAGGTCACTGAATGTGATCTGGAGGCCCTCCAAAAATGATCTGCAAGACCCATGGGTCATTGAGGAGGATTCTCTCCCAATTTGTAGTAAAGTGCTTAAATCTTCTTCCCACTAGGATGTCAGATAAGGGTAGCATGAGCCTAACATTGTTTTCTGTTTTCTGCAGGAAGACTGTCAGGGAGAGAAGCAGGGTTGAAACCACTGTGTCACTGTGTCTTGTCATCGGCGAGTCTTGGAAACTAGGCCCTTGTTGAGGGAAAGGGCTTGCAGGAGGGTATCCCATCTAGTATGTCTTACTGGGGTGTGGTGTGTGGTTCCTTCCTCTTTTATCTCTTAGGAAATGGTAGTTGGGTTCTGGGACACTAGGTCTGCATGAAATTCACCTCTTTAGCCAACTATTTCCTGACCACCTTTATGTGGCTGTTGATCAGGAGATTGATAGCAATCTGAGCATGGCCTTGTGATGGTCTTTTGGTAGCATGGAATAGGATAAGAATGAATCTATTTCTGTGAGCTGTAGATTTACAGACACAGCTATGGCACTGCAAGATGCTGATCTGCCCTGTTGAATACACAAACCATTCACAAGACTGATTACCAGGCCTGTTGAATACACAAACCATACACAAGTCTGATTACCAGGCCTGTTGAATACACAAACCATACACAAGACTGATTAACAAGCCTACTGAATACACAAACCATACACAAACTGATTACCAGGCCTGTTGAATACACAAACCATACACAAGACTGATTACCAGGTCGGCTGAATATACAAACCATACACAAGACTGATTACCAGGCCTGTTGAACACAAACCATACACAAGACTGATTACTAGTCATTACTAATCATTTATAACAAACTAGACACCACTGTAAGACTTTTGGTAAAAACCCCATGTTGATATGACTATCTATTAGTGACATGATTTTCAATACGTTCATTGTGTCAGCCATATTTTAGGTCAGATTGGCACCATTTTCATTCAGGACCAACTAGAAATCCCAATTAGTCTTCTGGTGAAAACCCCATGTTGATATGGCTTCCGTTTAGGAGAAGTAGCAATAACAAGATTTTCAAGATGGCTACCATGGTGGATCATAAGAAGTCTTCTGTGAAAACCCAAGGTTGACATAACTTTCCATCTAGGAGGAGTAGCGATTAAGATTTTGAAAATGGCCACTGTAGTGGCCATATTGGATATTAGATCAGCACAAATTTTATTTAAGATCAACTAGACACCATAAGAAGTCTCACGGTGAAAACTCCATGCTGATATGACTTTCCGTTGAGGAGGAAAAGCAATAACAAGATTTTCAAGATGGCCCTTGTGGTGGCCATAATGGATGTCTGCTAGTGGAACCATTTTCATTTAGGGCCAACTAAACATCATAAGAAGTTTTCTGGTGAAAACCCAATGTCGATATGACTTTCCATTTAGGAGAAGCAACTAAAAAAATTTCAAGTTGACTGCCATATTAGCCTTACTAGATGTAAGATAGGCACCATTTTCATTTAGGACCAACTAGACACCATAGGAAGTGTTTTAGTGAAAACCCCATGCTGATGTGACCATCCACCCAGGATGAGAAGCAATAACGAGATTTTCAAAATGGTCGCTGTGGTGACCATATTGGATCTGCAAGTGGAACTATTTTCATTCAGAACCAACTAGACACCATAAGAAGTCTTCTGGTGACAACCCCATGATGATATGACTTTCTGTTCAGGAGTAGTGATAACAAAATTTTCAATATGGCTGCCATGACGGCCGTATTAGACATCAGATTGGCACCATTTTCATTTAGGACCAACTAGACATCATAAGAAATCTTTTAGTAAAAACCCCATGTTGATATGAGTATGGCTGCTGTGGTGGCCATAATGGAGGTCTAACCAGCACCATTTTCATTTAGGATCAACTAGACCTTGGGATGAATGTGTGTGTAAATTCTGATGGCAATCCTCCAAGTAGTTTAGGAGGAGTAGTGATAATGGACCGATGGATGACAGACGTCGGATGGCAACCAACGGGCCATCCCATAAGCTCTCCAGGTATATGACCAGTATACTTTCCTGAGGTGAGAAAACTCTGAAGAATTGCTCAAGCTTGTGAAAAAGTGGAATGTATTTGTGAGGCCTCTTGTGAAAGCATGCTTACCAGGCATGAGTGGAAGAAGTAACTAATGAATGATGGGATTGGACACCAAACCCTCTATTCAAGGGGAGACCACTCTTGTCTAACTTACATCTCAGCAAAATGACTTTTTGGCTCTTTTGTTGCTACAACAAACCAAAAGACACGATGAATAACTTTCTTTGCTGGGAAGGGCTGGATTTGCAAGGTACTGAATGTGCTCCTAACATTATAATCAGGTAACTTGTCTTAAGAAGAGACGTGTCCATGGAACTCAAATTCCCACGATAGTGACCTAAACACAAAAGGGTAACACAACATATATGCCCCTTCTACAGTCATGACAGGAACTAAAGTATTTTTATGATGGGCCATTTTCAACAGATCATTATATACATGTGAGTTTACTGCAAAATTTTGAAAGGCCAAATAACCATAAACCTCCATTATGAGTAATTAGATAAACTTACTACATGCTGTAAATGGTTTGTTAATTCTTACTCATCTTCACAACCTAATCAGGAAATGGAAATGGCAAGTTTTCTAATTCATGAAACTAACAAAATTCAATTTTTTTTACAGCTGTATAGGCTTTCAGAAGAGAGCACACCTAATCATATTACTTACAAAGGATAAATTGTGTTGAAAAGTCTTTGCGAGTGGAGAAAAATATTCAGTATTACCCTTTTGCAGCAAAATTAAAATTACTTTAATTAAAGATGAAGTAATGACCTCCTTAATTCACCATTCACCATCCTGCAGTAATGAACAAACTGTAATATGATGAATGGAAATCTTAGCTCATCACCGGATAATGCATTATCAGAAATGCATAAAATAATTTGCCATTACTCAAAAGAAGCACAATGATAAAAGTGGTCTAAGAACCTCTGTTGTAAAAAAGAACTATGTATATACATATATATCCCTCCCTCATTATAACATGGTTCTTGGGGTTCATAACTGCCAACCGTGTTATGTACCAAACAGCATTATAGTGAGAACTGCAATATATTGAGAACAGCATTATATTGAGAACAGCATTATTTACAGAACCATGGTATAGCAGGAATGATCAGAACATTTGTCAAATAATAATGTTTTAAAAAGGAAAGAAAGATATAACACTAAGCTTTATACCGTTTTCTTTCAACCCATATTGTTATACAATGGTATGATTTTGGTCATGGGGTCCATGTTGGTTCCACATTATATCTGGTATCACGTTATAATCAGGGAGAGCTGTGTATGTGTGGTAATACATTTATAATTTCAATAAAATTCACAAAGTCATTAAATGAATACTGTATAAAGTTTATCGCAAGGAATTTTAGGTATATTTGCCATTTATGAATTGTTTGAAAGCCAGTGTGTAAAAAGAATTCTGACAAATGCTGTGTTTCGCATGGGAACAGCATGATCATTACATGCTTATGCAGGCAAGACTGGAAGTCCTAGCAGATCTGGGTACAAACTTGACACACCTAGTAATATTTACCAAAATTTCAGCTGAATACAATGACTGATGTTAAATAAATATATATCTTCAAAAACTTGAACACAAGACTGTAACATTGTCGATGCCGCAGCCACCATTGCTGCTAAAAAAAGTACCATATATACTCACTGATAAGTCAAGTCCAGCTGCAAACTGCACAGACTCAGATCTGCCAGCACATTATGCAATGGCAGATCTGGGTCTATGAAATTTGTTAGAAGTAAGCAGTAGAACAAACAATGTAGATCCTGATCTGCCAGTGCATTATGAAATGGTAGATCAGGATCTATGTTGTTTGCAGTTGGACTCGACTTATAAGCGAGTACAGATGGCAATTCCTCTTCGCACCTTTCACAATGGCTAGTAGCCAAATACTGAAACCTGAAGTAAATGTAAAAGCCTTTTTTTTTTGGCTTAAAAATTTTGGTCTTGATAAAAATCAGGAGCTGAAATTTCAATTTCTTGCTCACAATAAGATCCATCATATGAATTCTTCATAACAATGAAGCCTAGATTACAATCAGAAGCAACACATTTTTATGGAAGTTTCTACACAATTTTTCTATCAAGACATTTAACATTTAATAACAAAAATACAAAGACTCCAGCTATTTTTGAACAAGACATTTTAGTGTAAATCATTAAAATGAAATTTGACTTTTATTCTATAAATTACACAATGTTTTATGGCACATTTTTTTCTCAACATGTATATTTCCTTTAAAATATGGTTAACTTGATAGATTCAAATGGTAACTACTTGCCTAAAAATGTGTTCAGTAAAAGATTTTCTCTCAGTAAATATTTTTCCATTAATTTATGAAAATGCTGTTTATAATAATAAACTATAATAAACTGACTTGCATATCAACTACCTGATATCAGAGCTCAGTCATAAGTAGAGAAAGAAGATTATAAAGCAAGAAATCTGGTTTTGTCAACGTCTAAGCAACACTTGCAAGCATCACCATTTAAATAAACAAGAGTCCCTTGAGAAGACACTCTACAGGTCCAAAAGATTTTTACTGGAATCCATGATAAGTCTGTTCCTTCGGTCAATTTTAAAACTATTTAAAATATTTTTGAGAAACTTAACATAACAAATTGGTAACAAAAATATTTTTTTCAATGTATGACCTAACATGTTCACAAAATAATTACAGTACAAAATTCTTTGTCATGGGTTTTGACCTTCAACTTGATATCATGGTTTAAAGATCAATCAACTTGTCTATGATACTGTCAAGACACACCCATACATTAAGTCTGTTTTCATCAAAATTTAATATTTTTTCTTTCATTTAAAAAACCCTCCAAGTTATTATTAATATGGCATTATTCAAGGTATTATTCAGATATATCCACAAACTGGGTTTCATAAAAAAAAATCCATTCATACTTGTTGGTGTTATCCTACTCGCAACAATTAGAAGATAACAACCTGAGGCAAGACATTTCACCTTGAAACAATGTCCTAGTGCAATCAACTTGCTTATTGGTATTTAACTAAATCTGGTCACAACTTATTTGTATATGTACAAGTAACTGTATTATCATATGTTAATCAACAACAAAAATCCAAGCAGCAACCTTTAACTTGACCCCATGGTCAAATAGGTCTGGTTTTCAAACTCCTAAAAAAAGCAGACATGTTGATGGTCACATCTGCACAATTTTCTTCTAGAACATATTACATATTGCAAGTAGCGTTTTAGTGAAAACCTTATGTCAATAACAATATTCATTCAAGAGGGGTTGTGATAACAATTTTTTGGGGATGACCCCTATGGTTGCCATTTTGGAGGTCAGATCTGCACTACTGTCATTTAGAACCAGCTACACTTATTGCTATGGTGTTTTAGTGAAAATCCTACATCAATGCAACCATCCATTCAGGACAAGCTATAAAACAATTTTTCAAGATGGTGGTCAAGGTAGCCATTTTGGAGGTTACATCAACATCATTTTAATATAGAACCAACTACATGTTGCAAGAATTTCTTTTACAAATCAACAAAAACAACACACACAAATGTTTAGTAGCAGTAGCTGTATCAAGATTTTCATGATGACCACTGTGTCATTTTCATTTAGGACCAACTAAATATATGATGTATACAAATACAAGCAATGACCTTTGACTGGATCCCAAGGTCAATAAGGTCTGGTTTTCAAACTCCTTCACAAAAGTGCAGATATTGTTGGTCATATCTACAACATTTTCATTCAGAATCAATTACATATTGCAATAAGTGTTTAAGTGAAAACTCCATGTCAATGCTGACATTTATTCAAGTTGAGTAGTGATAACAAGATTTTGGAGATGACCACAATTGTGCCATTTTGGAGGTCAGATAAGCACCATTTTCATTCAAAACCAGCTTCATGTTGCAATTATTGTTTAGTAAAAACACCATGCCAGTAAAACCATCCTTTCAGGAGAAGTAACCATATAAATATTTTAAACATACCCATTAAGGCAGCAATTTTGAGAGTTTGAACTGCATCATTTAAATAGCAGCAACTACATACTGCAAGAATGAATTCTTTTTTTTTTTAAACAAAAAAAAAACGTTAGTATGATAATTCATTCAGGAGAAGCAGCTGTAATGAGATTTTTCACAACTGCCCCATTGGCGACTATTTTGGAACTTCACATTGACACTATTTTTATTTAGCACCAGCTTCATATAGTGAGAAGTGTTTTAGTGAAAACATAATATGTTGATATGACCTTCCTTTCAAGAGAAGTAGTGATAACAATATTTTCAAGATCATCACCATGACAGCCATGTTAGATCTCAGATCAGCACCATTTTTTATTTAGGACCAGCTAGATATCATAAGAAGTCTTTCAATGAAAACCCAATGTTGCTATGACTATCCATCATGGAGAAGTAGCCATAACAAGATTGTCCATATGGCAATTATACTGGAGATCTGATTGGCACCATTCATTTAAAGCCACCTACATATCATAAAAAGTTTTTACAACCATCTGTTTACAAAAAGCAGTATTAACATTTTAAAGATGGCCCACATGGGAGCCATGTTGGAGGTTGAACCAGCACCAATTTTATTTAGGACCAACTAGATATCACAAGAAGTCTTTTTGTAAAAACCCAAGGTCAATATGACCATCCATTTAGAAGTAGTGACAGCAAGATCTTCAAGATCTTCATGTTGGATGTCTTCAAGATCTTCATGTTGGATGTCAGATTGGCACCATTTTCATTAAGGACCATATCATTCTTTCAGTGAAAATTGATGTCAGATTGGCACCATTTTCATTAAGGACCATATCATTCTTTCAGTGAAAACCTTACATCAATACAACCATCAATAGCTATAAGAAAATTTTCAAGCTGGACACCATGGTGGTCATACTGAATGTCCAAGGGGCATCAATGATATTTAGGACCATATAGGCATCATAAGAAGTCTTTTTGTGAAAACTCCATGCTGATGTGACCATCCATGCACAAGAAGTAGTGATAACAAGATGTTCAAGGTGGCCATGTTTGATGTCAGATTGACACCCTTTTCATTTAGGACTAATTAGACAGTTTAATAAGTCTCATAATGAAAATCCCATGTTGATATGACCATCCATCCAGGAGGAGTAGCAATAACAAGATTTTCAAGATGGCTACCATGGAATCCATTTTGGATGTCCAAGGGGACCATTTTCATTTCTGATCAACAAAACCCTGGGATGAATGTATGTGTAAAGTTTCATGGTCATTCTCCCAGAAGTTAAGATGAGGTGCACTAGTGATAACAAACTTGTCCTAATGGATGTATGGATGACAGGCCATTGCATAAGCTCGGTTAGTCTTCACCAGAAAAGCTAAAAAAATACCAGAAGAAAATCTCTGTATGACCATCAATGCATATTCAAACAATAATGAGAAGTAGGCTGGTTACAACTCTGTCCATGCTCACAGGTTGGTATAGGCTTGTTATATCCAACAAGAGATGAATATTGTTGTCTCTGTGGATATCAGTGATACTTTAGGTAGATAAATATCCAACTAGATGTGTGAAGAAATAATGAAAGCTTGATCGTGTAAAAAAAATATCATTTTATGTTTCATCCAACAATGAAACCTGCACGTTATTACAGGCACATAAAGCATCCTCTGCATGTTTTTGTTTCATCGAGGAATCAAATTTTGAATCTGCTGTATATATATATATATATATATATATATATATATATATATATATATATATATATATATATATATGAATTCCTGTTTACAACAGTGCCATGGATAATAAAACTTGGAGCTTTGTTACTCTGGTCACCAATTATCTGAATGTCTTGAAATGAAAATGATAACATTTGGGAACCGATACCTCCATGATTCTTGGTTCAATTTATTAATCCAGATTTATAATTAATCTGACTGAAAGGAGTAGAAGTAAAACATTTTTGATTAACAGAGTTTGACTGTAGAAATGTTTTCAAAGGAACAATTGAACTGATGACTCGGTATGTGCAAGCAAACAATCTGACTGACAAATCTCCTGGGGAAGAGAGTCCCTTTCAAAAACCATATTCTGACATACCCTGATCTTGACAAAAACTTTCCATGAATAAAACAACCTTACTTTTCTTTACAGCCTTGTCTTTAGTTTTCTCCATGGTCATCGTTTTTCCTATCCTTGTGACCTTGACCTTTGTTTTAAATGTGGCCATTTCCCTCTTGCAATTCTGAAAATCTTTTATCAATGAACCAGCTTCCTTTTCTTCATGACCTTGCCTTTAGTTTTTTCTGCTGCCAGAGCTGCATCTGCCTCCATTTTTTCTGCTGTCTGGCGGTCTAGCTCATTCATGGCTTCCTGAATGGCAGCCTCAAGGTTAGAACTCATCTTCCTTCCCCTAAAATTAAGTTAAATATATATATATATATATATATAGAGAGAGAGAGAGAGAGAGAGAGAAGTAGGTCAATGTGACCTAATCATTTGCAAAGTTTGATAACCAGCCATTGTTGTAATTGGAAAATGAAAGAACCATGAAAGATACATTCTATTCCTGCCCTGTATTTAACAGAACAGTCTGTTGGGGCTTGCTGAAGATATGTGGAGTTAAACTCAACTTATCCTACAGAAATTAATTTAAGTTTTGAGTCACAGTGACCTTGCTCTTGACCTTTTAACCCCCTAAAGCAATAGGTTCCTTCTGAGCTTAAGCAAACCATTCTTATAGTTTGTTGACAGAAGATGCAAAACAACATTTTTCCTTTATAAGGGATGATGTAACCTTGACCTTTGAATTTGTTACCCAACATGTATAGCCTACTTTCTTGCAATAACTGCAAGCCATCCAGTGTTTTGTAAATGAAGTTATTTAACAGAAATTACTTCCTTTTGCATCACAGTAACCTTGACCATTAACCACTTTAACCCTTTGTGTGCTTGTAGTTTAGAATAGGCACAATGCACTCTCCTGCATGTTGAATGAGGCAACTAATGGAGGCAGGAGCTGTGGTAGCTCACAGGTTAGTATGCCAGACTCACAACCAAAAAGATGCAAGTTCAAATCGTACTATCGGATCAGCCTGGGTCGGTTATAGTGGTGTGTCCTTGAGCAAGGATCTTTACTTGAATTGATTTGGCACTAAATAACCTACTAATGTTGCTGTGCTGTAAAACACCAAAGCAAAACAAATAACCACTTGACTCCTAAATCAATTGAGTTTTTCCTTGCCAAGAATGCAAGCCATACATTAAATTTTGTACATATAAACTGATTAAATTTGACCCATAATCAAATAAATATAATTACACATTGTACTTAATGGTCTTTATACTCTTTAATATGTTTCTGAAATGCTGTTTTGTGAATTTTACTAGTTTTTAACAAATGCATCAACTGATATTCTTTTGAAATCATCCGATGTCACCAAATGACTTGCCACATCAAATACAGCATGAAAAAACTTTTTGGGGGAGGAGGGGGTTCTTTGGTTGGCAAATGTCCAATCAAAAGTTACAAAATAAAACAAGAGGCCCAACTGGACCTTATATTGCTCACTTGTGTAGTTGACATGTCAGTTTGTGAATGCAAATTCACACATTTATTGAAACTGCAAACGGGAAAGAAGAGCTTGGAGTAGATACTTGATACACTGTATCATGGTTAGGAAAACCGCTCATACTGACCAGGTAAAAAGTGGCTGTGCTGAGTAGAACTTCACTTTTTTGGGCTGAGTAGATGCAAATTTACATCTTTAGAATAAAAATGTGCATTTTCTACCCTTAACAAGCGCCGAAGTTCAACCACCCCTAGATTACTGAAAAATGTCACTGTAAATGCAAATACCATTAAGAATTCAAGGACTTGGTGAGAAACTGAAATATTTCAAGTTACAAACCTTGTCTCTTATTGTATCTTTATATAAGGGGCCATGTATTAGAATGGTTTTAAACCCACTGTCTTCTCTCTGAACATAACATTTTCATGATTTCGACCAATTCTGGTATCAAGCTTGCATACCTGTGGTTTTTTAGTTAGTGCATAAGCAGTCTAGTGGAGAAGAATACTGAGGTGAGTAAAATCATGACAAGGACAAGTAACTGTTGCAACTTACTTCTCCTAGGGATGAGTGCTTGGAAAACATTTCCCTGAACCCTGTGTACATTAATGTTGGGTGTCATTTATCCTCTTTCAATAACAATATATGCAGGATCACTTTCTTGGCATAAAAATGAAAAATCATTTATACAACCAGCATTGTCTCCTGGAGACTTGGTTCTAATTCATAACTTAGAACCTGTTCATATACACTTGCATTATATGGGCAGTTAATCAGTGTAGTCATAATGGATTGCTGGGTCTGTCCTTATCCCCCTGGGGCCCTGCTTCTGAAGACATAACTTGGAAACCATTGAAATCTGCACCAAATTAGCTGTGGTGGCTCAGTGGTTAAGGCATTGGACATATAACTAGAAGGTTGCAGGTTCGAGTCCCACCGTCTGCTCAGCCTCGATCAACAACAAAATTTCTCAAGATTGTTTTAAGGTCATGGGTTTCTTTGCTCTCAGTAATTAAATTTGGAAGCGATTCTGGAGGAAAGCATACTGGGTTATATTTGTTTTTATTAAAAGCTAAAAAGTACAATATACATACTTACAATAATTTGTGAGTAATGGCAATGAATATATTAAAATATATTAAAATAATGCTCAATACATATAACATATAAAGAATGTATGTTTCAGGTACCTTAATATGGCAATACTAGCAACTGTCAAACTCTATTTAACCAAACTTGTCAAGCTTGTTTCAAATTATTAAAAAATTATAAATGTAGTGAAGTTTTTAGCAATAATACTCTGCAAATCAATTTATAAAGTTGGATATGATTTTTACAAGAAACATATTCCTCTTAAAGCAAAATCTTTTTCTTGCACATAACTAAATATGTAAAGAAATTCTGACACTTGGATACATTTACTGGTGTGCATCCAAGACGCTTTTAGTGATCCACCATAGAGGCTATATTGCATTATTAGTAAATTCATGCACAGCTTTATTCCTAAGTAAAACAATTATTGGTGTGCATTAGCAACATTTCTAGTTTGGTTGGGAAAATCCAGATTGTAGTGTTTTGCCTAGTTAGTTTTTGTTGTACAATGAGAAGTGTCTTGCCTAAGGACACAACACAGCATCTGACTCAACCTGGTCTTTGAAAAAAAATATATTGGTATGTATCAGACATGTAACATTTCTGGTTTGGTTGGGCTAAGTCAGCTAAGATGATTTCCTAGTAGCTTTGGTTAGTTTCTGTTGGACAATGAAAGCAAAGTATCTTACCTACGGACACAACATGGCAACTGACCCAGCCTGGTCTGAGAATCAAACTTGGTATGCCTGCATGGGAGTCCAGCAAGCTAACCACTGGTATTTTACAAAACCAGTCTTATCAATATAATTGTATTATGAAATTATAATCAACTTACAGTGTTACTTGTTATATTGCAATTTTTTTTTCTTTTCAGTTTAAATCATAAATCAGTAAATATAATCCCTAACATCTATTACTGTTATTTTCATGACTTGTTCTACTGAAATTTATAAATCCTGTATTCAAATTCTTTTAATCTGTTTTAACCTTTTTTCTGCAAGTGGAAGAACTCTGCAAAATTCCAAACGTGTGATTCGAAATAGTCCTTATCATAGGTTACTTGCCCTGAATTACTCTAACAAGAAATCTGGGTCAGTAGGATGCTTTCTGTTGAAATTTCTTCCAATACTGTTGATTGCAATTGTTATGAAAACAATTGTTCCAAGGTTTCCCTAGTTTTTGTACATTCATCTCTATTTAATGGCACATCAGCATCATTTGTCAATACTCTAAGGACCCTATGGCAGGTGCTTGGTGTCAAAGTTCATCAAGTTCTATTCAACAGTTTTTTTTTTTTAAATGAAGTTGTGCAAATGTTTTTCTACTTTTATTAATGGTAGCCATACCTGATGGCAAACCAGTATCATTTGTATAAATCTGAAAGGAGTTCAAGCTAGGACACTTAACTGTCAAATTTGATCGAAGCCTGTTAAGTGGTCTTTTAGATGGAGCTGTTCAAGGTTTTTCTAATTTGTATTAACAGCAGACATATTTGATGGCAGATTGGCATCATTTGTATAAATTTTAAAGCCCTTCATGTTAGAATGCTTTCTGTAAAATTTGGTCAAATTCTGGAAAGTAGTTTTTGAAAAGAGCTCATTTAAGGGATTTTTCATTTTCAATAATGGTGGCCATATTTGACAGCAAATCTGAATATATTATTAAGCCCTTTTTAAAAGAATGCTTACTTTCAAATTTGGTCATTTTCTGCTGAGCAGTTTCTGATAAGAAGTCATTAAAGTTTTGTCTCTTTTTAGTAATAGCTGTCAAGGGCTGATGTCCTGAAATTAGTATTTCCAAGCGTGAAGGAATTTTCTTTGCCATTTTTCACATACTAACTGCAAAGCATCTAAATTTTATCATTCATTTCCAGCCATGGTAGATTTCTTTTCCAGTCTGAATTGAAATAGTATGTTTTTATTGTTCTTGAGGTTGGATGGACCCTCAGTTTCTGCGCTGACATCTTAAGACACATCATCACTAGCATCGTCTGATACGTGATTAGCCTGAGGAGTTGTTTGTTCACTGTCACTGTGCCTACTGACAGAAACATCTGCACTCTGACTGTTATTAGAAGTATTACTGCTAAAATAATGAAGAAGTGTCCAAGTTTTAACTTGTTTTGCCATTTAACGCATTGTTCCACCAAGCTACCCTCAACATCAAATGTGCTCTCCTGACCATTCTTAGTAACCAATCAGAATTAAGCACATGACAACACCTATACAAGAACAACATATCCACTTAGCATGACAACTGGGATATTTACATTTAAAAAAAAAATTATTTTAAAATAGCGAAAATGCGCTCAATTCTTTTTTTGTGTGCGACTTTGCCTGCATAGAATTTAACATTTTGTAGGACATCTTAAATTTTGGGGGGATTTTCATGATTCCATGTCCTAGATGCAACCCTATTTATTATACCAGGATGCTTTCTGTCAATTTTGGTCAGTTTCTATAGATGGTGTTTGAGAATAAGTCACTTTTAAAGTTCTTTCCTGATTTTTGTAATCATGGCCATATTTGATGGTGGATCAGTATCGTATGTACAAAATGCCAGGATGCTTTCTGTCAAATTTGGTCAAGTTCTGTTGAGCAGTTTTAGAGAGGTAATTGAAAGGTTTTTCTATTTTTTAGTAACTGCAGCCGTATTTGATGGTGGATCACCATCATTTGAACAAGTTTGAAAGACCTTCATGCCAGGATGCTTTATTTCAAATTTGGTCAAATTCTGTTAAGCTTTTCTAAAAAAAAGTTGTAAATAGCAACTGTGAACAGATGGCACACAATGCACAATAGATGATGCGTGATGGATGAAGGACCATACCAAAAGGTAACTTTGCCTTTTGGCTAGGTCAGCTAAAAAATATTGAATGCTTATTTAATACATAGCAGTTACACTAATATATCTACTGTAGATTTTTTTTACTTAAACCCTGCAAGGAAATAACTGTTTGAAAGTAGTTGCAAATACTTTAACATAATATGCAGCTCAAAATCAGCTGGACTGGTAACTGTATTTTTCTGCTGGAAACAGTCAGGCAATGGACTCAACTAACAGGTCCAGACCAGCCAAGGTGATCATTACATACCTTAAGAGACCTCAACTGCTATACTCCACCCCCTCAATATAAAATAAAACCCTGAATCTCAACCCAGATTGATCCCTTTTATGAATGGAAGCAGGTACCAAGGCAACAAAAAAAAAATATGTGTGTTTCCATTCGGTTGACCATCCGTTTCTAATTGCCGACCCTAGCACTTTTTCCCCACCCCACCCCCCAAAAATCACATTACCGAAATTGATTTGTGCATCTAATTTAGCCAGTTTTGCCCAGTACTTTGAAGTGCTTGAAATATTATTTTATTTATATGTAATGTTTAAAAAAATTAAAAAAACCTACATGCCTACCCTAATTTTAAAATCAGTGCAATAGGAAACATATTTTTTTTTGGGCCTATGAGTTGGATAATGCCCAACATAAATCAGGTAAAGAGAAAGAATAGCTACAACTGATTTTTAAACCCAGGTTCCCTCCATCAAAGTCAAGCTCATTTACCACTAGACTAAAAATGTCCAGACCAGCCTGGCTCCTCAGTAAGTGGCCTCATATTTGTGTACTTTGACTGCTATAGAATGTACAACTTACTTTCTATGTTTTTTCTGAGCACGATGGTGTTCCTCTAGTCCTTCAGACAGAGTCTTCAAGGTCTCTGGCTTCACCTGAGTGGGACAGTGATCACCAATCCACTTCACCCACATCTAAGGAAGGGAAAAAGTCAAGTCTGCTACTGACATGCATCCAACTGCACAAAGCATAGACTTAAGATTTCCTGTTACATAAAGCACCAACAGATTTACTGTTCATTCTACTGATTATATCAACTGAAGAACATAAACTCTGATATATGGCATGTTGGCAGTTGGGTTCCTGTTACAGACATAAACTAGAGCTATTAACAATGGCTGCATCACAAAGGGTCCCACTTGCTAAAATTTGCTTGGCAGGGCCTTCTACAGAGTAACCTGCAGTGGGAAACAGTTTGTAGTAGATGGGTTTTCAGGGACCATAACTTCTCTAAATAATAATGTGGAATGCTGTAAATTGAACTCATTCATGGTCTCATCAACATTAAGGTGCATGATAAATTTGGCTGATATCCAAAATTACTATGTAAAGTTACAGTACACACATCATGTTTTTATGAAAAAACACTTCATGGGCGTGGAGCTTAATCCTTTTCACGGTGTGTTGTCGTGGACAGGATATCGTGGTCGTCGTGGACGGATTAAGTTTTATTGCCCATTTGAAAGTCACAGCAATATAATTATGAAATAGTGGACGCCCAGTACCATGCGTGGAACTTACCTATCAGCTCAGCTACAGCACACAGTGCAGAATGCTCTTTTTAATTTGTACGCAATGCCATTTAATATTCAAAGACTCGCTCACAAAACGCATTCACATACGTGTATTGAAAGAGATGAAAGATAAATTGCCGAGAAAAGAGTCACGAATCATGCTTCACAAATTATACAAAGTTTAATTATCTTAATTTTAATGAGGTGGGGGAGATTCTGTTTTAAACAAACAAAGGGTAAAATAAATCACACGTAAATACATGTATTAGCGGGTTTCATTCCGTTATTAAAATAAAAGAATGCGAGAAATGTTGTGATTTTGTTTTTAATTACCCCAGTCACTTTTAAATGGTCTGCTTAAAATGTTCCCACACAATGAAATATACACGGCGCTATGCAATGTACAACCTCTACTATTCCAGCCTGTTTAGTACTTGCGACTCAACTATACATGTCCATGCGACACATTTTTTCAGGATCTAGACATGTGTTTACTTTTACCGTACACCTACTGTTTTTACTCCGAATCTACGAAGCACGTGATGCTGCATTCTATGACCAACAGCTTTAAGAAATATACTTAAGATTGCTTGTTTGGTCATCTGACGAGTTTAATATTACCAAATGGACGGGTGAAAGCGATAAAAAGTGTGTTATCACGATTAATTTGCTTCAATTGGCGAAACTTTTAAAATTTCTGGTGTTTTAATTAATGTATCATTCAGTAAGATTTATTTTGTGCTTTGGAATTACTTCTTTCTCCCCTTGTTAAACTTGTACTGTATTACACACGCAAGCTGAACATATCATATCTATCAATAATGCCTTGTACATCACCCGAAATTGCTATGCCACGTGTTTGCCAACACTATAAAATCTATACTATTATTGCACTGATTGCTGTAAACACGTGGCTTCTTATTTTTCGTTAACTACTCCGACCTGGAGGTGGAAACGTTTTGGCTTCAGAGGTTGTAAATCCCAATTATTTCCTGTTCATTTTGAACCATTCATATTAATTCTAAGGTGGTCGCGAATATTGTCAGGTCCACCTTGATTATTGCAGTAATGCTCTCTCATTGGACTTTCAGTCTATTAAATTTCTGAAGCATTAAGTTCATACATGGTTAATTATGACCAGATTCGACAATAGATAATAAGAAAAAAAACAAAGGACACTAATAGCAGGTGAATAACCCAATGAATTATATAAATTCTTGTTAAATACAAAATGAATTGCCAAGCAGTGATTTACATATTAACTTACTTATATAAAGAGTGGAATCAAAATTGTATTTCTAAATTTTGTCAGTAGACGAATTCCAAAATGATGATGAACGAGGCACATTTCTAAAATGCATACTCTCTAATTAGCAATGCCTGTTTCCAAGTTTGCGATAAAAGCTACGGCCAACATCGATCAAAAGTTATGGTGCATAATCTCTCTCTCTCTCTCATGTTTGCATGTGATAAACACATTTTATTACAAAAAAGATGCATTTAAAAAAAAAACAACAAAGCTTGTAGTGTAATACAGCTTTCTTAAACATGTAATAGCTTTGTGTTGCTGCGATAGACTTGTATTATATGCGCTGCGTTGCAAGATTAATTGGGAGAATACAATTTTTATATGGTTTATTTTATATACCGCTAGAAACCAGTTTTATGCAAAAATATCACAACTTGACCACATTGCGTTTCTCACTCCATATTACAAGTCCAAAATTCATTGTTCCACATGCGACAAAAATAGTTTCATTCAGAAGTTAATGCTTCTTTTGAAGAATTATCCTGCTTTCAACAATTTCTTTAAAGAAGCTTTTGGAAACTGTGTAGACATTAAAGAAAAACTATGACAAATTAATAACTAGTACAAGAAGTTTTGTTATGAAATATCATTGATTGAGAAAACACACTGAAGTTGCTGCTTACGCCCAGAGGCAGGGTTGACGCGCTACTTGTTTATCTAACGCTGTTTCATTCACGTCTTTCTAGCGCTTGCATTACAGGATGTTATGTCAGCTGAATTGGCTTTATTAAACAGAAACCCTTGGTGTTTTCATAACAATATTCCCATGACATACTTGTATTCTGATTTAAGTAATTTAACTTCTACTCTATGTGCTACTGGGAGTGCGGGTGTGATAGGATTTAGCTTTAACAAAATTACGCTTGTTGTGATTTTTAGAAAATAAAATATTAATAATTTTATGTGACTCAGGACCATTGCAGCTTGTTACATTTAAATTTTTGTTTCCTTATTGGGAAAATAACAATACTATATATAGTTTGCTTATATACCGCTAGAAACCAGTTTTACGCTATAATATCAACACTTAACGGCTATGTGTTTCTGAGACTTTCTCTGTCTAAATTCACTCTTCACAAACTAACATCTTCTTAGTTTTAAAGCGTTTGATTTTGCGATAACAAGAAACATTTTTATTCAACAGTGGGGTTTTTTTTTTGAAACAATGAAGTGTGACACTGACCAGTAGCTGCTAGGAATTGTTCTAATTTATGTCATTTAAGACTTCAACTCTATTTGCTTATTACACAACGGAGTGGGGAGGGGGGTTGTAGGCTGGGAGAGAAAGAGAGACGGAGGAGATGGGATTTAGCTTGAAACAACTACACTTATTCTGATTTTTAGATAGTTTAGGCGTGCATCAAGGCCAGTACACTCCCCCCGCCCCAAATTTAAGTTAAATGTTTTACACGATAATATGAGAACTTAACATCAAATGCGTTTCTCAGTCCAGATTTGTTTTTCACAAACTAACATCTTTTTAGTTTTAAGGTGTGTGGTTTTGTGATATTTTCATTCAACAGTTATTGTACTGTACATTTTGAAACATCGAAGCGCGACATTGAACATTAGCTGATGACATGTAGAAACTGTCATGACGGACTGTTGTTGACTCGAGGCAGGAAGCTACAGCAACAGGCATAGCGGCTGGCTTCAAAGTAAGAATGATACTCCTCAGCCAGTTCCTGGTGATGCAATGTAGATTCGTGAAAAAAGTGTGGACAGGAAATAACTCTTTTTCTCATTGAACTCACTTGTTTATGACATGAATGGCCACTGATAGAGCGCAACAGTCAATACAGTGTACACAATTCCGTGCATTTAAAAATTGCCGTACTGTCTCATAAACAATGTTATTTTAAAAGTTTAAGGGTAACAGTACAGAAGAACCTTTCCGTAGTATAGCTCCTGTATCTTTTTCATTTTAAAATACTTTGGTAAGAATTATGACATACATGTCATAATGTGCCAGTTTTCATGATCGTACATGTTCGATATAAATATTACGGCGTTCATTTGTAATCTCTTTTCGAGTTCTATATGTATTACTGCTTTCAATGATTTCTTCAAGGTGGGTCTTGCAAATGATATGGAAATTAAAGGGAAACTGACAAATTAATAACCAGTACACAACACACTTTTATGAAATATCATTTATTGAGAAAGAACCTCGAAGTTATCGCTTGATGCAGAACAATGTCAATTTCCGCATCTGTATATGCTAACAGGTACATATACATGTATTAAATCAGCATGGATGTACGTTGTAGCTAAGCAATTATTTCTGATGTACGCTTTGTCATGGACAGGGGTGGAAAGATATCCAAGAAATATAAAACCTCATTTGTTCTATGTTACGTGCGTTCGTCTGTATGTATCCTCAGCCAGGCTACTGATAAATACACATGAAAATGTTACCGCTGTACAGGTAAATGTACTGGTAAAGGTATGAAATTGATACCTGCCATGTTCGGTTTACTGTGTCGGAGTTTCTCCCATCTGTTTGTATAGTGTGTCGACTCGCGGAGCGAATACAGTAGAATCAGTGGGAGGTGCCATAAAACCCACTACGATTCACAACGACTGCAATAAAATCCGTCACGCACTTCCACTAGACTGAGTGGATTTTCACTAAATTAGTGTGAAAATCCACCAGACTGCGTGGACTTAAACTACTCATAGTGTGCACTTAATCCCCTGCCCTTTCTCCACGCCCACGCAATTTGCGTGGTGAATCATAAAAACATGATGCGTGTACTGGATGTTGCTGGCACCAAAATTTGGAGGATGGACAATCAGGGGTCATAACTCTTCTAACTGATAGTGCAGACCGCTGTTAATTGAAATCATTCAAGGTCTCATCAATCCTTGTTAAAGTCAGGAGTATGGGCAAATCAGGGCCCATAAGTCATGAATATTATACAATATTATATAATACTGTATTTTGCTATTAGAAGAATACTTAACATTTGAAGCGTACATTTTTTGTATATTTATTTTCTAATCTGCATGTAAATATAAACCAAGTTGTGAAGAAAAAGTAGTGGCCCATGTCAAGTTCTTGGTGGGTCTCTTTTCATTAAGTTATTCCGTGGAAACCAATCTCAGGTAGAAGGAAAATCAAGGAGCATAAATCACTAAAGAATAGTGATGAACTGGTCAAAAGTCCTTGCTGGTCACCTAAGGTATACCAAAATTGAAAAGTCTTCATTTTTAAATTAACTTAAATGGTGTGGGTTTTTCAGACTGAAATTAACAAAAGTTGTCATAGTACTGCTTAGTTCAATTATTCAAAGAAAAAGGAAAATTACAACATTTTGCCCAACAAGTTTGATGCCGATGTCAGTGCTATAAAAAAAAGTTGGGGTGACTGCTTTTATAGCTTTCTGTACTCTTCAAATAGACTAGCTATAAAGAAATGTATCTATTTATAGTGAATACATGTATCATTGAAATGCAATCCATATTTTACAAATACATCTGAAGATCTGACATAAATATGGCAAAACACAAATGATGGTCTAATAGAAATTTCAGTATCTGTGGTTTTGTAAAAGAGTCGGAAAGATCCTAAAAAAAAGACATCACTGATTGCACATATCACCACAGCAGCAAATTCTGAAGAAGAAAAAAAACTAGAAAAAAGGTCAATACAAAATGAATGCCCCCCCCCCCTCCTCCAAGGCAATACGGTGCAAATGAAAGAGCAATGTTTTTTGTAATGAGCCACAACTCTGTAAAGATTTGTCAGAAAATAGTGTAGTGTAGAAAATAGTGCAGTGTAGAAAATAGTGTAGATCAACCTTGACTTAAGTCTTCTTAATGTAAGACCTTAAGCCAAATTTGGTTTTATTGCATAAAGTCCTTGAATTGAGCAGAAACTTTATTTTAATCCAACTAAAGGGCAAATTTTATTTTAATGCAACTAAAGGTCAAACTTTATTCTCATGCGACTAAAGGGCAAGGTTCTATGTCAAACAGGAACCATAATACCATTAAATTGTGTTGCAAAATTATGAAAATCAAAGCTGACCAAGATCTTCTTAGTGTAAAGCCTCATACCAAACTTGGTTTGAATCCATTAAGTCCTTCAATAGTTATTGGACTGAAATGAAATTATGATGCAATTAAACAGCAAAGTTCACACATAATTTAGTTTGAATAGATTAAATCCTTCAAAGCTGTTGCGCAGAAATAAAAGTGCAATTCAAGGGAAAAGTTTTAAGTCAAACAGGGGCCATAACCATCTTTAATTTTGTTGGAAAATGATGAAAATCAAAGATAACCTAGATCTTTTGTCAAGCCTCATACCAAATTTGGTTTGAATTTATGAAATCCTTCAAAAGTTGTTAGGCAGAAACAGAATTCATGATTGGACATGAAGTGAAGAGAAGGGACAGACAGACATGGATAACATTATATGCCGCCCTCCATAGATATGGCCAACACATAAAAACTAGAGAATGCAATGGCTCCCCTTTGCAAATCACCCCACTTTTTACTGCATAATCCACCCCAACCCAACCCCCTTCCCTGGTATTCATCCTACCCAAGGGTTATAATACAAAATCCGTCACATTATATGATGCACCTTCCTGGTATGATTCCATATATAAAATTTGATCAGAAAATATTTGAAAATACCATTGGTAACTCAAATTATTACAAATCTTACCTTAAAAGGATGATACTCCTCCTGCCGATGGTTACCCCAAGGGCACAAAACCACACATTTTTGTGAATGGCTCAAGAGGAGATATGGATGGATGGTCAGATAGGCATATAGAGTATGATAATACTGTATACACTAGCTTATAAGTCTAGTCCAACTGCAAACAACATAGACCCTAATCTGCCATCTCATAATGTGCCAGCAGACCAGGGTCTATATTATTTGTTCTACTGATTCCCCCTAACAAACTGCAGAGACCCAGATCTGCCGGTGATTTATGCAATGGCAGATCTGGGTCTGTGCAGTTTGCAGTCGGACTCAACTTATAAGTGAGTATAGATGGTATCTCCAGGGCTTTTTAGAAAAGCATGGGAATGAAAAAATCATGGAGGAGTTCTTCAAGAGCAATGTAGATTACAAAAAGATAAAGTATGACTCATATCTTGCACAAAATATTTTGCAAGATATGTTCATGTTGAGCATGATATTGGAACAGTTCAGAATGTCTATGACATTATACAAATTTTCACAAAGAATTTTTACTTGCTGGCACTGACAATGCTTGATAACATTCTCCCTACCTAACATGTCTTGCTATCCGCTAACCATTCTTTGACAATGAAAATGAATTGTTAGTGAAGTTTACTATTTTAAACAAGATCAACCAACACATTGCTATATGATATTGGTTACCTTTCCCTCCTCTAGTTTCTGGTCTCCTTTTAAATCTCCTTTTGACACGAGTTTCCCTGGCCAAGATAGAAATCCATGCCTCTGACCCCAAACAAGGTCACCTACATTAAATGAACGTGGGATGGCAGACTGCACTTCTTCCTCCTCAACCTCTCCTTCCTCCTCATCCTTTTCTTTCTCTACCTCAAATACCTCCGCCTCATCTGAAAGCAATGGTCATCTTGTCTTAACAACAACTGAAATTTTTCCCCCCAATTTATAATAATGTATCATTCATGAAATGTAACATAAATGTAATGATGTGTCACATTCATGAAATGTTACATAAATGTAATGCTGTGTCACATTCATGAAATGCTACATAAATGTAATGTGTGATATTCATGAAACACAACTTTAATGTGTCACATTCATGCAATGCTACATAAATATAGTGATGTGTCATATTCATGCAATGCTACATAAGTTTAATAGGTCACATTTATGAGATGCTACATAAATGTAATGCATCACATTCACGAAATGCTACATAAATGTAATGGCGAGTCACATTCATGAAATGCTACATAATTGTGATTTAAACAGGTCAATGAGGCAGTGACAGCTCGAACATCATGGGCTTTTAGTTTCATAAAGGAAAGGTCTCTATCAGTAAGGGACTGATAAGCTCTTTTGATGGTAGTGACAATCCACTTTGAGATGGTGGAAGCCAAAGTGTCAACAGAGCCCTTAAGAGGACAGAAAATATGTTTCCTACCCTTCCTTTTCCCTCTGGAGGCCTTAAGATAGAAACATAGTGCCCTAACTGGACATAAAAGTCTATCTTGATCATCCCCAGCACAGATTCAACTGAGACTGGGGATCTCTATAGGTAGTGGAACTACCGAAGGTAGCTGATCTTTTGCTAAAAATCCTGGTTGATAAAGGAGAGACATGGATTCATAATTCCCATTAAAAGGGAGAAAGCCTGTGCCAATAGACAAGGCAAGAATCTCGCTCCATCTTCTCGCAGATGCCAAGGCGAGTAAAAACACAGTCTTGAGTGTGAGGTCCTGAAAGGAAGCCTCACTCAATGGTTCATAAGGGGTTTTGGTTAAAGACCATAAAACACAAGATAGATTCCATCTGGCATAAGAGAGCAGTAGACATGTATCTGCTACTCAAAATACTTTACAAGATTGGCAAGGTGTGAATCTGAATCAATTGCTGTGCCCTGAGAGAAGTTAAGTGTATTGGAAATGGCAGCTCTATAGCCCTTGATAGTCGATACTGAACATCTTTTATCTCAAAGAGAAACAAAAGAAAATCAGCAATGAAACTCACAGAGGGACAGCTAGGATCAACACGTTTTTTATGGCACCAATCACAGCAGATTCTCCACCTGGCATCATAGACCAACCCCGAAAACTTGCTCTGGCGGATAGATCGCTTGAGATGAGTGAAGGTGGAGAATGTGTGGGCTGTTGTGTAGAAGGAAGCCCATGTGTTGTGACAGAAGATTCCTCCTGTGAGGCAGGGACCTGGGTTGATCTATCAAAAGGTCAAGAAGATCGCTGAACCACAATCGTTAGGGCTACAGTGGGGCTATGAGAATGATATGAGCAGTGGAGATTCTGACTTTTTGTAGAACTTGAAGTAGCAGACAGAACGGTAAGAAGGCATATGCAAACACACAATCCCACTGGATGCTGAATGTGTCCACTGCCCATGCTCTCTGATCCCGGACTAGAGAAACGTAAAAGGGAAGTCTGTTGTTGAGCCTGGTCACAAACAAGTCCACAAGGGACTTTCCCCACAGTGTGAAAAGGGACTCTGTTTACAGAGCGGTGTAGAGACCTTTTCAAGAGTACATCTTTTGCCTGCCATGGACAGACTGTCCACTAATACATTCTTCTTCCCTGGAATGTGGTGAACTCAGAGGGTGATGTTATCTGAGGTTGTCAAAGGAAACCATGACTCATACACCTCTTACTCTGTTGATGCACCCTTGCAAGGCTAGAAATACAGCTTTCATTTAATGATTGTTGATGTGGAGCGACGAATCATCCAGAGTCCAGTGACCCTGAAGAATTACACCCTCTGGCTCAAAATGAACATACCAACCAGACTCTGATGTGTCAGAGAACAGATAGGAGTTGGGGGTCAGGTGCATGCATGGGGACCCCTGTCAGGAATCTGTCCCCGATTCATCCACCAGCACAAGTTGTGATGAAAATCTGGTCCTAGTGGAATCAGAGCTGATAGAGAATCTCTGTGTGGTTTCCACCTTGCAAGGAGAAACTGTAGAGGGCGCAAATGGAGATGTCCTTAGGGAACCAGATCCACAGTGGTGTTCAAGGTTCCCAATAGGGATAAGTAAAGGTGAGCCAACAATGTCTTACTCCCATAACTTGGGTGAAGATTCTTGGTGCAAAAGTGATTCCGAAGTAGGCATCATGAAGGTCAATGGAGACCGCCCAATCTGAAGGACACATTGGATGCCAGATTGTGGATGTGGTCTCCATCTTGAAAGGTTCCTCCAGAAGAAACAGGTTTAAAGGGGAAAGATTTGTTTATGAGACTGAACGTCCTGCTTTTCTTGGCGACCAGGAAGATTCGTTAGTAGAAGGGAGTGCTCTACCGATAATACGTGCTTCTGAAAGAGTGACAGGTGTTAGGTGAAGTTGTTTGCATTTGCAACATGCACAATTGAGAGAATGTTGGCATACCTCTATGCTACTTTCATGTACTGTGGCTGAAATTTCTTTACATTTGTACTTGTGGAAATTGGACATGTTCTAAGCACACAGCAGACAGAAATGGCCACTACAATGTACTCAAAAAATCAGCCTGAATTACTGAATTAGTCAAAAGTACATTATTTTTAGCAGTTATTAAAATAGGGAAACGAATTTTGCCAGCGCAGACAATACCAGCCTCTGAAAGTACAATGAATGAATTACAAAATATATAAAAAGTAAAAAAAGTTATCGGTACTTTCTTTTTTTTATTTACCTTTGAAGTCCAGGAAGTGAAAATGACCAAGCAGAGCTAGCAGTTTTTTGAGAGGTGCACATCTTAAGTAAGACCAAGCTGTATACTCTATAACCCAAATTGCACCCATCAATCATACACCAAAATAAAAAGAATTCGAAGTTCTTTTAACAATACCTAAGATATACAATGTCTTTTTTAAATAGCCAGGACAACCAGTGAGGAAAACCTGGGTAATTTTTTTTCTTTAAAAATCTAACCCTATGCAAAGTATGACACTGGAGAGTGCCACCAGAATGCGAGAGACTGATTGTTCAGGACCCTGTCGATTGCCCCTTTGTGTAAAAGGGTGTGCACCTCTTCCTTTAATTTCACCAGATTTGATTGGTGAAAGAACATGGGGGTCCTTGACATAGCAGGTTGTTCCAGAAACTATAGTCGGTAACTCTAGCTCACAATGGAAAGGACCCACCCATCGTCCATGATGCTTGACCAAGCCTCTGAAAAGAGGCCTAAACAAGCACCTACGGGACATTTGGAATAGGAATGCATGGCAGCAGAGGGTTAGAGCTAGAGCTGCACTCCCCTCCTTCATTAGGAAAGGAAGGAGGGTTAGAGGACTTCCTCCTTGGGCCACTTCGGTGACTGCACCTTGAACCCGACTGTTGAGGAGGTATAAATTAAGGTTATGGATTGGACTGAGGCTGAGTCTGTTTAAAGAACTTTTTGGATGCCCCCTGGGATCAATTCACATCACCATGCTTCCTGGCCGATTGTGATGGGCCAGGAGCAGTTGTAAAGGATCTATGCTGATGATCCTTCAGATCTTGGGAAGCCACAGTAGGAATGAGTCCACTGAAGAGGGTCTCGGTTTCCAAGGAGCAGCCCTTGGAAGGTCTTTACTTTTCGAACAGTCCAACGCAACATCACAGCGAATGTGCAGAAGTTCCACTGATAATGCCATTGAGACAGAAAGTGCATGCTCGGAGGTTTTAGCCACAGCTTCCAGCACACGTTGTAATGTGGCTGTATTCATTAAGACCTCCTTCAGCATACTGTACAAAGTAGCTGAAAAGAGGTCAGCATGAGAAGCTATGGAGTTTAACAACTGGGCTTTCAGTTCAATAGCTTCAACTTTCTTTATGGGAAGGCATGCCCAGGCTCCAGTTGAGATACCCACTTGGCACGATCCAGCATCCAATTCATGAGGTTTAATAGGCCACTTCAGGGAATGCACTCGGTAACTCAAGGCAGAGACCATAGGTCTCAGAATAGAGAGAGGAATGGACCACCCTCTATGTTGCAGAGTTATGGCTTGGCCCGTAGAGAAACTCTGTGAGATTTTCTCAATCATGGAGGAATGAGAAAGAAACAGGAGGTCTGGTTGCGTTTGAGCCCCTGAAATATTTTCCAAAATGGAAAGAATCTTCTTGGACTGTGTGCCAGATGGTTTCTGGCACAAGTCCACAGATAAGAGGTGGTAAACTTCATTTACATAATTATCAAAGGGCCGGATCTCCTCCTCCTCATCCAACTGAGAGGAACTAGTGAACCAACAGGAGGCGTCAATGGAGCTGCTTCTACATAGAACTCATTGGAGTCAATCATCATCATCAGGTACACTCCAAACAGGAGAGTGACTGGGCATCACTATGTCCCTCGGGGGTGGAGGTGACATAGGCACTGGTGAGTAGGGGCTCTATGTGTGCTAGGAGTTCCAGTGGGAAGACGAGACCTCGTCTTTCCTGGATGATGCTACGTCTCCAGCCTTCATGGTTGCAGTACACGAACTGCAGCATCACCTCCATCCTGGGTCACTGGTCCAGAAGTCCATGAGGCCGTAAAGGACCAATTACCCTGAGGTGGAGGGCCCCACATCCTGTAAGGATTCACTGGGATAATAGGGAAGGGAGTGGGGATACTGATCTGATCCCCTTCCCTAATTTGAACCTGTTGGGCAGACTCCCATTCATGCACAGGATGTGACAGTACAGTGGGGAAAGGGGAGGGGGGGGGGACTCAGTCCGATCCCCATTCTCATACAGTGAGGTCTCTGAGTGATGACCAGTAAATAGTCTGCGATTGGTACAAGATGACCGGTGGTTGGTACAATCTGACCAGTTACTGGGATGAACTGACCACTGACCACACACTGACCGGTCACCTAGATGAACTGACTAGTGAAATTCCTGTTTTAGTTCTATCTTTTAATTTGGTTTCAGTGTAATCATCATAAATGCAATATGTCCTCTTTTATTGAAATGTGATAAGTGTCAATCTGCCGTCACTGCTATGTCCATGAGTATTTCTGTGAGAACCTAATTAGGTGATCTCTGATTTGCGGAAGTGACTGTTGTATTGTTAGAATCAATTAAAAGCAGACCTGCTTTATGTTATCACCTTAATTATGTCTTTTGTATGAAATCCAATAAAGGGGGTGGAATAAAAAAAAGGTAAAAGGCATGTAAATCATACCCGCTTATGAACTAGCGGTTATGGTAGTGTGTCAGGTCAACTCATTTCAATTGATCAATTGAACAGTTATAAATAGTATTATATAAGAAACATAATTAAAGTATCTAACATTAATCAGTGGTTTATCCTACTAATTCACACATGTGATCCAGGATAGCAAATGAAGCAAGTGAAAGGAGTGCTCGGTGAATGAAAAGCTTTGTTACACAGATACGTTTCATTATGGATGAGCAGAAGTTTTATTATTACTTGTAATGAAATCGCAGCATCAATATTTTACTAATAGAATAATAAATAAAAAAAGCAAGTTCAACATTAACGGTTATTGTTTCATGAAATAAATGTCCCTAGGTTTTGAAAAAAGGAAATCTTGTTTGTTGTGAATCAACAATAACGCTCTAATATTTCCACATTCACATGCAAAAAGCAGTGACATAATACACAATATTTAAAAAAGTACACATGGTGATGTGTGTCGAAACCTCTAGGAGTAATGTTTTTAATGATCTTTCAGAGGTTGGTTATCTTGAAAATAAAGGTAATTTAGACAGAAAAGCAAACAACTTCATAAGAAAAAGCTTTTAATTGACAATGATTCCCAACCTGATTATAAAACGAGTATTAAACCATTAAACTGCCCACCTCTCTTGTCTTCTCACTGTCAATCTCCATCTGGGATGGCATCCCTTGCTTTATTTTTCGTCTTCTCACTGTCAATGTCCAACTGGGATGGCATCCCTTACCTAATTTTTCAGAGGTCCATTGGTAACTCATGCCCTCTCTTATACTTCGGTCTGTGTTTTTGGACCCCGCTGTGCGCAAGTTATCGAGGGAGAGGTGTATTACTACTGTAACACTTAGTTCCTTTAATAAATATTTCCTTCATTTTTCTACATTTCTGATACAATCCAGTGCATCTGTTATCAGTTTATTTGCACAAAGACTTATTTATGTTAGGCACTAACTTGGACAACATCATATACAAAAATCAGCATTGGTTATGTTGCATTTTATGGAATTAGTTGCTTGGGAATGAAATTACTAAACTTTTAAGTTACGTTTCCGGAAATGATCGAATCACACCTGTTTGCTTTGCCATCCTACGCTAAAAAGCGGCTGAAGTCAATATAGATATTTTATTTTCCGTTTAGGTTTTAGTGCTGCTTTCTATTGAATGCAAGTAACGTTCTTTACTGGTTAGCAAATCTCCAGGAAAAGCTGGAGAAAAAAAATCAAAAATTTTCTTAGCGACTAGCTAATTGCCTAAATTAGTGTTGTGAAACCTAAAAGAGATGACAAGTTGCACCTATTTAATAAATTTGCTTTTTCTGTTTTTGTGGCAATACTGAAGCATAAATGTGAAGTTTGGTTGCATTTACTCAAATGTGGTTTACTACAGAATCCAATCTATCTCACAAGACAGCAGTCAAAGTGGAAGATTGTATGATACCGTATGTTATAAATGTAAGGTATAAACAGAATGACTAACTTACCATACTCATCACAGAATGGAGCTTCTCTGATATATGCAGATATTAGTTGCCTTAACATTGCCATGCACACTTTGGAATCAAAATGAAAGCCATAAACTCATTGTATCTTGAATTCCAATTATCGGAACATATTTTCACTGTTGAAGATGGTGAACTTTTTAATTTGATACCTTTAGAGCCAATTATTTTATATAATAATCAGCAAATACCATATATACTCACTTATAAGTCGAGTCCAAATGCAAACAACATAGACCCTGATCTGCCATTGCATAATGTGCCAGCAGATTATGGTCTAAGTTGTTTGTTCTACTGACTATTCCTAACAAACTACATGGACCCACACTTGTCGGTACATTATGCAATGGCAGATCTGGGTCTGTGCAGTTTGCAGTAGGAGTCTACTTATAAGCCTGAATGTATTCTGTATCATAGCTCTCTGGGTCTTCATCCTGCATGGATAAATCAAACTCTTTTCCACAGAAAATGATCAAGAAATGTCAGAGTTCATAATTTTGTAAAGACAGACTTCATATTACTCTAGTCATGGGTGCCAGTGCCTGAATGAATTACCAGGGTTCCATCAATTTGGAAGAAATTAACCACCTGCATGTGCCCTATTCCAAGTCACAGTACCCACAAGGGTGAACAAGAATCCCTTGAAGGGAATGATGCTCTACTGGCTGAAAAGAATGTCCAGAAATTCAAGATAAGACCATTTCATCTTTTTAATTGCTGAGTGTTGAAACCATCTCTGATATTCTACAGCAATAACAAAATTTTCAAATTAGCTGCTGTGGTGGACATATTGGATGTCAGATTGCCACCATTTTCATTTAGGACCAACCAGACAAAATAAGACATTTAGTAAAAAAAAAAAAATGTTAATATAACCATCCATTCAGGAGGACCATCGATAACAAGATTTTCATGATGGCTACTGTGGTAGTCATATTTGTCATCAGTTTGGTACAATTTTCATTTAAAGTAGGACCAAATAGATATCATAAGAAGTTTTCGGTGAAAATCCCATGTTGATATGACCATCCGTTCAGGAGGACCATCGATAACAAGATTTTCATGATGGTTACTGTGGTGGCCATATTTGTCATCAGATTGGCACAATTTTCATTTACGGTACAACAAACTAGACATCATAAGAAGTCTTTTAGTGAAAATCACATGTTGATATGACCATCCATTCAGTAGGACCATCGATAACAAGATTTTCACGATGGCCAATGTGGTGGCCATTTTGGATGTCCAAGCAGCACCATTTTCATTTAGGACCAACTAGGCCATAGGATGAATGAGTGTGTAAAGTTTCATGGCAATCCTCCAAGTAGTTTAGAATGGATGATGGATGATGGACAAAAGACCATCTCATAAGCTCTTCCAGTCTATGATCATAAGAGCTAATAAAAACATTATTTGAAGAACACTGCAATAAAGTTTTGTTTCCATCCAAATGAAGTTTCAAATAAATTAAAAGCTATGCAACCATGTAACAAATTAATGCAAATAGTAGGTCCATTGTAAGAAATATATTTTGTCTAAATTTGAAGTTTCCTACCTTTTGAAAAGGAAAAAGTTATATTTTTTGGCATTGCATTCTCCAAATATGCACAAAACAACTTATTTATTTACTTATTTCATTTACATGCATAAATTAATCAGCTAAGAATGCAAGTCAGATTTTTAAATATCAAAAAGTTTTGTCCACATGGGAATTTTTCCCTTATACTGTTCAAGGTATTACTATGCTCAGTTTCTTTAATATATATTTCCTTCATTTTTCTACATTTTTGATAAAAATCAGTATAGTTTATGTTGCATTTTCTACAAATAATTGCATTTGAATGAACTGACTAGAATTTGAAGTGCAACTGACCTTCACAGAACTGGCCAAATCACTGCCTTGCTTTTGAATTTGACATATTGACACCTTTGAGTTTGAATATCAACGTGACTGTAGTATGGAAAGTACAAGTGAGATAAATGTCTGCACATCAATTCACATGATATTCCTTTATCTAAACAATGCCTTCCTCATGAAGCAAAAGACTGAGCAGTCACTGTAGATATGCACCAATGACCACTTAAGGATGGGAGAAAATATTGTTTGATTAGAAACACCTGGCTGCTAACCGAGGAAGGCAGGTGACTGTTACACACAGGACATTTATATAGGAAATTTCCCAGGGGAGAATTAAAATAGCCACAGTGAACAGGTGACTGCTGAGTAAAGGTGGCAGGACAGGTTTGACTGAAACTGGATATTGGTGGTTAAAAGTGAGGGAATCCTGTCACAGAAGGTCTAGTAATAGATGGCAGTCTCATTCTTAACTTATCAATATTAAAAAAACCTCATTAAGATTAACGAGACTCGTAATCTTCAAAGAATGTTTAATACAGCTAATTAATGAGATATGTAGTCTTCAAAGAATGTTTAATACAGCTAATTAATGAGACATGTAGTCTTCAAAGAATGTTTAATACAGCTAATTAATGAGACATGTAGTCTTCAAAGAATGTTTAATACAGCTAATTAATGAGACACGTAGTCTTCAAAGAATGTTTAATACAGCTAATTAATGAGACATGTAGTCTTCAAAGAATGTTTAATACAGCTAATTAATGAGACACGTAATCTTCAAAAAATGTTTAATACAGCTAATTAATGCTGCAGAGACTTCAATATCTCAATTTCAAATGATTTTAAGTGTCTCACTTACAAATTAAAAAGGGCCAGATCTAGGTACCCTGTTGAATTTGGGTACAGTGATGTTAATTAATGAATAATTAAAGAAATGTGTTTAAATTGTCTTCCATGGTTTATGAATAATTATTAAGTACAGCTCATGCACTTTTTCACTGCTCCATGCATCATGGTGGGGATGGAGAGAGTTTGGAGAGGATTAAGGAAAAATACCTCCATGTCCATGTTGACACCTTTCAACCTTGTGGAGTCAAGGCTTCTAACATACACCACCCACTCGTGAAGAGCCATGTCAAAGAGATTAGAAGTCAAAGAGATTAGTACAAGGCATGGCCAACTGCTGCATACCAGTATGCTTTAAAGAATGGGAAATATTGCAACATTGCAAAATAAATACAAAGTATAACCAACTCGCTTCTCTTATATTACCTACTACCATGACCTGGAAGTTTCTATGTAAGAGAAGATGTTCAGCTTCAGTCATCTGTACTTTACCTGATAATTCATACCAAAAAATATTTAAGTTGTTCTAAGTATGTGAGTTCCAAGAGCAACTGATTTCTTATTAAAACATTCTGAATTTTTAAACTCACTTCTTGAGCTTTAAAATAGGATATATTCAGAAAAAGCCACTAAAATCTTTGCAAATAAAAGCTGACAAAAACCATGTTTGCTGGTCATAGGAAAACTTAAATACAGAGCAAAGAAATACCGTTAATTAGTATCTTTGGTAATGAATGTATTAAGTGCATATCTGACTTGCTGCTAAAAGTTAGAGTTCGCTATTTTAAATTAACCATGACCAGGAAAAAAATGTAAAATTAAACCATAAAAACAGCAGAGGAGGAGGGAAAGAATAGTGAAAAATTAAGAATTAAAGACTAGGGGTTAAACGAGTGGGTACATTCTGTCTCAAAATCACAAAAATAGAGTATCAAACACCAGCGATTTCATTATCAGCTAAACATCAAAATGAAAATACACGTACAACATGCCAAATTATCAAATTCCTTTAAAAGAGAGATAGGTGACATAAGATTGAGCTCATGACTGCTTAAGACATGAAAATCTTTACTTGTATTGTCACATTATATGTGTCCCTTTTCTTCAGAAACTGAATAAACAGTACCTCACATTGGATGAAAAAGTTTTGTCTACATCTGTGATTTAAAAAAAAGAAAAAAGCGTGATCTATTCTCTTAGTAAAACATGGTTCTCTTCCAAAGCATGGAATAAATATATGCCACTCAATGAAAAGCTGAAAGATGTGATTCTCCTCAAGTCGGTAAGGTAGTTATGCATATATTTCAACATCAGTGAAAATGCAAACAGAAGTAATGCATAGAAGCAGACCAACCTTTCATAAACACATGCATTGAAAACTTAAGGCTCGTTTGAAATGTTTATTTGCTAAACATGTAATTGACATAAAGACGATTCTTCATTTGGTATCCGATTAGAATCACTGATGTATCCTTCTTTTCATAGATGGTCAATCACTAAAATATGCCCCAAACCCGCTGTGGTGGAGGTGCAAAACACATGCCAGCAGAGTAGCCCTGGTGAGTTGCTAGGTATTTACCCTTCACTGCAGTGCTTCAACACAGAGTGAGCATGGAGGGGATTAACATCCCCACCATAATGGGTTGAGAAATTAAAAACTGCATGAATTGTGCTGTATACATTAAAACAGTAAATGCATGATCTTTGTATGGCACCTGGTAAGATGAGTACTGTGAATGTAATATTAATACCAACTGTGTGTTTAACAGTTTTCTACGTAGGAGATTACTGACCAATTGGTCTCAATGACTTGGACCTTTGGTCAAGGTATGTGGTTTTGAACTAAACTTACTGTGCAGCAAACGTTATTTTCTTATTTGACTTCCAGTACATGCATTGTGGATTTTTTTTTTTATTACCCTAAATGCAAGCCATCCACCAACTCTGGTCAAGAACTTACTCTAGAATAAAAGTTATTCTGCAAACCCATTTTTCCTTGTACCACAATAATCTTGAACTTTGACCTTTTGAGCCCCAAATCAACAAACCTCTTTACAAGCCTTACAGTGCAAGCCCACCTCAAACTTTGGTAAAGGTATGTTGTCTAGAAGTAAAGTTATTATAGAAGAAACATCTTATTTCAGTCATGATGACCTTGACATTTGACCTTTTGACCCCAAATTCAATATGCTTCTTTCTTACCCAAAGTGGAGGTCATCCACAAACGTTGGTGCAGGTACATGATCGAGAAATGAAAATTGTGTGCAGAAAACATTTTTCTTCTTTCAGTCAATGACCCTGACCTTCTGACCCCAAATCAACAGGCTTTTCTTTTCTTACACCAAGTGCAAACTATCCACAAAGTTTGGTCTAGATCTGTCAGGTGTAACTAATGTTATTGTGTAGAAATCATTTTTCTTATTTCAGTTACAGTGACCTTGACCTTTTAACTCTTGATCCCAAAATCAAAAGAATTATTCCTTACACAAAGTACAAGCAATCCACTAAGTTTGGTCCAGTATGCTATGAAGAATTAATGTTACTGTGCAGAAACCATTTTTTTAATGTTACTGTGCAGAAACCATTTTTCTTCATTCAGTCACAGCTACTTTGACCTCTGATCTTTTGACCCTAAACCATGTTTCTTCTGTCAGTCATGGTGACCATGATCTCTGACCTTTTGACCTCAAAATCAATAGGCTTCTTAATTACCCAATGTGCAAGCTATCTGCAAAGTTTGGTGAAGGTACATACTGTTCAACTTCAGTTTTTTTGTGGAAAAGGAAAAGTTAAAGGACAGTTGGACAGACTGGCTTATAGCATATGACACTGCCAAAAAGCAGGTGTAGAAAAATGAAGATGTTAAATTTTAAGTTTACTTGTAAGAAGCATGACTATTACTTTGAAGAAGTAGTTTTTCCACTTTCTGAATTGAATTTATCCACATCATTACAACACATTTTCTGGTAGATCAGTTATCTCCTGAGAACAGTGCCAAAAAATCTGACAGCCAGACACCCATGGCCCCTCTAATTTCAGATCGGGGCCCCTTCTGTATTCTAAGTGAAGCACCCTTCAGGGCTTGTCGAGAAAAATAATTTGCCTGTGAAAACTTCAATCTTGCTGATGAAATGTGGGATCTTATTTTCAATTTGTTGATGGACCGGTAAATTATTAGGATTTATCCTCATGTATGCCCCTTACCCATATGAAGATCGTCTACTTATCGTACTTCTATTGAAAGCTGTAAACTTGGTGTACAAAGCGAAGCATGTGACCTATGAATGGGGAGCAGATTGCCTGGGTTACCTATTATTAGTGTTCACTTGGCTTTAACATACATGTGATTCTACTGGTGGTTGGACAAAAATAGTTATTAAGGCACATACCATTTTATAGTTGAAATCTACTGCTTTTGAAATTTAATTGACTTTTTTTTCACAAACTGAAAAAGAAAGAAAACAAAAGCACATTTTTACATGTTCTATCCACGCATTATATAAACCAGTCAGAACCAGTGTACTGAGGACCGAAACTGTTCCAGCAGTCGTCGTGACCGGTGCAGTGATGCTTGGCTGAGTAATTGGATTAAAACTAACACGTGTACGCAACAAGCTGTTAATCGATTACCTTATTGTTGTAATCAGGAAAGTTCAGGCCAAATGCAGAATGTTTTTTGAGGTATTATAAGTAAAAAAGAGATCAAAGGTGGTCCATGATAGCTTTTGAGTCTTTGATTAAAAATCAGGGTCCTTTTGTGGAGGTGAGATAAAAAGAAAAGAACAACCAAAAATGATTTCATTAGAAACACTTAAGTAATGCAACACTGGTGAAACATATTAAGCGACACCTATGAACAACATCAAAAGTGTAAAGAGAAACTGTGGACATGCTTCAGATGCTAATGAATATCAAAACTGATGATCCAATAAGTAAGGACATTGATAGAGCAATTGGACAATGGTTGACATCAGGACCTGGAGGAAGACATTACTTTATGTGAAATATTTTAAGATCGGAATAAACACACAAGTCAATTTAATATGATTTTATTTATTTCTTTTCAAAGTAAAACTTAAGACCCTTTTGGGCACATGGAATTGGGAGTCTGGGCTTGTGGAATTTGAGTCTGGGCTTGTGATTTTTGTAAAGTCACCAGCCCTGGGCCTCTGTCGGAACATTTTTTTCTTTGAGCATTGGAGAGACAGCTTTTTCAACTACCTAACTGATGACAGAAATAATTGTGTTTGATGGTTCAATTAGTAAGATCTCTTTTCAAGCTATTTTTTTAGCAAGTTTGAAAATTTAATTAAAAATTACTTAGTACCAACTTACCTTCTGAATGTGATTCCTCATTATCTGTGTCTCTTCTTTTCAGTCCTCTGGATGAGGTAACATCACCTTCATTCTGTATCTGATCATCAGTTGTAACTGCACCGTCATTTTGCATGAGTGTTGTAGATGATATTCTTCTATTACTGGCTGTGAATAAATGCCATTGCCCCTTCTGATTAGAAAGTGCAGCTGCAATTCGAGTGGTTAAATCCATCTGATCTTTCTTTCGTGTGCTGGCCATACAAGGGGTTTTACTGTTTGGCTCTGGAGAATCAAAGCTTTGAGAAGATACTACTGATGTCTCTTGGGTTGATGTACACTTACACAAATCAGTATTTTGCTTCCCATCATTGTCATTTTCTTCTTTTAACTGCACGAGAGATTCTTGTCTTGGGTAATTAATATTAAACAATGAGTTCATGGTGTCTTCCTTGGAAGGGCTGACAGAACACAATGCTCTTTCGGAATGGATCTTCTGAAAATTTGATTTCTTAGGTGATTTGGAAACTTGTCTCACTGTTGATGAAATAAACTCAACACTGGCAATGGAGGGTCCTACTACTGACTCTGCAACACAACTTTCCTTATTCTTCCTAGGAATACATGCTAGATCATTTTTTGAAGATGACCCCTTAACTATTCTTCTCTTTGTAGGTGAAACATTTGATTTCCCACTAATTATATGGTGGTTGGTTCTTTTAGTAATCAAACCAATTCTATGCTGGTTTTGAAATTTTACTCCAGGCTGATGACTCCCCTCATAATGGTTTTCACCTGATAAGCATATTTCTATTCTTGAGCTCAATAATGTTGGGGAACTCTCACTATCAACTGATTCCTTCCTTACCTCCTCACCAGTCTCTTCAACATTACTATGCATGTCTGACACTGAAGGTGTCCTGTCATCTGGTTCACAAACTCCATCATCACTAGACTCGTATGAGCGAGACAGGGTGGGACTCACCTGTGTTGAGTCTGCTGCAGCTATAGAAACAATACAGGACGTCTTACTGATGCAAGGCTTATCAGAATAACCATGTACTGGTGAAACAGATCTTGTGTTGACAGTTTCTTTTAATGTTACGGTCTTCATGGTCATACTATCTACCACCCCCTTCATAGTTTTGTTTCCTGTGATTAAAGTATTTTGGTTATTTGCCATTTCAGGATCACCATTTTTGTCTACAACATTTGGCACAGAACCCATGTTCTGATTTGTGAATGCAATTGTTGAGTTGTTCACAGGATTACCCACATTCTGAACTTGACTGGGGTTGTTGGTTGCCACATTGGGAAGCTCCTGTCCAAGTTCATTTTTTTCCACATCCAGGCCAGCTGTAGTGCTGGGTGTTTGGCTCTGAAGGTTGAACTGGTTGATCAGGTTCTGCATGCCCTGTATCTGTTGAATCTGATGAAGCAACTGCTGCTGAAGCTGAAGAGTTTGGATTTGCATGGCAGTTAGATTTGTCCCTGCAACTCCATTCCAGGACTGTTGCACATTTATCAGGTTTAGTGGGAGGGTTATATTGGACACCTGAGGGTACAGTGTAGACCCCGGTGGCATGTCAACTCCTGGCTGGTTCCCAAATGCCAGAAGTTGCTGTTGCAGATTGGACTTGTCAAATGTGGAGTTAATGGAAATATGATTAGCACCAAGAACCTGCACTAATGGCATCTGGATATTGGGCATTAGTACCACCTGAGTTGTAGCAATTTGATTTGGTGGTGCTGAATCTGAACTTTTGTGATCTATTCTGCTCATCACATTTGCATTATGCAAATTAGTTTCTGAAATTTTATCAGTGGTGTTGACCATAAATGATTCCTCAACAGCATTTTTTGGCACTGTCTTTTGATTATTCTCTGTACTAATTTTATTGCCAGCAGTGTTTTCACCAACTCCACTTGGAGAAACATTTGATAAAGCAATGTCTTTAAATGACTGAAAAGTTTGGTTACTTGAACTAACTACAACATTGTTTTGCTTTGGTATACTGCTAATGTTGGACACTTGCACACCACAAGCAGACTGGGGCACTATCTGTTCCATAACATTCCCACCAGAATGTGTCTGAGGGACAGATGAGTTTAAGTTGAGTATATGTCCACTGGGTGCATTCTGGCTCAAAGTAGGAATCTGATCACATGGGTTGACAACTGAAGAGTTACTAGTGTCACTTAATATACCTTGTCTGTTTGAATTGTGTACATTAGCCAGGTTAGCTATCACATGTGAGTCACTATTTGACAGCGATGAGACAAGTGTATTGCCAAGCACATCATTCAATGCACCACTGACTTGTCCTGGAGTGATGAAAAACTGATTGCCTTGCACATGAATTTGTCCACCTTGCATCTGGAGCTGCCCAACATCAATGCCTGGCAAACCAATAGAATTGAATACCTGTAGAATTGGCTGCTGGCTGAGGACAGTTGGGGATACACCCATGGATGGAACAGACTGATTTGGCATGCTGACCGAGTTATTCACAAATGGTGCCATGGTCTGGGGTATAAATGGAACAGTAGGGTTCATTCCAATCATTTGGAAAGGGTTTACTAAACTTGGAGTATTCATATTTGTTTGTTGTAATGCCTGTTGCACTAAACTGGGAACACTGGGAAAACAGTTATCTTTCCAATTTATAGCAAGGTTTGCTAATATCTCTGCTGTATTACCCTGTGAATTTGTCATCTGCTCTCCATCCTTTGAAGGTATATTAGGCAGTTTCATCCCACCAGTCTCTGAAACACCTTTGACAGTCATCAGCTGCTGCTGTAACATTTTTATGCTATCACTGACAGTCACAACTGGATTCGTTGGCATTAACAAATTATGTACCATGGTCTGTGTTTGTGGAGCAACACTTTGTACACCTCCATAAGTTGCTGGCAGCATCATAGCCATTTGTGAATTTGGAATAGTTGCAGAAGTCACAATAGCAGCTTGAGAGACATTCTGGTTCTGTTGCATGGAGATCATGGGATTAATCATATGGTTAGCTACAGCCATAACTGGGCCTCCAGCCTCAAATGACCCTTGACCTCCTACTCCTCCTCCACCAGCTGATATTTTGTGTATAATGTCAGGAGATGATTGCATGGTCATGTTGTAAACCCCTCCTATAACAGAATTCATATCTGAATTGATATTCACACCAGTAGTGCCAGCTGCCATTTGTTGAGCTAGAAACATCTGTAACTGGTTTTGTTGAAGAATTTGGGCTTTGGCAGCAGCTGACAACAGATTACTGGCAGGAAACTCACTATTAGTAAGATTTCCTGCCAGAACCTGTTGCAGGGAACTGAGACCTATATTTGGTGGAGCACCAGTCAAAATGGTAGCACCATTGTCAAACACATTACAATGATATGTCTGAGGACTTGATAATGGAGGTACATTAGCTTGACTTAAGACTGAACTTATGTGTGGTGGTAAATTCTGAAGAATACTTTTAGGAAGAGTAACCGTTGGCCTGGCAGATGCTTTGTCAGAGATAGCATTAGTAGGTTTAAAATGAGACGTTGGAACTGTTGCAGATGCCTGACTCCCTGAAGAAGCAACATGTGAAGTTTTAGCTAATGTAGTATTAGGTGTATGATGGACTACTGTGGTTGGTGTTGGTGGTGTGCTGAATGCAGGCTTTGAGCTGCTGTTGAATTTAGATTCCTCCTGTTCTGCAGAGATGGAGGTAGCTGCAGGAGAGTCTGATGGGGAACTGGATGCTGAGGTTGAGATTCCCAAATTTGTTGGAAGCCTGCTTGATGACACTGATGTGCAAGGTGTAGATGACGAGACAGATACTTTCATGTTAGGATTTTCTTCACTTCTACTGCTGTCCAAACCAGAAGATCCTGTATTGGAAGAACACATATTACTCTGACTAAATTCTTGTTGTTTTGAGTATGTACTTTTATCTGAACAAGTCACAACAATCTGTGAATCAATTTCCATTGGTGACTGAAGAGAAACACCTGACTGGCTGTTTTCTTGTTTGGGAAATTCCTTCCCTATATCAGACTCCACAGAATCAGGTCTTTTCGGACTGGAATTGGTAGAGGAGATGGAGTTATTCACCAATGCTGTTTGCTGCTCAAGAAAGGCGGTTGGATTTTCCAAAAATGAAGCAATCTTTTGCTTTGGTATGGGACCTTTTCCTCCATCTTTTAGAATACTTACATCAACATTGGGAGGTGGTGAATCACTGTCATAGATATTTTTAATTTTCTTTTGCTCTTTTTTGAAGCGAGTTCTTTTGGCTTTGTTCTTTCGTGGACTTACCCATAAAAAATCTCCTGTCTGTGTGCAAGAAGGCATCCCCACTGGTTGACAACCAGGAAAATTACTGCCATACTGCAAACGTGGATCCATCACAGGTCCATGGAATCTTTGGTTGCCAAGGTGACTGATATGCTGTGGTAGAAAAGATGCTGCTGGTAGACCTATAGATTGGTAGTCCATTGCTGACATCTGAGACAGGCTACTTGGAATCGGAACAATATGCATGGAAAAGGGAGATGGAAACACCTGCTGATTTGGTAGACTAGAAAAGAGCGAAGGTTTCAGACGAGCTAATCCATCCCATGAAAAAGGTTGTATATTGGTGTGGTTCTGAGAGGATCCTCTGAGGGCAGATGGAGGGATATGTTGAGTACCAAGCTGTATCGTCCCCTGTCTTGTTGAACTTAACATGCTTGAAACTCTCTGCTGACCCAAACAAGCACCACCAGTTAATTTACCAGCGACATTACTTTCATTCTTAGGTCTTTTCTTGATTGGGTCTTTCCCATCCATTTCTGATGACCCTGAAGTACGAGAATCTGTGGACCTTGCTGAAGATCTTCCATCTACTGACACATCCTCTGCTCTGTCGTCTGGTAGTTTGGGGCATTTAGATTCAAGTTTAGCACAATCTTTTGATGACAACAACTTCTGGGAAGTGGATAAAAGCTGGGAGATGATGGCACTATCAGTGGAATTAGATAGGCTGCTTGTAGTATGCTTCAACTTCTTTCTCTTCATAGGAGATTCTGTAAAAGATATGGAAACCTCTTAATGTTCTTCGTACCGCAAAACATAACACAACAGGTACACGAATTCTTCTGCAGCACCAATCAGACAAAGAAAAGTCAACAATGAAATAGGCTGTCAGTTTGCAGCATACATGAATAATATCATCTATTTCACATATTGGACACAAGTACATGGTATGGCAGCTTCTGTTCTCTCTGCCAATGAAAGCTCATCACAGATACCAATCAACAAAAGAAATGGCAGAATTTTGCATGGAAAACAAGAGTTCATTGGAATGCTATGTTTCGCCTGCAAAATGCTACAAAAATGGTACTATCTGCTTACATGTGTGAGACTGGAATCATGCATACAGTAATACTGTGCCAAAGTTTCAGTTTAAAAAAAGAAACTAATATGAAGTTACATGATTAAAAAAGCAGAGTGTAATCAATGATTACACAGCTCACCTCTACGAATGGGAGCTAGGTGCCTTTCCCATGGATACAATGAGGCAGCCAACCCAAGGGCAAATGTGACTGAAACCTAAATTAAACTACTGACCTGTGACCTAGATATTAAAGATAGCACACCCAATGTGGTATGTGGCACACCTTTTTCATGAAAATTAACATGGTGGCCATATATTTGTGAAATTTAATATAAACACATTCAAAGGAGGTATAAAAAGTTGTGAAAAAAAGAAAACATTGATATACCTAATTAAATGTACCTAAACATTCATATACCTAATTACTAAATGTACCTAATTAAATGTACCTAAACATTGATATACCTAATTACTAAATGTACCTAATTAAATGAACCTAAACATTGATATACCTAATTACTAAATGTACCTAATTACATGTACCTAAACATTGATATACCTAATTACTAAATGTACCTAATTAAATGTACCTAAACATTGATATTCCTAATTACTAAATGTACCTAAACATTGATATACCTAATTACTAAATGTACCTAATTAACTGTACCTAAACATTGATAAGCCTAATTATTAAATGTAATGGAAAATGTGTCATTTTCAGCTTCTGATTTGCTGCTGCTTTAGTACTATCATTCTATGATTAACTGGTTTATAAAACATCATTTTTTCTTTCAGAAAACTATACTATAAAATTCCACACTACAACATTTTATTCCACTCTACTGTTTTAAAAATTAATTATTCATTGACAACAAGCTGTCATACTACCTCGAAAGAACATAACACATAATTAACTGGCATTTCCTGTAAAGATGGATGATGAAATTTTATTTAATCAGGTTCCCAAATAAGTCTTGGAGTATGATAATAAAAGTTAGTTGTTGTTGCAAGTATCTTTTTTCTTAATTCAGGCCTAACCTTCACATATTTTGTTCTAAAATTCTCGTGTGCTGACACTGCAACACAAACCATGCAGTGTGACGGACTAATGTAATGCCTATAATGCAGACCATAGGGCAATCATTCAATTATAGGGCATTTGACAAGTCCAGGAGATAAGCTTTCACACCACATTTGTTTTGTGTTTTGGGGCTATATAGTGTTTAAACAACTGGGAAAACATGATGACCAAACACATTTAGTTAGCAACGCTTCTGTTTGCCCAACAAAGAAACAATCCAGTCACCTTTGAATTATGCTTAGTCAGCAACATCTGTAGCGATTGTTTTGACAAAGAAACAATCCACAAATTAGACCCAATGACCACTGAATTTTACTTCATTAAGGTGTTTATTTGGCAGTATAATGAATAAACAAATCAAAGACGAGTTGATATAATGATATTGGAGAACTCCTATGATCAACATATAGTTGCTCAGAGTATGTGCCAGTCAAAATCATTGATATGCCAGGCAAATACAGGTATTTAAGGCTCTCAGATATAAATATCCAGTTGCATCGCTTAATCTCAAACAGCTCTCAAGTTAAAGAGTGGAAAAGATGTTTGAAAACAAAAAATATTGCACAGTGATATTGGCCTTGAGGATAGGACTCCAAATGTGCTACCCGACACACCTTCTAGTGATGCCGTTTAAGTATACCAAGTTACAGAGTTGAAGGGAAAGTGTGACATCCTAACTGACATCCGGATGGACAGACAAACAACTGGAAGCATGGATACTATGTCCCCTGCATTTATTTGTAAAGGCTGGAGATCAAAAAATCAGGTTGTCAGACCAGAATACAATTTTACTTTTACTCATTTTTCCCTCTCCATTTACAGAAAGTGAACCATGGTTTCATGATCTAATTTTATTCCTTTCAGAAAAGACCTTGTCAGTATTACTGATCAGCACAATTGGATACAATAATTAGATATACACTCTCTATATATAATTACTTAAATAACCACGACTAGCAAACAGAACTAAAAGGTAGCGATTATTAAATCATGCTTTCAAGTCTATGCCCAGCAGGTGCTAAATAATATTGAGACAAACAGTAGGCTACTTAATGAGCATGATGTCTAATTCTGTTAACTATCAATGAAATGAAATGCAATCTGGTCACAACATTCAGAAAATCCAGAATTCGTTTCTTGGTTGATTTTTATATCTTGTTATTATGAGCAAAATTATCAAGGTCAGTGGCAGAAATACTGGAGGGCCTGGATATCTGGATTAAGAACTAATTAAATTTGGAAGTATTTAAGGACGAAAGCATGTTGGGTTAGTGGTGTGGATTAAAAATAAAATACAGAAAATAAATTTAAAATAATTTGGGATTACTGGAATTTAATATATGAAATACCATAAAATTATGCATATACATGTTATAACATAAAAAGAACAAATATTGGAGACATTTTAATATTGCAATACCATTTTTAAGTATTTTGTGGCTCCGGTCAGTTTTTGTTTCTCAATAAAAGTAAGGTGTAACACTTAATTGTTTTCCAATCTACTCTTATCCATAATATATCTGATCTACTTAGAGTGATACTTGTTATATTTATATTTTATATTTGTTTTCCACCTCAAATTACGGATAATTTATTCCCACATGTATTATTTTACACATTTAAATAACTTGTTTTATTGAAATTTATGAATCCTGTATTCTAAATTTTAACAAGAGTCACTCAAAGGGACTGACACTCTACTAGCTGAAAAGAATTACCAGGAATTCAAGATAAGACCATTTCTTCCTTTCAACTGTGGAGTGTTGAAACCATCTCTGATATTCTTCAGCAATAACACGATTTTCAAATTAGCTGCTGTGGTGGACATATTGGATGTCAACTTGGCACCATTTTCATTTAGGCCCAACAAGGCATTATAGAAGTCTTGTGGTGGAAACCCCATGTTGATGTGACTTTCCATTTTTTTGGAGCAGCAATAACTAGATTTTCAAGATGGATGCCATGATGGCCATATTCTGTATCAGATTTGCTCCATTTCTATTTAGTATCAACTACTCCTCATCAGAAGTCTTTTGGTGAAAGAAAGCAGAATGTCAATATGACCAGCCATCTAAGAGAAGTGATAACAAGATTTTCAAGATGGCCATTGTGGCAGTCATATTAGAAGTTGAATCCGCACCATTTTCATTTACAACCACCTAGACATTATAAGAAGTCTTTCAGTGAAAACACCATGCCGATATGACCATTCATTCAGGAGAAATAGTGATAACAAGATTTTCAAGATGGCCACTGTATCAGGCATATTGAATGTCTGAAAGTCACCATTAGGACCAACTAGACATCATAAAAAGTTGTATAGTGAAAAACCCATGTTGATATGACCATCCATTCAGGAGGAGTAGTGATAATATTTTCAAGATGACTACTTTGTGGCCATATTGGACATCGGATCATCATTTTGATTTAGGACTAACTATATTTTGTAAAAAGTCTTCTGGTGAAAACCCCATGGCAATATTACTTTTCATTCAGGTGGATTAGCAATAGCAAGATATTCAAGATGGCCACTAAGGCGGCCATACTGAACATCAGATTGGCATCATTTTCATTTAGGACCAACTTGACATCATAAGAAGTCTTCTATTGAAAATTCCATGGCAATATTACTTTTCATTCAGGTGAAATTGCGATAACAAGATTTTCAAGATGGCCACTGTGGCAGCCATATTGGATGACCAAGTGGCACCAATTTCATTTAGGACCAACTAGACCATGGGATGAATGTGTGAAGTTTCATGGCAATTGTCCAAGTACTTTAGGAGGAGTAGCCATAACAATCTTGTGCTAATGTAAGGACGGACAACAGACAACCTACAACAGACCATCCCATAAGCTCTTCTGGTCTATGACCAGTAGGGCATAATAACGATGTTTAACATTTACTTTGCAAGTTGGAGAACTCAACACAACCTCAAACCTGTGACTCTCAATAATCTTCATCATATGTTACTTCCCCTGCTTTAATAGATAAATTGGGAAGTACTGTATTTTTCTATTTTAAATAATGGTGGCCACATGTGATGGCGGATCAGCATCATTTGCACAAACCTGAAAGCCCTTTATGCCATTTTACTTTCTGTAAAATCAGGTCAAATCAGAGCAGCTCTTCAGTTGTTTAAAGTTCTGTCTATTTTTAGTAATGGTGACCATATTTAACCCTTTTCATACTGAAGCCCATTCAGACAGGCAGTTGTATAGAACTGGAAATTTTTCAGTCAGTGGTTTATGCAGCATGAGAGAATGCAGTGATATTGGTCAATCTGGCTTTACAGGACAATTTCTTGAAATTATTTTTCAATGTTGTATACCATTTTAAAAAGCATAAAATTTTCCTTAAGGTCATATATTTCTTGACTGAAAATTTTCAGACGTAAAACTTCAGTTGAAAGTAAAGTTATGTAAGCAAAAATAAATGCTTTACATTTTTTTGTAATAACTTACTTTCAATGCAATTTTCCTATCTGAAATATTCATTTTACCTCCTCTATGTAATTGTATGAAATGGGGGGAATTTTATACCATTTAAGAAGGTGACAAAATAGTAAAAATCCATCAAGAATATCTAAAGTTATTACAATTTTATTAAATTTACTCGCATGAGAATTGGAGAACAAAAAACAGAATAATCCTTACTGGTAAGTCGACAAAGCTTTTCATTTTGGTTCAGTGTTTTTATTCCACGATAAATTTTAATGTAATAATATAAGAGTTATATTGGGTGTATTTTAGTCCATTTCCAGGGATGCAGGAAATTTTCATAATATTATGCACACACTCAACATCGGTATATGTGCGAACTTTATGAGAAGCGAAGTTCTCAAAATGTCCAGTTAGCTTGAAAAGCATCCACGTCTTCATCATCGTCAATATCCGAGTCAAAAATACCAATTAACTATTTATCATCAGCTCAGTTCATTCTATGCAAACAAGATAACGATCCCCACTGCCTAAAATATAAATTTCCCCCACAAAATTGTCTAAATTTTCATCAAAATCGGTATCAGCATCACGACCGCTTCAGTACTGTCTGCCATTTTGAATTACACACGTTAAAATTCAGTTTTGAAATCAAATTTTCTACTAACCAGTTCTCATCATCTCCATTCATTTCGTCGAAGTGAAGCTCACGATATGCACTGCTTAAAACATAAAGTTTCCCCACAAAATTGTCTATATTTTCATCAAAATCGGCATCCACATCACTGCCGTAAATTGCTGTTTCAGCGCTGTCCGCCATGTTGATCTGCACACATTAAAAGTCAAGTTTGAAATCAAATTTTCAAATAACCAGTTATCATCAGCGCCGTTCATTTTGAACAAGTAAAGATAGCGATCCCCACTGGCTAGAATGTAAATTTTTCACGTGAAATGGTCTTTATTTTCAACTAATTCAGCAAGCACATAACTCTCTTCAATTCCCTCTTCAGAATATCACCACCATATTTTATCTCGGCACGTTAAAACTCGATTTTGAAATCAAATTTTTACCAGTTTTGGGGTCTTTTAAACACAATCTGACATCGCAATGTGTACTTTCTACCTTTATTTCCTTCTTTTCAAAAGAGTACACGTAAACTGATGACGTTTTATACAGTTAAACATGTGTCTGCAAATGTTGGTAAAAAAATTTAGTGAACATACGACCAGAGTCGTATCCCGCTGGCAAAGGTAAAGTACGACTGGAGTCGTATCCCGCTGTCAAAGGGTTAATGGTGAATTAGCACCATTTTAACAAACTTGAAAGAATTGGTCCAATGCTTTCTATCAAATATGTACAAATTCAGTTCAACGGTCCTTCAGCAGAAGATGTTAAATGCTTTTTCTATTTTTAGTAACTGCAGCCAATTTGATGGTGGATGGGCATCATTTTAACAAATATGAAAGAGCATCAGGCCAGTATGCTTTCTGTCAAATTTGGTCAAATTCTGTTGAGTGGTTTCTGAGATGTATATGTGAACTGGACAACACATGCCATATGATTAACAACAGACGAAGGACCATACCATAAGTTCATTTGTCCTTACAGCCTGGTAAGATAATAATACCTATGTCTTGCAATCTGTTAACTGCAGGCTTGACAATAAAATGTCCAGCCTTCTCACCTTTCTTAATCATTGCTGGATTTGCAACAGCAACACGTGGCATAGCTGTTGCACTAGACGTTACAACAGTATCAAAGGTTGACCTCCTGAGAGATGCCTGACTGCTCTGAAAGGCTGCCATGGCTATGATCTTCCTACGGTGACTACATAACTTGCCCATGTCCTCAAAGCACTGGTCCTTGATGGTCCACTGTACACTGATGGTGGTAGCATCAAAGTTGAAGACCTTCTCCACCAGGATCGGACACTCCAGGCCACACTTACAGGTGCCCTCCACTGCCAAATATTGCTTCACATCCTGAGTGTTAGTCAACCGTGTGCAGGAGGGACTAGAGTAGGTATGAAACAAAAATTAAATCATCGATTTCTGCAAATGACCATAAGTAATAATATTTAACTTATTAGTCAAGTGGCTGAATGCATTTTATGTGCCACCATTTAACTTTTATTTCCCTAAAAAAAACCAATGGAAATGATGTCAAAAATTGAGGGAAACACCATATCAGGGAGGAATGGGGTGGGGGTGAAACATTTCACAAATGCATCGCTGCATCGATAATTTAATATTTTGAGAACATAATGATTCAAAACGTGAAGAATCAATACAAAATGATTCTTACCTCATAAAAGTAACTTTAATCTTCAATTCAATAGTCATGAATATTTATTAGAGATTTGCCATTTCATTCTTTAAATTGAGAATTCATCAGAGTAAGCCATCACAGCAGTGGTTTTGTATTTGCAGGAAGTACAGTGTGAGGGATTCAGTTGTTAGTCATCTCTGCTCCTGCACCCAGACCTGCTCCTGATAAGATTTTTCTTGCAAGAAATAACTGCACTATTTCTTCTGTTTTTAACAGAATACTGTAATGCATTCCAAAATTACGTAAGACATGAGTGATATTAGTTTTTAAACATTGTTGTTTGATGCAAAATTACTGCATTAGAATAAGCAACTGCTTTTTCTGTGTGAGGAGTTCATGAAGTGATGTGGGTGCAGAACCAGTGATAAAACGAATGGTCACTAATTAATCAAAGTCTCTAAGATGCTTGTCATGCATTAACATACAAAACAAACAGCCTTGGTGAACAAGATGAGTCCTGCATCTGAACACATGGAGCAGCCTGAAATGGCTGACAAGGTTGAATTAAAAATCACTGACTAGCAGGTTGTCTACCTGGATGTATTTTGGTTATGCTGTCAAGTATGTGAATGGCATCAGAACAGCTGATAAGTCAAGGTCTATCTGCAATCTTCGTTACAGAACAGCTGAGAAGTCAAGGTCTATCTGCAATCTCTGTTACATAACAGCTGATATGTCAAGGTCTGTCAGCAATCTCTGTTACAGAACAGCTGATAAGTCAAGGTCTATCTGCAATCTTCGTTACAGAACAGCTGATAAGTCAAGGTCTATCTGCAATCTTCGTTACAGAACAGCTGAGAAGTCAAGGTCTGTCTGCAATCTCTGTTACATAACAGCTGATATGTCAAGGTCTGTCAGCAATCTCTGTTACAGAACAGCTGATAAGTAAAGGTCTGTCTGCAATCTCTGTTACACATGTCCTGGCACAACCCTACAAATGACATTCCTTCTAAAGATGACATGACCTTAAAGTTGGTATGTGTATCAATAATGTAACATATCATAGGTTGTGTATTGCAATACATATAGATATGTGGCACATGCATATCATTTCACCCCTAATATGAGAAGTTCAACCTAGCAGTTGTCACTGTGGATTCACAATCAGATAATCAGGAGGAATAAGAGTTCCAGTCCCATCAATGGTATTTCTTGCCTGCTCTTTTGAGATACTTAATCTCAATTGCTCCAGTCAAACCAGCTGTAAATGGCTACTAGAATCTGTTGCAATGAACTGGCATCCCATAAGTAAAGATTCTTTAACCTGCAAAACAAAAGTCCTTCAAAGGGACTGATGCTCTATTCTCCAAAAAGAAATTCCCCATTTTCAAGATAAGACCAATTCTCCTTATTTACTGCTGAGTTTTGAAACCATCTCTGATATTCCTGAGCAACAAGATTTTCAAATTAGCTGCTGTGGCAGCCATATTGTATGTAAGATTGGCACCATTTTCATTAGGACAAACTAGATATCATAAGAAGTCTTTTGGTGAAAACCCCATGTCAATATAACCAACAATTCTTGAGCAGTAGCCATAAAAAGATTTTCAAGGTGGCCACGATGATGGCCATTTTGGACATCAGATTGGCACCATTTTAATTTATAACCAGCTAGATATCATAATTAGTCTTCTGGTGAAAGCTCTATGTCAATATGACTTTCCATTCAGGAGGAGTAGCAATAACAAGATTTTCAAGATGGCTACCTTGGTGACCATACCGGATGTCAGATCGGGACCATTTTCATTTAGGACCAACTAGACATTATAAGAAGTCTTCCAGTGAAAACCCAATGTCAATAAGATAGTGGATATCAGATCGATACAATTTTCATTTAAGACCAACCACACATCATAAGAAGTCTTCCAGTTAAAACCCCATGCTGATATGATTTTCTGTTCAGGATAAGTAGCATGTATCAAGATTTTCAAGATGACTGCTCTGGTGGCCATACTGGATGTCCTAGCAGCACCATTTTCATTTAGGACTAGATATCATTAGAAATCTTTTAATGAAAATCTTATGCTGATATGACCATCTATACTAGATGTCCAAGCGACACAATTTTTCAATTGTATGACTTCATCCTAGTGAAAACCCCATGTTGATATGACTTTCCATTAAAAAGGAGTAGCAATAACAAGATTTTCAACATGACTGCCATGGTGGCCATATTGGACATCAAATTGGCGCAATTTTCATTTAGGACCAACTATACCTTATAAAAAGTCTTTCGGTGAAAACCCTATGCTGACTATGGACAGATATACAGGGCTCGAATTTAACAAATTGCTTTGTAGCCAGAAGGATTAGTATACTGAGAAATATACTAGTCCTGCCAAATCTTTACTAGTCCTGCCCACCCCCCACCCCCCTTGAAATTAAATGGCCTCTCCCTAATAAAGACTTGACTTCAGCGGATGTTCTGCAGGATCAAAGCAGTCGCTATTGTAAACACTGTTATAAAATATTAGCATCAGAAGATAATGTTAGTTTCAGCTTGGAAAAGGTGCGTTCCTATTAAGTAAAGCCATCTGACTCGGCGCGTTGTACTTAACAGCTCCAAATCTGGTCTCATCATTAACAGCGGAAGTTTGGTAATTGTTCCTAATTAATCCGACCTCATGGTATTGTTGAAATTAATAAGGTGGAAAATTTTCAAATCTTAGATGCACGAGTATTCAATTTTTTATCATCATAGAAAAAAGTAGTTATATGGAAATAATGTGTCAATAACGTAATCGTAACATTGATCTAATTCTTATAATTATTTTGATGCAAATGTAAAATATGCAGTTTCCCATTTGTGACTGTTGGAGCGTTTAACTAGCGAGCAAAAAAAAAAAAAAAAAAATTAAACAAACATACAAACTAATTTATTTTAATAGTTTTTGTCGTGTTTCTGTGTGTGGTATACCACATTGTAGTTTGTTACTGTGGTCAAGTGGATAAAGTGTGATACCAGCACGCATACACATGCAAACGCACACATACTTGACTTTGGAACACGAGGTCGGGAGTTCGCACCCAATGGTGGGAATATTCGTTCGTGCTTTATGTTCCATGACGCTACGTCTAATACATAGTCCGTATTAATTGTCTTACTTTTATGACCTTTTCCAAATTTATATATGTGTAGATTTATAAATGGTCAAATTTTAATATTTTCTGAATATTTCCTAAAAATGTCATCATGTCATGCATTGAAAAAGTAAAATTTGGTTATAATTAATAAGCATTCTAGCGTTACTTTTTAAATGTTAACTTTGGTGAAAAATTCTTCTAAACATTATCAGAATATTTAAAAATCTTTCACAGAAGACATCTTTATGGCTTGGTGTGAACGATGAGGTCGCTAACTGCGGAAAGCTTGGCTGGCAATCAGGGAATACGTAAACTCTTACCGAACATTATGATGATTTGGATTCCATGTTGTATGTGTGTGTGTGTGTGTGTGAGAGAGAGAGAGAGAGAGAGAGAGAGAGAGATATGCTTTAAAACAGATTAATCTCAATTTTATATTATGTATAATATGCAATAGAAAAATGAAGAGAAAAAGAAATAAGTAAAACATAAGTACAATCTCTTCACTATCCATGTCTAATATAGTGAAGTTCAGCCCCTCCATAACAGCGCGCGTTGCAATCAGATGATCCAATATAAACACAAGAAACAAAATTGTTTTTATTTATGGTTGAGGGGAGAGATTTTCAATCTGAATAACTTTCCGCATATAAAGTTGTAGAATGCCATAAATTTGTTGGATATAAAAATCTCTTAACAACTAATATTTAACTAATTCCACGTCATTTTTCATTTCATACGTTATCAGATTAATTAGGATCAATTACCAAACTTCCGCTGTTAATGACGGGACCATAATTGGCGCTGTTAAGCAAAATGCGCAAAATCGGATGTCTTCTTATTATAGAAACGCACCTTTCCGAGGAAGAAATCGACTTCATCTTCTGATGCTAATATTTTATGACTGTGTTTACAATGGTCACTGACTTGATTCTACAGAACATCTGCTGAAGTCAAGTCTTTATTAGGGAGAGGCATAGCAAACGCAGACTGTTGATAACCGAAACTTACTAGCCCATCGGACTATTAATATTATGAAAGTTACTAGTCCAACAGGAAATCTACTAGCCTGGGGCTAGCGGACTACCGCTAATTTCGATCCCTGATATATGGCCACTATGGTGGCCATATATCTGCTGTCCTAGATGCACCATTTTCATTTAGGACCTACTAGATATCATAAGACGGGGCTGAGCAATTTTTTTGTCATCCACTTGTCCAGGACAAGTGGTTTCAGAAAATTCACTTGTCCCACCTTACTTTTCACTTGTCCCAAAATGGTAATCACTTGCCGAGATTTGATGACATGTACTTAATCCATAGAAAGAACACACAAAATAATATACAACATAATTATTTCTTAAAATAATATAATTGTTCTAAAACATTGGTTGATATACATTTGGCTACTTCAGGTAAATGTATATATGTTTTAGCTGCTGAATTTGAAAAAATGTCCATCTACATGTCTGCCACCTGCACCAACACTAAGCAAGCAGTTGATAGCTGTGTTTGGGTTAAAGTCCTCAGGCTCTGGTCCATTAGGTGAAATGTTCATTAGAATTTTTAAACTCATTTGGGTTAAGGAATTCTCACACTCAGTAGCAGTCTTACGTTTTATCCCTCCACTTTCGCAAGAATTTTCCTTCTTCGAATCGTCCTTATTACCTTCCTTACGAAAATAATTTAGCAAACTCATTTTATCCACATAGTAAATATCAGCTTGCTTGACAACTACTTCTAAAGTGATCATAACAAACATTTTCTCATTTAAATACGAACAGAGACAGCTCATTAATTAGCGTAATTGTTTTGCTTCAAACGCAATATCGCACGTGAAAGTTAATCCTCTGTATAATCAATTAAAAAGGAAACAATCGTTACTGTCATTTAATCAGTTCATAAAGGAAACCAACACTGATGTCGGTAAAGTACCTTTCATTAAATTAATTACGCTGACTCGCTGGATTAAAATCAGAGTGAACCGCTCGTGAGGATCTGGTTTGAGTAAAAACAGTGCAACAAAGCCGCTTAAAACACTGCTAATTAATCATACCTGCTTTGTTTTGTTTGACGTGTTTTGATTTGCCGATAATTTGGTCACTTAGCCCAATATGCAGTAAAGCGAGAACGTGCACATACGTGATAGTTTTCACTGACCACCTGTAGGTGTTATACAGGATGTAAATGTATACATGGAGAGGGGTAGAATCAAGTATTCAATATGTCCGGAGGGCATGAATGGCCAAATTAATGTAGATATAGTGATTAAAGTACGAAAATAAGGACTTGCCCGACTTTTTTAAAATACATGTAGGAAAAAAGCACTTGTCCTGGACTAGCGACTTGGAAAATTTTACTTGCCCAACTTCGAAAATGAATAGTTTAGGATGTCGGGCTATGGGGATTTGCTCAGCCCTGTAAGAAGTATTCTGGCAAAAACCCAATTTCAACATGACTTTGTTTTCAGGAGCAGTAGCAACAACATTTTCAAGATGGTTGCAATGCAGACCATATTGTACGTCAGATCGGCACCATTTTCATTTAGGACCAACTAGACATGATAAGAGGTCTTCCAGAGAAGACCCCAAGTTGATGTGACCATCCATTCAGGAGCAGTATCGATAAAAAGATTTTTGAGATGGACACTGTGGTGGCCATAATGTATGTCCTAGCAGCACAATTTTTATTTAGGACAAGTAGCAATAATAAACTTGTACTAACGGTGTACTAACGGATGGACAATGACAGACAACAGCCCATCCCATTCTGTACGGTCTATGACCAGTAGAGCTAAAAACTGTACAAGGTGATACAGAAATAATTATATCTTCAGCCACACCCCATATCTGCAAATGTGATATAAATTTTGGAGTATCAATCTGGAAATTCATATTTAAATTGCAAATTAATTTTCCTTCTGACAATATGGTTATCTAATACAGAAAAATAACATAAAGCTTAACCCAATTTAAATTAATTAAAGACAAAAAAAGATTTAAGTATGACTTGTAAGTAGCATCTTATTTCAGTGTTCTCACCAAGTTTAACAACTGTATCTGTCCTACAACAGCTTCAACATAGGTTGCTGATGTAGCTTCCTAGATTCACTACAGCTTATTAATGGGCCACAATACAGCTTTTCAAAACCATAATTTACTACCAAGTAGTTTACCAGGATTAGCAAGATTACTATTTACACTGCTCAGCTGCTGCTGAATACACAGCAGGTTGACTGTACCCACTGTCACTATTGATATGCATGATTGAATACACAGCAGGTTGACTGTACCCACTGTCACTATTGATATGCAGGATTGAACCATGTAGGTCAGCAAAGCAATAAAAAGAAGGGAATGAAAATTTTAAAAAGTCAACAGTTAAGTGATATTTCAAGATCTGCTTGTCCATCAGACATTGAATTGTTTCTTTTCAAATTAGTTAAATTGAAATACATGTAATACACTGAAAGAACATACCATATACACCCACTTATAAGTTAAGTCCAACTGCAAACAACATAGACTCTGATCTGCCATTGCATAATGTGCAGGCATATCAGGGTCTATGTTGTTTGTTCTACTGATTACTCCTAACAAACTGTACCGACCCTGATCTACCAGTGCATTATACAACTGCAGATCTGGGTCTGTGCAGTTTGACTCGACTTACGAGCATATAAAGTAAGAAAAGATAAAAACCATCAGTCTATAATGCATCTCCTTTAAAAGACCTTCGCCTTCCCACATAATCAAAGACCCAGAGTGAAGAAAAACAGTTATTCTTTACTTATGTGTTGAGAACAATTAATCCTTGATGATTTCTTAACTGCGAGGTCATATACAGTTTTTATAATATGTAGTTTGGATTTTATTTTGATTCTTAGATACTGCACATGAAAAGAAAGGTCACTTACATTCCAGATATTTAATGAGAATTAACTTATATTTGTATTTGAATACATGTGTTTTGTGCACGAAACCAAAGGAAAGTAGGTATGGATGTATAAAAATTAAAAATAACAATACAATAATAAAACTAATACAAATTTTCAATTGTTATATTTTTCATAAATGTTTAATATTATGATAATACTGTATCAAAAGAAAAAGCTTATACTTAAAAAAAAATTCTTCTGAATAAGCTCTGAGGTATTGTACATGATGCTTAATACAAACAATAATAATTTGAATTCTTATGAGTAATAAATTACCTCTTTAATATTTCAATAGTATCTTAATATAATATTAAGACAATGTAAATTATATAAGAACCTGAATATTGATGCTGTTGTACTGTGGTCAGCATGTTGAGGAACTTGAAACAGTACTTCACATATACCATACATACTCACTTATAAGCTCATTCCAACTGCAAACATAAATCCTGATCTACGGTCACATAATGCACTGGCAGATCAGGGTCTATGTTGTTTGTTCTATTGATTACTCCTAACAAGCTACACAGACCCAGATCTGCCAGTGCATTATGCACTGGCAGATCTAGGTTTGAGCTGTCTGCAACTGGACTTCATTTATTCGCGAGCATATACAGTACCAAAACAGATTTAACAAATTATTGGGACAATTATTATGGAAAAACTGCAATTTCATGAATTCTATGTAAGTACTGACACATTCAAAACTAGATTACCTGTAGTAAACAATGACTCCATTCTCCACAACCCTTCTCCAGCCAAAAGGGACAATAATGCTATCACCAGAGTACTCCTTCTTGCAGAGAAGTTTTCCTGGTAGAAGCCCTACTTCCTCTTTGGCACCAATTTTGCTCTGTGATGTGATGGGAACAAAGCTTGATGCATGCTGAGCACTTCTGTTGCGGCATGTTATGGCCTGCCCTTTGTTGGAGGAAAATCCTGAAAGTGTTGCTGCAATTGAAGATTTGACATGGACATGTGCAGTGGTGGGTACAGCAGCACCACCACTCATTCTGGTGGTAATAGTTGTTGTTGTTTTGGCAGATGGGTAGCTTCCACATATTACTTGTCCAGTGTTTGCAAGACCACCAACAGATGGTGGCATCAATAGTCCTGACTGCTGAGCTGTACCCAAATTGACTTGTTCAAGTATTGGGTTCATAACTCTTCCAACCCCTGAGGTAAGGTTCATACCCATGTTGTAAAACTGATTCATATTTGTGCCAACCATATCTACACTAAAACTGGCTCCCAATCTACCCTGTAAATCTGAGACTGTGGCCTGATCACCCCCCTGTAAGCTAACTGTTGGATTGGCTGACAAGATGGCCTGTGAAATACTGCTAGGATGAATTCCACTAAACTGGCCAGAAATGAACTGTTGCTGTTGTTGCTGCTGTTGTTGCTGATGGTGTATTAGGAAACTGCCAAAGCTTGGCAATGATTGTGACTGACTAGCCACAACTGAGGTTTGATCACCTTTTGCCTGGGTGGTAGTCTGCTGTCCAAAAATTCCAACAGTGGGCTGTATCTTCCTAGCAATGTCTGTTGTCACAGTAATAGGCCCAGTATGCTTACTGACAAACACCATCTGATTTCCTTCAGCAGACATCTGGGAAGATATTCCTTGCTGTCCCTGGTGACTGTAATTTGGCAAATGGTTGCTAGTCAAGAAGGTCATAGGTCCTCCTCCTTTGGTCTGATTAGCTATCAGCTGGGTTTGGGCTAGGAATGCTTGAACCTGATTCATTACTTGAGCCTGGTTGGCCACCATTTGCTCCTGACAACTGGTCTCCCCAAAATGCTCCTGTCCAGTAACAGCCTGAAGGTTACTCCCAACTATCTGACCCTGTCCCATTTGGGCAGGTACTCCCTGCACCCCTTGCATTAGGCCAAACATCATGTTGGGTTGAAGCTGTCCACAAGGACCCTGTAGGTGACCCTGAGCCTGAAGACGTAACTGATGGTCATATGCTGATTGGAGGAATGGATCCATCTGACCTGCAAAAGATGCAAGGTTGTTTGTCCCCATCTGAGGGCTGAGCTGCCCTTGAGTCTGCATACTAAGGCTAAGCTGCCCTGGTCCTTGCATACTTGGATTTATCATGAAGTTCCGTGGTAAAAACTGGTACCCAGATGAATAGAGACCAGCAGGAGAGAACATGGGCTGTATACCTGTCTGTTGCTGTTTAAGCATAAACTGCTGCTGTTGTTGTTGCTGCTGTACCTGAGGCTGCTGGTGTGTAACAGCTGTACTGACATTCTGCATCTGATGTAATGACAGTGCTGCCATTTGCTGGCCTGGATGTCCAACTGCACCATTTTCTATGACCTGACTGAGGCTGACCCCAATAGGTAGTGTGTTTTGCTGGCTGTCCATCTCCTTACAATGTTCTCCTAGTGACCACCGGAGTTTGAGTGGTCACATTCCTTATTAGGGAAGGAGAAACGTTAGGCAATTTTGTACTCAGTAATGGAAAAGTAGTACTTTGGGTAGATAGCAGTGGAGATGAATCACATATGAGAGCCATTGTTAGCACCTGACAAGTTCAGATACTAAGAATCACAAATGTTGAGTCTGCATGTCAAAAGAACTTTAAGGTCTGTAAAATCATTAATGTCTGACCACATTTCACAAAGAACCATGCTTCTTCAAGAGAATCACATGATGGTATCTTCATGCCACCAGTCTAAGTGTTCACTACTAGTTTTGATGTTGAAAATTTAATGTCTTCCATTCTATTTTGTGACATAGAAACTGTGCCAAGGAACTGATGTTAATTTTGATATTTCCCTTTTATTTAACCCAGAAAATCCATCAGAATACTCTGCCATCTTTCCCTCGCCATGACTTCTAGGGCTTCTGGAAGATTAACCAACCTGTGAAAAAAACAAAGTTTGTAAGAAAGAAAACAATGGAAAACTGCACATATATTGCTCATCTGGTATTATTTTACAAAATACATTGACAGATTTTTAAAATGTATTGAACAGACTGTTATATGGTCTACCCCTAATTCATTTAGAAAATGTCACAATATATAAATATATATACCAAAGAATACAACATCAACAATAACTACTTCTATTATAAAAAAAAGACAATTCCTCTACAAACAAGAACAAAATTATAAAACAAATTTTAATTTATGCTATACACTATCCCATATAATATTAAGTTTTGAATGTGCTATAGAGAGACATATGCAAAAAATTGCAGACAAAATTACAGGCATCATGAAGGATAGAAGGTTAGAAACACCAGAAGCCTGTTTGTCAATAATTCCCAAATGTACTTGTTTTTCAAAACAAAATCCCAATTTTAGGGATGAGGGACCCAAAATTGTATTGTTGGAAGGATAACATAATCCCTGCCTTGTCTTCCAAAACATGTGGGTATACAAATTAATATATAAAGCACAAGTGAAAACTCCCTCAAGACCTACAGATGTAGCACATTTATAATGAAGCAAAGAGACCACTCATTAGTTGCTTGAGAACAGTCAGTCCCATGAGCCATGCTAATCATTCAAACAGGAAATTCTTCTTCTTCTGCTTCTCCAGTGTTTTCCAAGAGGATGATGACTCCTGCCAAGGCCACAAGCCTTTAATTAAGAAATACCGGTCTGGGAATGTTTGCATTCAGAAATGAAAAAAAAAAAAATTTTTACATGAGGATCGGAGTGGAAATTTACCACCCACCTACCCCAAATCAGAACAAGAAACATGTCCATATGACATATGTCCTAACCAATATGATGTAATTCATATGGGCAAAGTTCTAAATAAAACAAGGGCCATAACTCATCTTGTACGAAAATATTGAAAATCAAACTTGATCAAGGTCTTCCGAATATAAAGCCTTATGCAAATTAGCCTTATGCAAATTAGCTTTCAATTAAATCCTTCAAAATTTATTGAGCAGAAGTAAACTTTGCGATGGAGATAACATGATGCGATGGACAGACATGGTAACAATATAGGTCCGGTCCATATAATATGGCTAAGCATAAAATCCATGATAAATAACCTGTAAGTTAATGAAGTACATATGTTCTGCGTAAGTATGCATGAGTTATGCATTCAAAAAGGCACCATAAACTTGATGTTTGTAAGATTCTGCTTCTTTAAAATTCAAGATATTAAAGAAGATAAACTTACTTAATATAGAAATTTATAATTTTATATATTAAATAAAATCAAACATTTTGAAATGTATATCTATTTTATATATTAAATAAAATCAAACATTTTGCATCCCTGCTTTATACTGTGTTGCACCTAGGATCCCAAGGTCAATGAACACAGTGTCCCTCAACCTCCATATTTGGGGCACACACAACATTTTAAAGGGACAAAGGAAAATAATAATACATAATGTACTAGTAGTGCTAAAAAAATGAGATAATCTTATTTGTTTTAACAGTTTTGCCACCTTAACTTTCTCATATTTTCCTTGGACATTTACATTACAATAAACATTACATGTGATCAAGTAACTCATGAAAACATTAACATGTTTGAATATCTGGTTAACCTGAAATGAATTGCACCATGGAATTTTCTGTTCCAGATCTTGCTCTCATTTAACTTTAGTGTTCACTCATTATCTACTAGTACTAACATTTATTATAATAAATATCCATGTTTTCTTACTTACTTTTCTTTTAAAAGTATTAAATCAATAATCAAATGAAATTGGTGTATTTGCACAAATTAGTACCTTTTTTCATTAATTCATCCTGAGAATAAATTAAATCTTCACTGCCATAGGTGCAACTTTAACCTTGAAATTACGTTACAATGGCGGCAGTCAAAGACTTTCACAACTCGGACGACTACCAGAAACCTTGAATGTTTTCATTGCCAGATTCATTGTTTTGAAATGGATATTCATTGCCATCTTACAGACTTTATCACTTTTACAGACTATGGCCATTGCTAGCGCCAACACAGATGTGGATGCACATCCATGAAGGAAAAGTATACGCATATTTGTTTCATTTTGTTCCTGACAAAAAAGCGCGCCCAGAGGGGTGCACAGGGTCTTGACATAGGACAAAAATTCCGGCAAACCCACGAACCTGTGCTCTAGGTGCAACACTGTTTATAGTAGCAAAAGGTTGTTTTTTCTGTACAGAATACATAATTTGAATAACTACACAAATATCTCTGTTTCTTTGTTGGACCTCCTTTTCTGCAGCCGATTCAAGGGATGTAACTGATTATGGTCCCCTCCCCCACCCCCATTATTCACTAATATTATTTTTCTTCATTTTGTTTCTCAATGAATGAAGAATATAAAGTTTATTATATTAAAACTAATTTTGGAATAATCTAGTGATTATTCTATTCTCAATTTTTTTTTAAAAAAGCCTATTTTTGACATGTGTAAAAAAAATTCACACAGTGCTGTCTCTAGCCTGCTTTATGAAGGTGCTGCACACTGCCCTCACAAGGAAGCACCCTGCCCTTCTTGGAGTGTACAGAGGCTGCTAATAAATTACATATCATAATATTGTCTTAAATGCGCGAGTCAAGTGCATAAGAATGTCCTCTTTCATATAGAGGGTGCGCTCTTAAGAGATTTTTTATTATCATGCTGAAAATTCCCTGACAGGCAACCAGCACCCTGCCCTAACTTGTGGCCTGGTGACAATGTCACATATCAATGCTCCAAGTACTTTTCAAACTTTGGTAGCCATTGGGTGATCCATTTTAAAATTTTAGTAGCCACTTGAAATTTCAGGTTGCCAAGCCATAATAATTTCATTGCCATATAAATTGAAAACAGAAACAAACTGGGTGTGGAGTTATTCATAGATGACAAAAACAGATGTCTGTTAAAGCAAATGAAAAAATATTCATAAATAAAAATGCATAGGGTTATTTTTGATAGTGAAGTACACTGAAATTAAATAATAAAACTGACAACAATAATCATCTGCTTCAACCTCAGGCCTTCCACTGAACTTCACAATTTGGCCTATTCTAAATCATCCTGCTACATACATATTCACTCAAAAATGGTCTTTATATCCATTTTTTCTTCTGATAGTTTATTAATAAAGCATTAGCCAAATGTGTTTGTGGCAGTCCAACTGACAGCAATTTTACTGCTGAATGTAATTTTTCCATAACCGTCTCCATGCCTGTCTACATTCTTCTGTACCTTTACCAACAGCTGAGGTCAAGTGCACAGCATATGTATAAGACTGGTCACTGATTGATACTTGTCAATAATTTACACCATTTTTATAGACTGTGACCCAGATTTGTCATGTATATATGGCACTTTATGATGGAACCAGCAGTCACACAATCAAAAAAGGGGATTATTCTTCGAATTAAACTGTATCTGCATAGTGTGTAAGCTGTTTTTAGCACAAAAACATGGTATGCACTATATGCTTGCAACTGAAAAATGTTAATATCATTTTTAGTTGCCGTATTGAGATTGGTTAGGTCAGCCAGATGTCGACCAGCAGATATTTTTCACTCACAAATGCTCGCAAATGAGAACATTTTATTGGCAACTTGGAGCACTGCATATGCAAAAGTTTTCTTTTGTACATATGTAAAATCATATTCACATATATGAAAAATTAATAAATACTAAATCAACTTGGAAAAGTAAAAACATGTGTGATCTTTACATGCCTGTAAGACTGAACCTGAAGTTGCACCCCATATTCACATAATTTAATGTAATGCACTCCCACCCATCAAACTTTGTTACTTACAGTCCAGCATTATAAAGTGCAACTGCAACTCGTTATTAAAATATTGCTTTAATTTCTTCAACAGTTGTTTCTGCATGTTTTTCAACTGAAGTTTCATTTTTCCTACAGCGGTTTCTGATGGTGAAATCCAAATGGGTTATGTCCCTTTGATATCATATGTTTTGATGTTTCTATTTAGTTTCCCAACTTTCCAGGAGCCTAAAATTCACTGTAAAAGCTATGACAACTGGAAATGAGTTGGTCTCCATGTAAATCGGCTAAAAAACTTTCTTATACGGTTCGAGATGCGTTTGTACCTTTCGACATACAATACATAATTGTTACGTGTTCTCGCATAATTTTCTCGTCTTGGGATACTAACAGGTGCCCAATTAGAATCCCCATGTAAAGAGACTTCATCTGCCATTACACCGGTGACAAACCCACCTTAAAATAAAAAATATTTCTCCATAACTTATGGATACACATTCTCTTACATCCAGTTCATAAAACGCTTCATTGAAAATATTGTACTTTGATGTCCTATTTTGATTATTTGGAGAAATGGCTGATGATGCTTAATGCGCATGCCCACCATGCGAATGTATATATTTCATCATCCCAACGCAGAACCCGAACCATCGATCTCTCGCAGACAGTATTGACCCATTTCATAACACCAACAAGGTTTTAATTTTTCAAATACACATGCATCGGCATATTACGTAAATTGCATAATCTGAATAACAAAGACATTCAATGTTCCAAGTATTTGTATTTTCAAATTCGAACCGATTTTTTTTTTTTTTTTTTTTGGGGGGGGGGGGGGTTTGGGGTTGTTTGTTTTTTCTTTAACTCAGTGTTTATTGAAAATAACAAAAATTTATTCTCAAGATTTTATAAAATTAATTCTTGTTAAGGCATGATGGGAAAGACAATAGGAAACCAAATTATTTTCCCCAACCGGAAACATAAGTTTAGCACAAGTCTTTATTTCTGATTGTCCTCATTGCTAAAGATAACTATTTGTTTATGGTTTTTGTAGAACTTCTTTCGTCGTCACTTATTTAACCTTCGTTCTCTTGCGTAGATTTTTCCATCTGTTTACCAAGCACAGAATTATTAGCGAGTTTCAAAAGTTTTTTTCTTTTCTTCCAAACTTGTTATCTGCCGTTTGCTACGGAGTTGCTTTCAATACAACGTAATATTTTAATCATTGTCCTTGGTCCAATTACACCACCCTAAGTATCTTTGTCAATTTCAATCCCAATTAAACATGCAACTTTAAATTACGACAGTGGATCTCGTATCTCTTTTATTTTTTCAGTGCGCACAGCAACACAGTACATGGGATTGTGTACCTTTGTGGTCGGTGAATAATTTCTTCTGCATTGGTGACTTTTTCTGATACTAAGGGGTGGACATGTATTGCTGCATGCATCATCAGCATAAATTATAACAATCCAGATATTTAACTTTTACCTATCATATTCTCCATTCTCCATCATCTCTAAATTTGTCTTTATTGTCAACATGCTATTTATGATTGGCTTCAGCGTATCTATCTGTTATCGTGCTGATTCATCCTCTAATTCCCAAATCTATCAGCAAACGCATACCGTAGTCTGAAAGAAATTTTAATTCTTCTTTGCTGATGGTTAACTCGCACGATGAAGCTAATCCTGGTAAACAGTAATAGTGTGCACGATCTTGCGTATAGTTTTGGAGAAACGTCTGAACTCTTCAAACATGTCACACAATATCATTGTATCTTTTTCATCACGTTAGTGATAATATGGGCTACCCTGGGTACTGACGGAATTAACATTACGCCGTAAGTTTACATTGGGGGCCACTCTGTGTACGTATGGGAAATCCTCTGTTAAAAATGTACATATGTTTAACATACAGGATACACTCTGGATACGTTTGAGAAATTAACATTTAGGCTACATTGTTGCACTGTTAGAAGCGGTTGACCTCAAGTGGGACTACATTGGTATATTGTTAAAGTTGACCTCAGAATGGACATTCTGGGTACGTACGGGAAATCCTATGTTAAAGTTGTCCATAGGTTTAACATGTAGGGGCCACCCTGGGTATGTAGGGGAAATCCAATGTTAAAATTTTCTGATATAGGACGTTTACATGTTGATTTTCTGGGTACGTACGGGAAATGTAGTGTTACAATTTTAGATACTATTCAACACACCATTTTTTGAGTACTATCCAACACATACGTTTTGATTACTATCCAACACACCACCTTTAGATAGACTATCCAACACCTACATTTTGATATACTATCCAACACACCACTTCTTGATATACTAGCCAACACACACTTTTTGATATACTATACATCACTTACTTTTTGATTACTATCCAACACACGCCCTACTATCCAAAGCAAAACTTTCATACATACAAACATACTATCACATACAAGCAAGGGTGGACGTGTTTATGGACACACTATACGCACACAAGCATACTATCACACAAGGAAAGGAATTATTTATAGACACACTATACCCACTAACATAAGAGAGGGGTAAGGGGTTTTAAGTTTTAGTTGGATTGTAAAGATAGACATACACAAACCTACAAATACATATATCGGCAATACATTTGGGTAGTATATCTCTTTTCTAGAGATCTGAGTGACCCTGAAAAGGACCTTTTTTTCTTCTTCTACCACCACTTTTACTTAGTGGTCGCACCTTCCGGGTCGAGCACCACAAGATCACATCTTTGTCCCAATCTTTCAGCTGCACTACTCTAATTTGTTTTGGTGGAGACAATGAGCATAAAACTAGACGCACTGGTCTCTATCTCCCAATCCTCCCCGAGTTGTTGTTCCTGTATCAACTTTTCTTCCTCTCTTTTCTGCAACATCTCCTGAACCTTTATCCAATTGGCACTAAAGCGCTAAAAATCCCTCTTCCTCTTCTGCCGCTCCCTTTTTCTCAGACGAACCCCTTCGCTATTTTGAGTGAGGTCGTCTCGCTCTTTAGGTGACTCTTGTGGGAGGTAACAGCCCATCTCCTCTACCCGGCTGAGGAGGTGCTACACTCTATCTATCAAAATTATGGCTTCCTTCAACCTTCCGACTTGGCAATGTTGAGTGGTTGTCATTCTTCTTTCTTCTAAGGTTTGCACACGATCGACGATGAATAGCACGACAGGCTAACGTGCCGCTTTGTATACTTTAAGCGCGGTCGTGAAGGAAAACATCCCTCCTATTTGGTACCCGGACGTAAAAAAATAATTTTAAAAAAACATCCGTAGGTGTAGTAAAGAATACACGTCAAGAGAATCGCGCGGACCTAAAAGAAACTATTGTTCTTGTTTTTCAAATAGGTTTTACATTATGCAAGGGTTAGGTAGTGTTTACACATACACACTATACCCACAAATACAATATTACACTATTACACAAGAGTAGAAGGTGGTTTTTTTTTTTTTTTTTTTTTTTTTTTTGCGTGCAAGACATAGATACACACAAACATACAAAACAAAAACTAGCAATGATTGAGTAGTATTTGTTTTCATAACGATATGAGTGGCTCTGAAAAGGGGCGTTGGTTGTCGTCCTAGATTGATGTTAACGACGACGATATCCTGGACGACTAGGTCTTATTGTCGGTTTCACTACAGCGACGGGACGCCTCTTTTTGACAGTGAGTCTAAATTTAGACTCATTATCAGTCTCCATTTTCTGCTCCTCCTCCTCTATTCCCTGCTTCTTCTTGTCCCATGTTTTCTTTTCTTTCGCTTCTTCTTCGTTTAACGCCGCCTAGTCTAATTTCTCTGTCATCTTTAAGTATGTAATTGGATTTCTGTCCTGTGTCTTATGCACAGTAAGTTTTCTTACGAGGTACATGTGTACCAGGGCTACATTAAATTTCCCGAGGGTAAATGACATGATGACTGTTGACAAGACAACAATCGGTGCCAAGACTGACTGACTGACTGATCTTACATTATAGTCGTGTTCGGCCCTACGGCCATGTACGATTTATTAAAATATTTACCCTTATGGTTGTATGATCGGCGAGGCAGTTGAGGCAAAGAGCTCGACAAGGGGTGCGCTGTCGTCCCTGGGGTCTCCGCTGGGTCCAGAGTATATTAATTTTGATTGCTGTGCCGAAAGATATAACAAATTTCTCGTCTTACACTAAATTTTTTAAATTTGACATATCGCTGTACTGATGGCTTAAGAAGTAATGTTAAAAAATTGTTATTAGAGAGACAGAGTTTTTAAGGAGTGTTATTTATTGGTATGGCGAATTTCCTTATTATTTGTGTGTCTATGCAACTATTGCAGTTAGTCGGTTACTGCATTATGCAGTGGGCCCTGATGGTCTGGGCTTAGGACCACCTCATAATGATTACGGTGTGGGGAGTGTCTACAGTTGAGAGGTGTTTCTTTCCTTCTAATGATTGCCGCCTTGTCCAGCTGGCTCTGATGGTCTGCATGTAGGACCACCTCATATAGATAGATATGGGGCAGCTATGAGTTTCTGAAATCAATGTTTCCACCTTGTGCGGCCGGCCCTGATGGTCTGGGCATAGGACAACCTTATTTTTCTTAATTTTATGGGGTACAGAGACTGAGAAAGTGATAATGGGAGATAAGAACACATGCTCCAGGTCATATATTTATGTGGTGGGGGAATTATGTTATTTTTCAATATATTTTGTAAGTAAATTGATTTACTGAGTTGTGTTAAGTGGGTATTATTACTTATTCATTTGGTTGTATTTTTAAAATTGTTGTTTTTCATGACTTGTTTTTATTTAAAGGAGCAGAGGTTCTCTCGCCTCTGAGGTAAGGGATAGGCAGCTCGTTGCGAACTGGCTACCACGAATGGGCCCAGCATACTATCCCAACCATCTTTGGCGGAGCCCTTCCTCTTCCGTTCAAGACAAGTTCTGCTTCTGGTGGACTTAAATTTGGTTAAGTGTGAGATGTATGCATTTGACTCGAGTGGTTTGGTCCATTGACCAGTTTTAAATTTTTCCTCTTTTCCCAATATCTGAGACACACCCTATGATATTCGAATACACCGAGTTGATGATGTTGCTTGGTGTCTTTAGAAAATCCGGGTATTTGTTTGGGGCATTTAGTGTCCTCTGTCTATCCTGGAATCGGTTCTTTCTGTTCTATATTTAGGGCATTCGTAGAATATGTGGCAGAGCGTTTCTTGGGTTGGGCAGTGTGGGCAATTTATTCCTAGCTCTTTTATACCTGGTAAAATCTTCCAAAGCTGCTAGCTAATAGTGTTTTCCCAGTTCTCATTCTAATTTATGACTTTGGAGTCATGTGCGTTTGCCAGGTTAGGGGCAAGAGCAATTCTGCTAACTTGCTCCTGCAGGTCGTATAGCCTGCGCCCTTATTGGGAATAGTCCCATTCCCCCTACAATTTTTGATCAATTTTATGCCTAATCATACTATATATTTCCTGTACGCTGTAGTCAAAGTGTGGTACTTCCTCTGCTTTTAACCTGTTCTTAGCTTCCTTGTCTACCCTTTTGTTTCCAGGACTATTTCTGTTGGAGGACACCCACAGAAATTCTATCGTATGATTGTTTTCTTCCAGGTTTTTTGAGTCTCAAGTAGACTTCTCGCAACAGATTGTTCCTACTGGTAGAGTTACTTGATTCCAGGGATCGCAGAACTCTGAGGGAGTCGCTAACTATATGCGCTTTAGATGTGTGGTTTGCTTGTAGCCATTTGGAGCAGCTATCAGGCAGCCTCGCCCCCAGCGTTATGCCCTCCCCCGGAATCACCAGTGCAGCTGCAGTCATGCTGGGTCTGGGGATTTAGAGCCGTCTGTGTAAATTTTGGTATATCCCTCATACCTCCATTCTATTTCGGTGAGAAGTTTGGCCCTTAATCTATGGGTCGTTCTTGTTTATCCCCATATTTGAGAGTGTTTACATTTATTTTGGGCAATTTACCGGTCCATAGAGCGGTGTCAGGGTATTTGTGATCTCCTCTGGATATCTTGGATGTTAGGTTCGAGATTTAGATCCTGGATTTTTTTTCTTCTCCCTGGTAAATTTATCCGCGGTTGGTGAATAAAGGTTTTTTTTACATTTCTCTATCATTGTTCTAGTAGGGTGCGACTTTTCATGGATAGCGATCCCGGTCACATATCTATGAGTACTTACTTACTTAGTTTAAATTTAATTCGTTCGGCTATTAGGCCATTTAAGAATGGTTTGCGGGCGCACCAAGCCCTTATTAATTTCTCGTCAAACGGATGCGAAGCTCCCATTTGACGCTTTATTGCGTGCACCGCACGCTTATTAATTAAGTGTCTGAAAGGAATGGCTGCACCGGCTTGGCAATGGAGGCGCGAAGCGGAACGAGGTTAAGTTGAAACGCCATGAACGTACATAATCAAATTCTGCCCAGTTAACTAATCGGACAGTCCCTACTACCAATTGTGTGTTAGCGACATATTGTAATTTATTATCAATCTAGAACGTTTTAATGAATTTTCCTGTCTCTACCACTTTTTAAAATTTAGAGTACATGGTGTTCATTAATTTCTTTTTTCTCCTAAAACTGAGATGTTGCAGGGTTTATGTAACCAAATGTATTTATTCTTGTGATCTTAAGTAGATAATATCGAGTGATCGTTTTGGTACGGTGGGAAAAAAATGATCGTATTTGCATATTAATAGGGTTGTTATCGAAATGGTTTTCAAGCCAAAGTGAAAACCTTGAGGCATTTGAAAGAATTCTTTCGCTAAGGGCTGAATACTACCACTGGCAGCGAAATGGTTGCAAGCAGATGTTCAGGCGGCTTTAGAACCCGTCTTGGGCGGTCTACTGGGCTGCTTGGATTACCAAGGTGAAGCATATCACGATCACTCATCCAGTCCTCGTAACGTACGTGGGGGTTCGGGATGTCTAGCTGGTGGTGGGCAAACAAATAGTTACAGATCAGCCCTGTTAATGTAACCGGGCTTTAACAGTATTTCGTCCCCTCGTCCTCGATGTGTGCTGCATATTTTTGGATCAGATTCTTCCTGGTTTTTCCCTCTCCCCTGCTTTCAGGCGCCATAACTGTTCTATGGTCCTCAATGTAGGTTAGGGCTTCTCTTTTTCGTCCCAATTTTTTGTCACCCCTTGCACATTCACGGACATATGATGGATATATTGCCATGCTTGTTGGTGGAGCGTAGCAGTTGTCTTTTTTCAGCTCTCCGCTGGCTGTTGTGCAGAAGTGGACAGTAGTGGTGGTGGTGGTGGCGGTGACGCTTCCTTCCTCCCTTCCGCCGCTTTCTTTCGTTGCCATGTCCTTTCCTCATCCGTTTTCTTCTTCTCAGGTGTCTTACTTAAAGGCTCTGCCCCCTGTATCCCAGCACCAGATGTTGAAACTGGTAGTGGAGTTGGTGTTGGAGGTGGTGGCGGTGTCGCCGTTGGTTGTGGGTCCATGACACGGCAGCTCGACTTCGGCTGAATATGCGCTTGTCGCTCCCTCTGTCGAATCAACAGTTTGTCCTCTCCATGGTCTCCCTTTCCTCCAATCCCTAGGGGTTCTATCTTCATAACCGCTTCTTTTTTCCTCACATATCAGGAGAAGAGTGGTTCTCTTCTGTACTCGCAGGCTCCACTCTGTAGCAAGTGAAAGGCCTAAGCCTTTCAGAGCATTCAGGAGTATTGTTTGTTTGGTTGGATTAACCTCGCGTTCGGTCATTCGACCATGCGCGAGGAAACACCCCCAAAGGGGGGTTAATTTGTGCAATGCACATTATTTAATTATTCGTCCAGTGGGTCCGCAGCCCGGGTTGCCGGCCCGCAAACCCACTTGACCCAAAACTGCATGCAATGCACGCTATTTACACATCACTCCCTCGCTGCAGGGTTTCCCCACTAAGGGGTTTCATTGAACGCTCGATATGAGAGGGTGTGTACACGTTAGCTATGCCTGTACATAGGATTGGAACCACAATGCTTACAGGTTTGCGCAGTGCGCATTACTTAATTACATGTCTGGAGTGGAAGGCTCCACGGGATCGGCAAGGGGGGCGCGAAGCGTGACGGAAGCACTAAAACGCTATGAAAGTTCATGATCATATTCTGTCCCGTTAGCTAAGTCGGCCTGTCCATAATACCAATTGTGTGTTAGCTACATACTGTAATTGCGATCGCATTTAAGCAGTTTTAACAATTTACCTAATCCCTATCATTTTTTAAATTTAGTGTATATTGTGTACATTCAATTTTCATAAATATTTACATAATTTCGGGGTTAATGTAACCCTATTGATAAACTTTTGGGATCTTAATTTGAAAATAACAAGTGATTCTTTTGGAACGGTGTTTAAATGGATCGTATTTGCATATTACAAAGAAGTTGTTATCGAGACCAAAAAGAAAACCCTTTGGCAATTGAGGCCATTATGTTAGTACTTAAAAGGGCTGAGGTGTACCCTCTATTGCTGGAACCAGGAATGGCCTCAGGTATTCGGGATGCTCGAACTTCCGTCTGATGCCATCCTTGATGCTGTCAGGGTCGATTGGGTCAGCAACCGCAAGCTCTTTCATCGGCGGAAATACTGTGACGGGCTGTGACGACATCTTCCATGGCTGCATTATTTCATTCAAGATGAGTGCAGCTAGCGGGATTGGGCACCCGCTATATGCCTCCCCAAGGGCTCGGATGTTCTCAGCTGTCTTAGAGAAGCTGGATTTCTGTGTCTTGTTCAGAAACCCGTCACATCTTAATCTCTTGGAGCATGCGGAGACCGTCCGGAAGTCTTCTTAATGCTGTTTCGCTGCTTCTCTGCCGACACTTGTTGTTTGGGCAATGACATCTGAGGCTGTTTCTGCTGAGTCTTTTTTGCCATCGCTCTCGTTTCCGGCTGCATTGGCGGTGGTCCCTACTTTTTCGTCGCCTGCTGCGTCGCTACTGGTGTCTGGGCTTTTCTCCTCTCGGCCTCTAGTTTTCTTGTTACTTCTTGTGCCTCTTGCTTTATTTTATCTTTCACCTTTCGTTCCTCTTCCTTTCCCTGCCTTGCCCCCTGCTAAACTGGTGTTGATGTTTTTGGCAGTAGAGATTGCGTCCTAGCCTCGGGTAATTTCGAAGCTAGGAGTGGCGTAGTTATTGGAAGTGGAGGTACTGCAGGCCTGGGTTCCACGGGGGTGACGCTAGGTATCGGCTGAGTCTGCGCTAATCGCTGCTTCTCTTGATACTGCAATTTTCCTCAAAGCCCCGGTCTTCTTGGGGGGCTACTTCTACTGTTTCTATTGTCGTTGGAATCCTCCTCCCATATAAGCAGAAGAGTGGTTCTTCTTGCCTGAGTCCGTAGGCTCCACCCTGATACAATCCTAAGACCTAAGCCCTGAATTGCATGCAAGGCGCAGGGCGGTATCACCGCTTCCATCTCTAGTCCAAATACTTCTAAGTGTTGCTTGCTGCTCTGCTGACTGAAGACTGATTCAGGAGTTCGTTCGTTAGTTGGTTGGATTAACGACGTGTGCGGCCATTCGGCCATTTACGTCGAGTTAATGGACTATTTAATTAGTCACCAACGGGTTATTGTAACACATTGGTGCATTAAAGTGTGCAAAGCACACTATTTAATTTACACCCCTCCATCGTTGCATGGTTTCCCCAAATGGGGTTCATTGAAGGCGCGATATAGGAGGTTGTGTAGAATTTACTTTCAACCTGTACATAGGATTGGAACCTCAATGTTTACAGGTTTGAGAGCAATGCATGCAAAGCATGCTGGTAATCAGTGTGTCTGGATCGAGGCAGGCAGTTTGGGTTAGGCAAGGGAGACGCGAAGCGGAACGGAAGCACTGAAACGCCATGAATGTATATGATCAAATTCTGCCCAGTTAACTAAACTGGGCTGTCCCTAATACCAATTGTGTGTTAGCCACATATTGTAATTAAGATCATGTAAACCAATTAAAATAATTTTCCTACTCATAGAAATGTGTAAATTTCGTGTACAGGGTGTACTTAAGATGTTCCGAAAACAACTTCAAACCGGGTTAAAGTATCCCATTATTACTGTTTTGTGATCTTACTCAGATATTATCGCGTGATTTTTGAAACTGTGGTCGAAAGGATCATGTTAGCATTTTCTAAAGAGTTATTTCGAAAACGGTTTTCAAGCCAAAATGAAAACCTAAGGCATAAGAGGCAATTCTTTTGAGCTCTTAAAAGAGCTGAGGTGTAATCTTCGTCGGCGGAACCAGATACGGCTTCAGGTGGGTAGGCGGCTCGAACCTGGCTCTGATGCGGCCCTTGGAGCTACCTGGATCTACTAGGTCGGCAACCACTAGGTCCTTCATCGGCGGTCAACCTGTTACAGGCTGGGACGGCAGTTTCCATGTTGAAATCAGGTGGTTACATAATAGCGTTTCTAGTGGGACTGGACACCCACTGTAGGTCTCCCCAAGGGCTTTGATATTTGTCGCTGCCTTCTTGAAGCTGGATTTGAATCCCTTGCTGAGCCCACCGTCACATCTGTTCTTTTTATAGCACACAGAGACCGTCCGGTAGTCTTGTATGTGCTGCTTTGCCGCCTCCCTGTCTTTTGTTTGCTCCCCGAGCCCCCAGTCCTTCACTTGACCTTCCAGGTATATCGGCGGTTGTTGCTTTGGGTCCGGCGATGGCGTAGGTAGCAGCGGCTTTTGTTGTTGTTGTTGTTGTTGTTGTTGTTGTTTTGCCATCGCTCTCGGTACCATCTGTTTAGTCGGCGCTGCCGTCTCTCGTGGTGGCTGGGTTTTCTTATCAGTCTCCTGTTTTTTGGTTCCCTCTTGTGTGTTTTCCTTTCTTCTTTCGTCATTTTTCTCCTCCTCCCTTCCTTGCCTTGCCCCCTGCCGTGCTGTAGACGTAGTCGTTTCCCAGCTTCCGGCAATTTAGAAGCTGGGAGTGAAGTTGTATTTGGAGGTGGAGAGTTTGTTGTTGTTGACCTGGGCCCTGCGTGGAGGGCACTCGGCGTAGCCAAGGTGTGCGGCGCAGACTAAGCTTGAGTCTGAGTCTGCGGATGTCGCACCCTCCGTGCCGGTGTTCTTCCTCCCTGTCCCTGTCTTTGTTGGGGGCACCATCTTGTGTCGTTGGATTTATCCTCCCAAATCAGGAGAAGCGTAGTTCTTCTTGATTGAGCCCTAAGGCTCCACCCTGACGCTATACTAAGCCCCAAACCTTTGATAGCATTCAGGGCCTGGGCTGGTATCATCATTTCCGTCTCTAGCATTCTTCATTGATTCTAGTGTTGCTCTCTGCTCTGCTTGCTGACGACTGTGAATGGAATCGAATGTGATTCAGGAGTAGATGATGATAATTCTATTAAAGTCGCGTCAAGCCATTCGGCTATGTGCGACTATTTACCTCCACAGAGTGCGAAGCACGCCGTGGGGGGTTCAATGTGTGCTGAGCACACTATTAATTTGTGGTCAAGTGTGTTGTTAGTTTACAACACACCTGACACGTTAGAGCGTTATAGAAAACGCTATTTGTTTTTCACACCCCTCCATCGGTGCATGGTTTCCCCACAATTAAGGGGGTTCATTGACGGCGCGATATTGGGAGGGGGGTGTATACAAGTTTTATACCTGTACATAGGACTAGAACCACAATGTTTACAGGTATACAGGTGTGCGCAAACGTACTTACGTAATTTAGTTAAGCTGTTCAGACTGGAGTGGCAGGCAGCACGGGCTAGGCAAGGCAGGCGCGAAGCGTGACGGAGAACTGAAACGCCAGGAACGTACATGATCAAATTCTGCCCAGTTAGCTAAGTTGGGCTGTCCCTAAAACCAATAATGTGTTAACCACATATTTAATTATGACAATTCTTTCGAGTTTCGAATTTTGTTTATTTAATTTCATATAATTTTGAATTTTGCGTACATAGTGTACATATTTGTCCAAAAATAATACCAATGAGCGAGTACAAGTTACTCATATCATTTTTGTATCACGCACAGATAAATAAATTAGAGATTGTATTTTTGACGGTGGTTCAAAATAGATCAAATTTGTGATATAAAGAGTCTTATCAAAAGGGGTTTTCAAAAATTCGAAGGAAAACCCCATAACAGTCAGGCAATATTGACCAGTCTGCTTGGTGGGAGAACCATTCCATATTTGGTCTGCTCTCAGGCGCTCCCCTCTTCTGACAGCAGGCTGGTTCGTTTCCGGCTGTCAACAGCAAATCGTCTGAGGCTGGAGCTATATGGGTCGTCTGTCTCTACGGGTGGGCGCAGGGTTGGCCTGGGTCTGCGTTATAGGCTGCATACTGTAGCTCGCTCCCCTGGTTTCTGCGTTGTCCTCCCTGCACCCTCCTAGTTTCAGCTCATGGCTGGGCAGGCTGCACGTGCTGCGTCGGGGTACTTCCGGAGGGTCTTTGCCAGTCCTTTGTACTCCTCGACTCGGCGTCTGCTCTTAAGGGGCTTCGGCTCTGGTGGTGGGGGTAGGTTGGCCATCTTCTGTGCCGTACGGCCACGTATATGCACTTGGAGTTCGCACTGGGTCCATCGCAAGGTTGCTGTGTCGAATGTGTCATCATCGGTGAGTCTGTACTCAAAACTGAACTTGGAGTCTACCGTGGCCCCATCACTCTGTTGCTGTGTCGAATTCATCTTTCTAGGTGAACCTTTGTATTCACAATGAACTTTCTGTCTTGGAACCATCTTCTTTTTATACTGGAGATCAGCGTGTCCGTAAGATAACGTCTTGTGGTCGGGAAGTCGCACTCGTTCGTGATAGTCAATCTATTATACTTTTTCGAAGGGCCGACTGACGATTTGGTGATTTCGCAAACGTACAATTTTGTGGGGATCCAACGTTTTCACGCGAAAGTCCTGATCTTGTACTGACTTCAAGGCCTCTTTTAAGACGTCAAAGTTGATCACTTGACTAGAACGATACTTCAGTGTTTTGGGTCCACCACTGGCAAAACTCAAAATAGTGTCTTCGGGTTGTTCATCGATCCAAGCTCCTAAACGTTCGTCTTCTATGTGAGGGTGATAGCGTCCAGGACGATTGATGTACATGCAACTATCGGTGTCAAAGTAAAGGATTCGATCTCCTAAAGGTTCCAAGACATAATACAATTTTAAACGGGCATTGGCTGTCACGTAAAAAAACATTGGTTAATTGATAATTATAATAATTAATGGGCATTTTGAACTGCCCTCAAGCCTATGGTTGTTATTACGTCATAAAAACTTCATTAACGTCACAATGACTGGATGACGTGTTTGTTGGGGGGAGGGGGTATCACTAACAGCAACGTAGGCAACAGTTTCATGCTATTGAAACCCAATGATTTCTTCATTTTTTTAATTGCAAAGTTGAATGAATAACATTCAAAACAAAAAGTGCATGTATTTTATTGATCGTTGTAATGTCGTCGAGTGCTATTTTCAACGCCTATCTTTTAAAAAAAAAATATGTTCCTTGCACATCTAGCCGGATGTTCGTCCGCCCAAAACTTACCAATCTGAGAAACATCGCTACTATTACCCTCGAGTCTCTTTCAGAGAGTCGAAGTTATTCGACTCGCATCGGAAAGAGACTATGTTGTTCATAATGAATAATACATCAAGATTATGATGTCAGATTTACGATAAGCAGATAAACAGCTCATTTGATGTTACAGCATTCTTACTGACTGACATTTGAGTTTATTTACTTGAGATATGAACTGACATGCTTTGTTTTCTTATGAAATTTAGTTTCCTCATAACGCATTGCGTAGATCTCACGAAGTCACGCGAGAGTATAGTTGAGCGAGACTATGTCAACAAGATATGGTGGCTACTTTAGGCATTTCCGATCATTGGCGGAAAGGCCCGAAAATGTTCCGACTGGTTATGCATTGCCAAACTCAATCGGAAAACCTTGTGGCTTTTCTACAAATTCCATGTTACATGTCCTTTCGTTTAGGTGCAGACATCGGCTTCGTAGAGACACGAGTAAATCAAGGGTGATAGTGTTTTGTTGTAAAAGGTTGAAGTAGATATATTTATGAGCAAAAATCATGACATTAGCATGTCAGAGGAACTGCTATCTAAAGGAGGTTTGTTGTTTTCTGCTTTCTTTAATTTTCCAAACAGTGATTTATTTGGTTGTTGTTATAATGCCGGTTAAAAATTTATACTGGTATAAAGTCTTGGTGTGTAAGACGTCGACCCAGGTAAGCATGATGGTATATCAGGGTCCACAGGGGCTCGTATTGTTGTGTACAATTTACCTGTCAGTCAAACTGTAGTTTTATATAGTACATGTATTACTGACGGGTAAATTGTAAGCAACAATACGAGCCCCTGTGTCAGGGTCGACGTCTTACACTATAAGACTAGTTAAAAACGTGTTATCAAATGAATGCTGATTGATTGGGACCACTGCAGATTCGGACCAAATTACGGGCTGATTCGGACCAAATGCCAAGCAGATTTGGACCATGTGAAACATTATAATAAAAACAATGGAACACGCATACCTGATTTATTTTAGTAGTTATTACTGTTTTTGCAAACATGGTAAGAGAATATAAAAGGTAGATTTTCAGGTCTTAAATTTACATCAGATAGTTCTTAGTAAATTTCTAGCCGAAATCAGAACACAATGAACATGAGCTGTCACATTAAGATTTCCTTTTAACCAAAATAACTTCAATGTTTACAATAAAGAAAACAAAGTTATTCTTTGAATTAGTATCTTTGAAAAACATTTTGAAACTTTTCATAAATCAGGCCAGTATGGCCGACTTTCAACACTATCTAACAGTAATGAATATATATTGACCCATGGCATTTATTGAATTTTCATACAAATCATGTTTTCTTCGCATTATATTTACAAAATAAATATTGTGTAAAGAGTTATTGATGAGTAACACAATATGAAAACTTTCTTTACTGTTACCATTGAATGTTTATCTTGTGAATAAAATCTCAAACCAGTAAACCAACTTTTTTTTGTGTCATTCTAACCTTTGAAAATTGTGAAAATATGAATGAACTTAGATATTTAATTTAAAGCACATATTAAATCCTTTAAAAGCTTGATTCCTGAATAGATATTTTTTTATATTAACACATATATAATATAATAACACTTCCATATAACTAAAATCACAAAGTTATTTAAAGTAAGCATTATATTTTGTGTTCTATAATGGTATTAAATTTGGTAAGTTGGAAAATGACAAAAAAATGCTGTAAATATATCGGCATTGATCAGATAGGTTTTCCAAATTGATGGTCAGATGATCTCACTATTATTGTTTGCAATTAAATTAATTATGGGCCTACTGATCAAGCAAAGTATTAAACAGTAGGGGTGAAATGATATACCTGTGCCGCATATCGATACAATTCACGATACACAGCCTACAATGCGATACATTATCGATTCTCAGTTTAAAGGATAAGAAGGCAAACGACTACTAATTATTGATGACTGCTGAAGATTAAAGTAACTTATAGAGGGTAGATATCATTTTGTATCGATTCTTCGCCTCTTGTATCGATATGTGTATCGATATGGCAAAAGTATAGATAAATCAATCAATCGTTTCACCCCTATTAAACAGACTCGTAATATGAGAAGACAATTATAGCTGCATTAATCAAACAGTCATTTCTTTAAATATGGGGAAGACACATTTTTGTTATTTAGCACCACTAGTATATAGTACAATATACAGGATAAAGATAAATTGTACATAAATGTAACAAAAGCATTAACATACTTGGACCGATATATATAGATTAAAAATATGTTACTGCATGGGCCCTGTTTTCACGATTTTTTTCAGTGTTAGTAATTGTATTATTTATCAATAAAACAAAGGAAACTATCTCAATTTTGCACAAAGGTGAATGAACTGCTTTGAAAATATTTAAGTATTAAATTGGCAATGCAAGATAAATAGTCTTACATTATTTCATTTGATTTGTAAACAAAACAACGCCATCTTTTTCAATTTAACATTAACGCCAAAATCAGGGTTTCGTTTCCTAATATGAAGTTTTGAACTGCTCAATGTACCTGGGAATAATGAGAAATATCATATTTGAAACAATTGTAAATGTCACATTTACATCTAAGATGAAAGTTAATAATATTTTACAAGGTCCAAATCAGCCGGACTTTTGGTCTGAAACAGCCCATAATTAACTCAAATTAAATTGCTGTATAATTTCCACTGCTGTCAGATACATACAGGTCAGTTTTCTATACATAGTTTAGTCATAGCGTCCACTTCATAATTATTATAAGCTACACTTTGGTAGCCATTCCTTCAGGTAAGTTTTTATTAGAATTGATAGTATAGCATCCACTTCGTAAGTAATAATAGCGACGCTTCAATACTTTTCCTGTATAGGCTGCAATATGGGCCCTTCTTACAGGTAAATTTTCATACAGTGTGTAGCATGGTACATCCACTCTCTGAGTTCATAAAGCATGACTTGTTCCTGGCTACACCTGTTTATATCATATGCTCTATATTTGTCTTACAGATTTAGACCATGGGCAGAATAAGTGTAAATAGTAGAAACATGGGAATGATGACCATTCTACACATCTAGCTTGATCTGTTTGCCACTCAGTGAATACATGTCAGATATGTGCAGCTTGGACCGAATGTCGTGGACTGCAGTACTGGAGGCATAGAAGGGAAGGTGCATAAGTGCACCTCAAGGGACAAGGATGCAATTAGTATATATGCTGACGTCACTGTGGTAAATGATTTACTCTTAGGAGGGTATCACACTCCAGAAGACTCATCAGCCACGAAGCAATCCATGTTATCTTGGTTAGCGAGAGCTCAGACTCCACACTCACTGCCTCAACCTCACAAACCTTTATTGGCAGAACCAATTAGGCCTGATACCACATGGGTTCGACAGCCACTTGTCTTTATTGAATACATTGCAGTGAGATCGAGTTCAGTGCAAGCCTACTCAGATAATATCTTGCACATCAGATTTATGGACCAGTTTTGTGGATCCGATTTATGGACCAGTTTTGTGGATCAGATTTATGGACCAGTTTTGTGGATCCGATTTATGGACCAGTTTTGTGGATCCGATTTATGGACCAGTTTTGTGGATCAGATATCCCCTAACCCATCCCAACACAAACAACTGGACAACATCATGCAAGATAAAATGGCACTGTTCCATTATGACTGGACTCTACCATACATCTCAGATCACAAAAGGTCATAACCATCTATGCCAAAAGATGGAAGGTCTTTTTCCAGTTTGCCTACTCCACACCACACTGGCACTCTCTTGGATCAGTACCACAGATCACTCAATGCACCCGCTGCCCAGATTAGTTCCCCAGTACACATTGGATTTGGATTCACTGTTTTCTCATGCCTTTGCCATTCAAAGAGAGCTCTCGTGCTTAGTGATCATTTGGAAACAATCATATCCCAATGAGGATGTTGTGCAAGCATGGTGGACCGCCCCTTTGGACAATCTTCTCCAGCTTCATCTCAGATTGCACAGGAGTCATCGGCATCACCCCATTCACATAGAGACGATGAAGTATGCTCACAAGTCACATCATCTTTGCTAGATCTCACTATGACAAGAGAAGACTCTGCCTTCTGAGCGTCAGTAGAGGAAGTCTTTCGCTTGTTGCGACTGGAGTTTTGTCCTCCTCCTCCTCCTCCTCCATCAACAGCCTGGTTTAAAGTTCTGGCATCAGTTGCTTTATTAATCAAGAAGGACGAACCGGCATTCAAACTCCTACCACTGTCTGGGCTAGTTGTTGACCTTTTGGGTCTCTTACACAAACAATTACAGGACCCTAGTGTCAACAGACTCTTCTTTTCCCAGTGACGCCTTCCATCAATTTTAGTAGGCGGTTCAATAAGACTCACACTCCAGCTTTTCACATGGACATACCAGCAGCAGAGACATTGTAGCCTTGGGGATGTTAAAACCCGACTCAGTACGTATGGACTGGAAGTCATTTAATGACACACAACAGCTGGTGCAGAATGTTGTGGCAGTAGGTTCTATATTGGACTTAGCATAAATTACAATCTTCCAACAGGCAGAACCAGTTTATCATCTCCCACCTTGAATCCCACAGGACATGTGTGGGAGTCTGTTTCTTGAATGGCGCAAGTGCTAAACAAACCTCTGCAACACACCCTGGCCAATGCCCTAATAGTAGCAACAAACATACAACTGGTAGAAAGAGATGCAGTGCTCTCCACTTCCGTCTTTCTGAAAGACCATCACAAAGTCAAGCTAGAATCTCAGCCGTTCTCTTCTAACTTCCTCTTCCATGGCCAGATCGAGGAAATATGTAAACAAACCACCAAGAGGCAAATGTCTCTCACACACAGCCTCAGGCACCGAGGAGGGATTTTCAGGTAAGTTAACAACAGGATAGAAAGGATATCCTGAGGACACAGCAGACAGGGAAGCAGTCCTACTGATCCAGTATCTGTAGACGGCTACAGTTCAGAGCGAAGGTGGTGGTTTTCGCCCTAATTTCTCACGACGCCAGCCCCCCAAAACCAGAATGTCACCATTTTTATGCTGCCCTTGTCAGATATCCTGTTGGGGGAAGGTTCATATTTTTTGCTGTTGAAAGGGAAAGTATTTGCCACAATGATCACTGGAACCAGCAAGTGGTTTCAGAGGGCCTCAGTATCACGTTGAATGCACCCCTCCATTGTCCATGGTCCCTTCAGCTAAAGACGTCCCCAAAGACTCATTCAAGGCAGACATTCTGCAGCAAGAAATCAACAACCTTCTCTAGAAAAGGGTGGTAGAGATCATTTACAGTGTAAAATCACTGGGTGTTTATTGTTCCTGGTCCCAAAGGCCAATGGTACTCTTCGACCAGTCATAGATCTAACTGCCCTCAATCATTTCATTCGTACCCCAGGGTTCAGAATGAAAACATCAAGGTGGGTTTTAAATGCCATTCAGGAGGGAAACTTGCTATCAATAAAGACCTGCAGGATGTGTATCTTCATGTCCTAATTCACAAACTTTCAGGAAGTTCCTGCGGTTTTCTTTCAGGGAGACGGTTTACAAGTGCATGGCACCCCCTTTTGGACTCAACATCAGTCTATGGGTCTTCACACATTTTATGGACAGGGTCATGGCCCATTTCAGGACCGACACCATGGATGCTACATCCAACTACCTGGATGACTTTCTTCAAAAACACCAGGTGAGTTATATTTTGGAGCAAGATGTGATATCCCTTGTTACTCTCCTTCTCAGCCTACGATTCCTTGTCAATAAGGAGAAATCCAAGATCATAGCAACTCAGCATTTTATACATTTGGATACGAAGTTCAAAACACATGTAAACATAGTATGTATTCCTCAGGAATTTGGATCAGAATCAGTTCAATGGTGGATTTAATTCTTACATGTTCTTATTATGTCAACACGAGAATTCCATCACCTATTAGGTTTGCTCAATGTGGCAGTGGACCTCATCATCCTAGGTCACCTTTTTATGAGACCGTTGCAAATTATTCTGGGTCCTAATGGAAGACGAGACTTTGACTCTTGGACCAACCAATACCAGTCTCCATATATATGAGGTTTCATCTCAGAAGATGGAAAAACCTCAATTGGCTCACATTGGGTGTTCCCTTGCATGTACAGCCTCCTGAGATGACAGTTGGTATGGATGCGAGCACGGAGGGCTGGGGTGCAAATCTCCTTCCATCATTCCAGGAGGCCACTGGAGTGTGACCCACTCAGGATCGTCTTTGCAAATCAAAAGCATTTCATTGGTTGCAGGAGAAGCTATGTGGAAAGGGCGTTCTCATTCTTTCCGACAACTCCGCTGTGGTGAATTATCTCAGAAGGCAAGGGGGAACCAAGTCCCTAGACCTTGTTTGGGATTTTCAAAGGTGGTGTCTTCAATGACAAATCCATGTACAAGTTTGTCATATTCCAGGCCAACTAAATGTATTAGCGGATTTGTTGTTCCGGATGAATCAACAAATACAAACAGAATGATCACATCATCCCTTGGTTTTCACTCACATATGTGCCTGGTGGATCTGTTTGTCACAAGGTGGAATGCAAAACTCCTAACCTTTGTCTCACCAGTCCCGGATCCAAAGGCCTGGGCAGTCGATGCTCTTTCCATAGATTGGAATAGCTTGGACACATACGCTTACCTCCAACACCTCTGATTCTGAAGAAAATACAGGAAGCAAGAGAATCAGAGTGTCACCTCATCCTGATTGCTTCACTCAAGTGGGAAAAATCGTGGATGAATGACCTAATAATCTATCAGTGGAAAGCCCAAGGAAAGAGATAATTCTTTATCTGCTCAAGCAACCATGATGGCAGGCATTTCTTTCTAACTCATAGTTGTTGAACCTGCATGTCTGGATCATATTAAACAAGACCTCAAGAACAATTTGCTCAAGTCATGGAGAGAATCGCTCAAGCAAGAAGGCCCTCCACTTTCAAAGCATAGGAGGGGAAATGGAGAATTTTCTCACAGTGGTGTAAGCGTGGACACATTTCACCACTGAAGGCATCAATACTTCAAATAGCTAACTTCCTGCTTTGGCTCTATGATGAGAAAGAGTTAGCTCCAATCATGATTAAAGGCTTCTGTTCCATGAACTCTGACACGCTGCATCATCATGGAAAAGAGGATTTTGGACAATACAAAGACCTATCTGATCTTCTGTCCATTTAGAGTTAACACGTCCAAAGGCATTGACTCGGTGCCCAAGTGGTTTGATTTAGTGGTATTGGTTCAGCTAGACTGGTCCCCTATTTACAGCACTATTAGATGCCTTAAGGTTGAGAAAGGGAGTCAATCTAGAGCTGGCAATCACAGTTGTGGCTTTTAAACCATTATGCAGTAACTAAAGGTAAATTTATAAAACACTAACAAGAATTTCTTAATTATATTTGTGATGCAGAGAAAGATCAGTTATTTAAGTATGAAGATGAAGAAATATTTGAAAAATAAACCCATATATTTTATACAGCTCAGTAATTTTTGTGAGTTATCAGCAATTTGGGTTGGACAGGGCAGGTTGTAGCTTTACAACCTGATTGGGTCACACTTATCAACGATGCTTTCCCTAAATGAAGTGGGCAGCTTGTTTTAAATTTGGCAGTTTCATTAATCAGGCTTTGCAGAATTGTCAATTATTGATGTTTTTTTCTTCACAAATGACATAAATTTGTAAAATGTTTATAAAAATTCCCCTGAAACCATGAAAATTGGTATCTAACAAGTAAACTGATCAATTTGTTTACAACATATATGTAATTAGAGCTATTTGATTAATATCATTTGATCTACATCTCTGAATCTACCTATCTATCTATCATTCTGAGTGTCTGTCAACTAACTTCGTTTTGGAAATGTAACATTTTCTTTTATGCATATTTTGAATCACCTATCTCTAGTTAAAGACAAAAGTCACAAGCTGCAGTCTTGCAGAGCTGAAAGTTACATCCAATGGAAAAAAAGAGACTGTCCAGGGATATGAGGTCATTGTAGAAGATACAGTTCTATTCCCAGAGGGTGGTGGACAGGTAATATAATAATAATAATAATAATAATAATAATAATAATAATTCAAGGATGACTAAAATTCTCTTCTGTTTCATTATTAGTTTCATCTTTATCGGGTAATGTGGGGCCAGTTTGGGAGTGTGCCCTACCTTTGCTTCATTGATGTGATGCTAGTCAAATTTGAAATAATAACATATCTCATTGCATATTTGTGTTGTCTACTTAACTCTCTCTCTAATAAAGATGAACATGCTTAGTGACATTAATTGTCTGTACTTGGTTTCATCGACTATGCAGGCCAGCTCGGATCAAGTTCTTCATTGTAAATATGTATTGCAGATGATACATTATGAATATAGTGCCAGCGGGATAAAATGGGGTTATTTATGGAGAGAGTATCAATTACATCTTTATTTTGTATTTAGATTAATCTAAAAGACTTTCAGATAATAGAAAGGCATTGTTTGTTTGTTTGATATAAGATTACATGAAATGAGTTGAATAATACCTTTTTTTGCAAGGCTCGTGCGGTTTTGTACAATTCTTATAAATACATGTAATATCTATTTTTGCAAGGCTCGGGCTGTTTTGTACCATTTGTATAAATAATATCTATTTTTGCCAGGCTCAATCGGTTTTGTACAATTCTTATAAATTATATCTATTTTTGCAAGGCTCGGGCCATTTTGTACAATTCTTATAAATAATATCTATTTTTGCCAGGCTCAATCGGTTTTGTACAATTCTTATAAATTATATCTATTTTTGCCAGGCTCAAGCGGTTTTGTAGAATTCTTACAAATAAGGTGGCGCTCTCCAATTTCATACTTTGCATAGTGTTAGATTTTTAAAGAAAAAGAATTACCCAGGTTTTCCTCAATGGATGTCCTGGCTATTTAAAAAAGACCTTGTATATCTTAGGTATTGTTAAAAGAACTTTGAATTCCCTTTATTTTGGTGTATGATTGATGGGTGAAATTTGGGTTATATAGTATACAGCTTAGTCTTACTTAAGATGTGCACCTCTCAAAAAACTGCTAGCTCCGCTTGGTCATTTTCACTTCCTGGACTTCAAAGGTAAATAAATAAAAAAAAGAGCCAATACCTTTTTTTACTTTTTAGATATTTTGTAATTCATTCATTGTACTTTCAGAGGCTGGTATTATCTGCTATGCCAAAATTTGTTTCCCTATATTGATAACTGCTGAAATTAGTGCACTTTTGACTAATTCAGGCTGATTTTTTTAGTACTTTGGAGCAGTCATTTTGTCTGCTGTGTGCTTAGATCATGTCCAGCTTCCACAAGTACAATACGTAAAGAAATTTCAGCCACAGTACATGAAAGTAACAGAGGTATGCCAACATTCTCTCCATTGTGCATGTTGCAAATGCAAAATACTTCATCTTACACCTGTCACTCTCTCAGAAGCATGTATTATCTGTAGAGTGCCTCCTAATATCTATTTTTGCCAGGCTCAATCGGTTTTGTACAACTCTTTTAAATAATATCTATTTTTGCAAGGCTCAGGTGATTTTGTACAATTCTTATAAACTGAACACCAATGCAATGCTGTATCTTGAGACTGGTATTGCTGGATTCTTACAATTTGATGTCTGAATTTGTCCCCAGTATGAGAAACATGTTTGCCAATCAGGCAGATTTTGAATACATTTCATGAAACAGTGTATGAACATATTGTTCATAATTATTTTCAGTGTTCAGCTTAATTCATTAGGTGATTTGAAAGGAATGTTTTTTTGCTCACCTGGCTGTAAGACCAAGTGAGTTAATAGTATCCTGTGTTTGGCATGCATCGTCCATCAAGCATCAGCTATTTAAAAGATCTCAAAAACCACTGGACAGATTTCAGCCAAATTTGGCAGCGAGCATCTTTGCTTGAGGGGCTTTCAGGTTGATACAAATAATGCCCACCCACCATAAAATGTGGTCAGTGTTACTAAATATAGAAAAACCTTGAAACGACTTCTCAAAAACTGCTCAGCATAATTTGACCAAATTTGACAGCATCATAAAATGAAGGCCTTTCAAATTTATACAAATGGTGCTAATCTACCATCAAATATGGCTGTCATTACTAAAAATAAATAAAACCTCTAAATGACTTCTTAAAAACTGCTGAATGGAATTTGACCAAATTTGATAGATGGCATCCTGGTATGAGGGGCTTTAAATTTTTTTTACATATGATGCTGATCTACTATCAAATATGGCCATCATTCCTAAACACAGAAAAACCCGTTAAATGACTCCGGGTTCTCCAGGACGCTGAAATCTGTTTAAAAGTATGCATAATTTTAATTTTGGATGCATGAAAATTCCAACAGCAGAGTCCTTGGTACACAAGTTCTTTTGTCGGTTCACTCCTCTTTTTTTTGGAACCGTTTCTATGAAGCAAGTATCAGTCATGTAGTGTGCTGGATATGAAACAAAGTTCTGGTGATTCTAAAGGGATTAGGTGAAGCCGCATAGGTTCGATCATAGCAGACAAGGAGATTAAGACACCTGGTAATTGATTGCTGGTGCCTAATTATGATTTGATCAAAAGACTAATTATACATGCATGTACTTTGACACCTTGGTTTGATAATTATCACTCAGCACACTTTTAATCCATCATATTTTAAATCCTTATGTGATGTTTGGAACACTTGCATTTTATCATGTACAAATGATCCCAGTCCACCATTAAATATGGCTGCAGTTAATAAATACAGAAAAACTTTGAAACAACTTCTCAAAATCTGCTCAACAGAATTTGACCAAATTTGACAGAAAGCACGAAGGGCTTCTAGGTTTATGCAGATGATGCTAATCAGCCATCAAATATGGCTGTTGTTACTAAAAATAGAAACTGCTCCACAAAACAAATAACAGAATTTGACCAAATTTGACAAAAAGCATTGTGTGGCATAAAAGACTTTCAGTTTTGTGCAAATAAAGACAGTCTGCCATCAAATATGGTTGCAGTGAAAATCTTCAACAGTTTTTTAAAAACTGCTCATAAGAATTTGACCAAGTTAGAGAGCTTCCTAGCTTGAAGACCTTTCAGATTGATAGAAATAATGCCCATCTGCCATCAAATATAGACACCATTACTAAAAATGAAAAACATTTAAACAACTTCATCTCAAAAACCATTCAACAAATTTTGACCAACTTTGACAGAAAATATCGTGGAATAAAGGCATTTCAAATGATACTGATGTGCCATCAAATATGGATGAAGGTACAAAAATAGAGAAACCGTGAATTCATAACATATGCAATTAACAGCATTGAAAGAAATTTGTACAGAAAGCATGCTACTGACCCAGATTTCTTTACCAATTGGTCTTGCATTTGACTATTAGGCAGAAGTCAGACAGGTGAGTGATCTCATGCCCACTTGGACTTCTTTTTTGTGCTTAACAGTAATTTTGAGCTTTGTTGCTGCTAGCATAAATGTCCAGGCAAGTATTGTGCAGTTGAACTATACAAGTGGGAAATGTTTCTTTGAGTCTACAGTTGAGATCAATCTATAAAGGGTAGAACTAATATGCACTTCAAGCACAGGTCATGCCCTTCAAGCACAGGTCATGATCTTTATATGGTGAGGTCTATTTTAAAAGCTAAATAATTTACTTATACATCCATGTATGAATTATTTTATTTCAACTTTCATATCAAAATCTACTAGTTTAAAGAAATATTTTATGTATTAATTCGAAATAAATCTGTACACATTTATTATTAGTGAGTGTACAAGTGATAAATAAACATTGTCTATAAGAAATTTGACTGTAATCATTTTTTTATCAAAACGAAATGTCTTTTATGTACAGCAAAGATAATTTTAACTTGGAACAAAAATTAGTCCTAAAGTATCCTTTTAGACAGGTGTCCATTATTCTGAGGTCAGTTAAAAAAGGATTTAATTGGGGATTGCTGAAAGTGTTCATAATGAACATGGATCCTTTATATGGGGAGTCCTTACAATCAGATTTCATGCTATTTATTAAGGCAGAAGATTGCACTTAGTGTTTTCATGCTGTTAGAATTTATGTAATTTTTTATCTTCTCTTTTTATTTTAGCCAGATGACAGAGGGACTGTAAGTCTCTGTCTCTTTCTCTCTGTCTCTCTGTCTCTCTCTCTCTCTCTCTCACACACAGCTGCCAAGATGCATATTTTAACTATTTTGGCTGAGAAGGATATTGTAAACAAAACCTGACAGAAAAAGAAAAGACTACATTATCTACACACATTTTGAAGCTTTCCAAACACAGTTATCTGGACAGTTGTTGGTTGTAATAGTTTGTTTGGAACTCGGGAAGAAAATCTTTCCTTGGATGAAAAGCAGAAAAACTCAAATAAATGGTTAAAAATAAACAATAATTTTTGGCAAATATTTACTTTGTAATACAACCACGCAAATTAATTACTACATAATATGAAAATAAATTTGAGGTATTTGTAAATAATATAAATGGAAAGAATCAGGAAAAATAATATCAAATACAACAATATGCTGATTCACCCATCCTTCAACATGGCCATACAACAGTAGAAGTGAGATAACTATTATAGCACATGTTCACTACTTGAAAACATTCATCTGCACCACTTCCTTAATGATGGACCTGGTTCATATGAAATATCAATCATGGACCAGATTTGATAAGAAATATGAAGTCTATGAAGTGATGAATTTATTACAGGATAGTTTACAGCTTTACACATAATGTCAGAGATCATTGTAGGATGTTGAAAATGGAAGTCAATGGCCACAATTTCTAAGAAACTGAGAATTTTGGTTTGTAGACCAAATTATGAAATTAGGAACTGAAGGTCCTGGAAGTAGGGAATCTGACTGCAGAGAGCTCTGAATGTATGATCATCCCGAAACCTAGCAAACATATATGTAACTTATAACATAGCCCCTCTGAATGTAATGATCATCCTGATCCCCAGCAAACATATATGTAACTTATAACATAGTCCCTCTGAATGTAATGATCATCCTGAAACCCAGCAAACATATATGTAACTTATAACATAGCCCCTCTGAATGTAATGATCATCCTGAAACCCAGCAAACATATATGTAACTTATAACATAGTCCCTCTGAATGTAATGATCATCCTGATCCACAGCAAACATATATGTAACTTTTAACATAGCCCCTCTGAATGTAATGATCATCCTGAAACCCAGCAAACATATATGTAAGTTATAATGTAGCCCCTCTGTTCATGAACATGTAGATCAATGACATACCAGTGCTGAGGATTACCAGAAGGGGAGCAGATGCCATTAATTTTGTCCAGACAGAGATTTCCGTGGGAACAGAGGTAGAGCTTAAGGTTGACTGGACCAGGAGATTTGATCACATGCAGCAACACTCAGGTAATTGCCTTTGAGTAAAGATGCTAGCATGAGTAAACTGGGACTTATATATTAGGACATCATAAAAAAGGAGTGAAGGATTTATGTTTGTTTAAAGATTTCAGTGCCTCATAAGTACGAATTTATCTTTGGGGTGAAGCTACTGAGAATACATTGATCTGCTAATCTGTTGTAGGTTAAGAACAACCCACATCACCCCACCTCACTAGTGCAGGTACACATTTTTACAGTTGTGTAAACTGAAGTATTGAAGGTTATGTGCATTGTTCAAGCGAGAAACAGCTATGACCTTGACCTTATATCTGAAACCCACTACCTTCTGATACATAGATGGTGGCATGTGCAACCATTCGGAAATGCTGCTTGTTCAGGATGCTATAAGTTTAATCGATATCTCTAATCAGTCTTTTCTTTTATTCCATTTCCATGATCACATGTTTTGTATATGTACTTTGTTTTTGAATACAAGTTTTTTATGACTGCAGAAACCACGGATCTTTTTAAGACAAGTTTCAAAATTTTAACTGAGTTGCCTTGCCTGAAATCGAGTTTTTAATTAAGTGGGTCATTCTTGTCCTCCAAACCAGAAATAAGATGTATTTCCAACATGACAGCTTGCCTATATTCATGTCATTGGCGGCGAGTCAACAAATCATTAAAGTTTAACTCCAGAATCAACAGACAACAGTACAGTTTCCTAACTTTTCAGTTGCCAAATATCTTGTTGTAAATGATTCCCAACTTAATAGCCATAAACTTTCAGGATTTTGATGATTGCTTGTTCCACCTAGAAAGTTTGGAACAGTGTTGTGAAGTATTTTCATAATTTTTAATTTATTACGTTGTTTTCAAGGATAGTTAATCTTTAAATTGCACAAAAGAACAGTAATAAATATCTTAATTTGATTCAGCTGTATTTTACAAATATTTCGAGGTAAAATCAAAATGAGATGATTTGTTTTAATTCTCATTTGGAATTGCTTTAATTTTTTGTAACTCACTTGTCTGGGACAAGTGACTTTAGAAAAGTGACGCATCCTGACCAGTTTCTTACTTGTCCCATTGTTGTCCATTCTTACTTGTCCCATTGTTGTCCAGCATACATAAATAGTACTACAAATTTTTCCAACTCTGAAACACATGTGCTCATCTTGTGATGTTTTGTAAATCAGCTGAATAAATTTTGCAGCTGGACAGTTGTTTGAGCAGGTGTCTAAAATAACCTGAGCAAACATGACATGTTTGAATGGTGAAATCCACTGCAAGATACTCCCATGTTTTGTCTTGTTTCAAACCATACCAGAAAACATGTCGGCTTGGAAGCAAACACCAGGTAACCAAACATGCTGCTGTAAATGACAGTCAGGGTGTTAAGCAGCCAGTTGCATGTGAAGGATGTGCTTAATGTAATCCTTTTGTAAATTCCCCCATTGTCCTTCTCTGGCTGAGGGATAAATAAACAAGCATTCTTTAAGCATCATGAATGAAATGATTTCTTTTAAAACAGTCTGACATTTGTTTTTGATAAAAATATGCACTTGCTAGGACTAAATTTCAGTTGTAAGGCACTTACATGACTGAGACATTAGACTAGTCCCAAATGTTGGGCGATCCAATTTGTACAGCCCTGAGAACATCTTTTCTTTCGTTAAATGACTCATATAAGTTGTTTTCATTTTGTGTGGAATTTTTCCTGTGCTAATGAGAAACCAGAAATGATGAATTCATGCCATTGTTAGGTATGAAATTTTGGCCTGTAATGTCTTTGGGGTTTGGTCAAAAAATGTTATAAATATTTAATACTGTGGTGTTAATAAATCCCAGAAGTATATATTGCTCATTGAAAAAACCTTTTTCAAAATATCTTGAGCATAGATTGCACTGCTGCAAAGACGGTATGCTTCAATGATCCATGGCAAGTTTCCTTTTCTAATTTAGTGTAATGAAGCAAAAGGAAGGCAGTGTGTGAGTTTATTTGTTTGTATAAGCAATTAAAACATTCTGTGAGATCTATAGTATTAGGGTAAACTTGACCTTTCTGAAAATAACCTATTTAATTTAAAACTTCTGAATTTTTTTGGTAGATAATGGCATTAGTTGCATCATAACTGAATATAAAATTGCAAGATTTTTTTTAGGGTGATTGGGAACAGTGCCCTGTGTCCATAATGTTTAGGAAAAGAATTAGAGCCATTAGAAACAAAATATTAAGGAGCAGATTGCTAAAATTGGGAATTCATGATCTGGAAATATTTCCTAAATTTTAATATTGGAACATTAAGACCATTATTGGCCCCAGGGACCCAACCCACCCTCTTAAATTCACATAATTATTGGCCCCAGGGACCCAACCCACCCTCTTAAATTCACATAATTATTGGCCCCAGGGACCCAACCCACCCTCTTAAATTCACATAATTATTGGCCCCAGGAACCCAACCCACCCTCTTAAATTCACATAATTATTGGCCCCAGTGACCCAACCCACCCTCTTAAAATCACCTAATTGCTTATATACCCTAAAAGGCCCCAGGGACCCAACCCACCCTCTTAAAATCACCTAATTGCTTATATACCCTAAAAGGCCCCAGGGACCCAACCCACCCTCTTAAAATCACCTGATTGTTAATACAGTCCTACCCACTTATATCCACATCTCTTATGTCAAGACAAGCCATCTATGTCGACAAACAAACAAAGTCCCGGTCCCTTGGTCTACTCTTGCTACCAAATTTGTCATGCTTATGTCGATGTTGAGATAAAAAAATAAACGTACATGTCGACAGAAGCCCTTGGTCCCAGCTTGAACAATCCTTTGTTTTCTAATCATTTATGTCGACAAGCTGCCAGTTCCGATCCATACTTTGTTCAACAATTAGTTGATCTTGCCACCAAGCTTTAAATTTGCCCCCGCCAGATCATTTATGTCAACAAGCGGCCAGTTCCGACCTGTACTTTGTTCAACAATTAGTTGATCTTGCCGCCAGGCTTTAATGTCTCGGTGGATTAAAAAACAGGCTTTTGTTTGGTCCTATAAAGTTGGCCTCTCGCTGTGTCTTAAATAACACATGTACCCTTCATCAAAGCAAGCCGGTTACAATGTACAATAAAAACAATCCACCCATCATTAAAAAAAATCATCACCAAACTTGAATAAAAGCATTGATATCTGATCGATTGTTACATTTTCCAAAGTGATCCGTGATTAAAACAAGTTTATTGTGCTGTGAAAGTTTCCTTTTTTTATATTCATGTTAACAATGGCTACCAACGGCAGCGTAAAACGCAGATTAAATTTACAGTCTCTGGAAACTAAATATCTGGCTGTTAAGGAATTTGAAGGTGGGGCATTTCACAAAGATGTCTGTGAAAACTTTTCACTTACACATAACACCCTGTCAGGATGGATGATAAACCAACAAGTTGTTCTCCACCTTTTTTTTTTTTTTTTTAAACTGATGGCGGAACCAGTAAAAAAAAAAGGAGAACAACTTGTTGGTCTAGATGGATGAAAGCTGCCAAGTCTATAAAGAAAGGTAAATTAATCATATCAGCCGCATATCTCGTGTTCAATTTTATGTACTTTTCACGATGACTTCCGTAAATAAATATATGTTTTCATTTCCCTGTGAATAGCCCCATCCCCTTGGTAGCCTCAGTAAGATGGGAACATGTATTGTTTCAGGCTGACCAAAAGCTAGGTCAATTTAAGTACATGTACATGTACTTTGTAGCATGTAAATAACAACTATGCAATCATGTGCTACTGGAATGAATATCGTAGTGAATTGTGTAGACGTGTTAGATCAAATGAGGACAACCATTTTTTATACATGTGTTTCCTATCAGGATGTGACAGATGCATACATTTTCTAACATGAGACCCGTACACGAATTCATGGATTTTTCATATACATGCACTTAACGCATGGTGGATTTTATTACACAAAGGTAACCAAAATGTAATTTGTCAATAATGAAATGTATTAGACACTGGTTTTGTCTTCATGTACTCAAAATTTCCATTGTTTGTTTTCTCAAAGTGTAAATCCTGCTCACCGACGACAGGTCACCCCATACAGATAAATTTAACTTGTATGCAGGTCCAAGAGAAATTTGCTTTTTTCAGCCCCCCCCCCCCCCCCCCCCCCCTTATCTCGACATCCGCTTATGTTGACAATATTTCCTCAGGCCCGAGGATGTCGACATCAGCAGGTAGGACTGTATACCCTAAAAGGCCCCAGGGACACAACCGACCCTCTTAATATCACCTAATTGTTTATATACCCTAAAAGGCCCCAGGGACCCAACCCACCCTCTTAAAATCAGATAATTGCTTATATACCCTAAAAGATTCCTAGGTGTTCAAGTCATTATTTCTGAGACTCAGATACACAGCCTGTAAAGTGAGAAGTATGCAATGTTTCATTCAGTGATAGTTGCATTCTGTTGTGTGCATTAGAACTTCGTCTAAAAGCAGAGATATTACCATTGAATACCCCAAAACTGCATGTCTGTTATTGTACAACCTTGCCAAGTACTGTTGGTAAAATACTAATAATAAGTAGATAATCAATGAAAGTGTCTCATTGCAATATGACGGTGCATGACTTTTGTGCACTTATTTTTAATGGGGATTCATTTAGCTTATGGGAGATTTGCACAATCTCACATCCTGGAGAAAATGGTCAGTGGTTTGTTGCAGTCATTGATAGGTAGTAATTGTTTTTGGCATTTAGTGATATGTCATTTGTGGAGAACTTCAGTCCTGTATAAAGAAAATTTGATCTCCAAATAAATTAGTGTTTTTATATTTTCAGGACAGCACTTGATTACTGCAGTAGCAGAAAACATGTATGGATATAGAACCACTACCTGGTATGTTGGAATGCTGTGTATAATTTGTTACATCTCTTATAAGTTTTCATGTGAAATAAATACTATATAGGTCTTTGTATACACAGTGCCAAAATTAAATGGTTTTCTAAAATTAAATTATTTGCAGAGATTATAATTTGGATGTCGTAAAGATGTAACTTTGAAGGACATTTGTTGTTTAAATATTTTAAACCGTGTTTTGCTTTTGCATTAACTTATTTATTTGCCAATAAAGCTGAAAATCATGCCACTATCAAATATGTACTCCATACATTATGAGACAAAATGTGATAATATAATATGATACTGATTGGAATATGATATTATGATACTGATTGGGATATGATAATATGATGTGATACTGATTGGGATATGATAATATGATATGATACTGATTGGGATATGATATTATGATACTGATTGGGATATGATAATATGATATTACGATACTGATTGGGATATGTTATTATGATACTGATTGGGATATGTTATTATGATACTGATTGGGATATGATAATATGATATGATACTGATTGGGATATGATAATATATGGTACTGATTGGGATATGATAATATACTGATTGGGATATGCTAATATGATACTGATTGGGATATGATAATATACTGATTGGGATATGATATTATGATACTGATTGGGATATGATATGATGCTGTTTGGGATATGATAATGTGCTATTGATTGGGATGTGATAATATGGTATGATACTAATTGGAATATGATATGATACTGATTGGGATATAATAATATGATATGATGTTGATTTTGATATGATAATAGTTTATAATACTGATTGGGATATGATATAATTATAATTAGGATATGATAATATTATATTGATTTGGATATGATATGATGCTGATTAGGGTATTATTATATGTACATAAGAAAAGTGCAGTGTGAGTTGGGATCATTGGTTTCCCACAAGTTTCGTCTTATGTCCCTTTGCAGCCAAAAATGTGCAAGAGCATGAGAGAAGAATTTGAGCAATAGGGTTTCAAGTCTTTTACAAGTGCTGAAGCGAATGTTTGCATTTAGCAAATGTTTTCATGTAGGATCATTGTTCTGACACGATCAATTGCTTTGCACTTACTTTATATACCAAATACTTAACAAAATGAATTTTTTAACACTAGAAAACCTGTACTCAAGTAGCACATGAAAATTGTGATGTTTGAGTATGAGCTGATGTAATGTTTGAGTTTGGACTGATGTAAAAGAATAGTTTTTGTAAAGCCAGTTAAAAGTGGACTGATCATGCAAGAATTCTTCTTCACATACCAAATTTTTGCAGATGGATTATTTTTAGTATACAAAAAAGCATATTGATTTGACATCAAAAGGTGACAAGTCAGTATCACTCTGACTGAATAAAGCAAAATGGTTATCCATGTGATAATTTGAGTTCTACAATACATACCATATATACTCGCTTATAAGTCAACATTTTTTTTTATCACGACATAAAACAAATTTGTTATATCATGGGGTAATATGGGAAACTCTGGATGTTTGCAGTACGTACAAATACAGTAAATTCAAATATTGTTATGTTTTAATATCACTATTCCCATCCAGAAATGCATATATGGTATGCACTGTGTTTATCCATTTCATGACAGTATTCATTACACAATACTAGTATCTACAATTATTTGGACTTTAATCATTTGCAAATATCCATTTCATGACACTATTCATTACACAATACTTGTATCTACAATTATTTGGACTTTAATCATTTGCAAATATCCATTTCATGACAGTATTCATTACACAATACTTGTATCTACAATTATTTGGACTTTAATCATTTGCAAATATTACTGGTAAATTAAATATCACCCACAGCAAAGTGAAGTGTCCGTCAATGTTGTTTACCATGCAGAGATTGCGCTGGGCGTCGCCAATGTCGCAAATTGTGATTTTTTTTCCTAATTGGCGACATAATATACCATCTGGCGATTTTTTTGTCGACAACATTTTTGGCCGTTAAAACTTGTATATGCAATCATGGGTTTGGAGTGGGGAAATTCAAAGGCACCATGAAAGGAAGTCGCAAACTTGGATATAAAATGCACTGGAATCTATCTATTGTTATATAAACAAATCCTTTGTTCATATTGACAAACCATCTTAACAGTGCATTGTTATATCATAATCCGCTTATGCTGACATCTGGCTTGAGTACTGTATGCTGTGATACACTCAAACAGTCATGCTACTGGACTAGCTACAATCGATCAAACGACGGCTAATCCTTTTTGTTTCTTTTTTTTTGAAAAATGTAATAGTTTTGCTGGAACTTCAAAGAAAAGTGATTAAATACTAAGCAAATAGAAAAAAAAAAATTCAGTCTCAATCTGAACAATATACTGTCATGGGTAAATGTAAGTTAGACTTTTTGTGTTCATCACTATCCTAAGAGTACCGTATATAGTCACTTATAATCCAAATACTTGAGGAAAAAAATAAAAGCCTGGAAGAAGGGGCGTCGGATTATCGACAGGACAAGGTCTAAACTTAAAATTTTTTATAAGTTTTCTTGTTGACTACCGGTATATATTAGAGGAGTCTGGATAGATAGATAGATTGGAATAATAAAGACAAAAAACCAGTGTGAAATACAATTATGTATATTATCGAGTGGAATATGTCACAAATAAATTGACAACTTACATTTTGTTCTTCATCATGTCATAAAAATCCATAGAAATATATAATGATTGATATTTTAAATCTGTTTGATATGATAAATCCATGAATTCTATCATAGGTCACATACCAGCAAAAAAATAGTAGCCCAGAATGATCCAATTCACAATATCCCGTAATATGTTAATTCCACACGTCTGACTAATAAACAATGAAAGTCAAGTCCACACTTTTGTGATTCACAGTATCCTATAAAGGTCACTGTCTAATGTCATCTGGTACAAATCCCAAGAACTCATCCGCATCAAGTGACCAATTATAGTGCTGAAATCCTCAATCGTTGTCTAGTCATTGTAGATATCATCTGACTCCAATTCCTCGTCTTTACAATCATATGCAGGTGCTTACATGGAGATTGAGCTTGGACTCTGTAAGTGATACTTCAATCATACAGTCTGTGAAATCTATTAAAGAATGCAACTGAACAGGTGTCAATTGTGCGGCAAGATCACAGGGAGTTTAAATAACCACCCTCTGTTATTTGGCACTAAACAAGTAGCAAATATGCGGCTCGATCAAAGGGTTGTAATGTGGGGAAAATAAAGAGGATGCTAAGGGATTAAGGTCAAACATGTATATGTAAGACATGTAGGACTCTACTTGGCACTGAACAAGTATCAAATTAGCAAGGTATAAATCATAAACCAGAGAGAGAGAGAGAGAGAGAGAGACTGCAGATGTAGGGAAAGAAGATATTTGATATTTGATAATGCATTTATTTAAAGTGACAACAGTCATACCTATGCACAGACCATCATGTGGGATGCAAAGACAATGGAAGTAGCTAACATTGCTGCTATTAGTAAAAGTAAAAATGCCATTATCAGCAACTGTGAACGTGGGTTTAGTAAGATGAATATCATCAAAATTTACATCAGGAATAAACTCGGCATCTCAAACTGTATTCAGCAAATGGGCAGCCGTAAAATCATGACTCATACTCATGTGACATTCTGTTTTATTATTTTTATGAAACAACATTTTAATAGTACAAAACATTATAAATAATAAGCAATCAAAACAGTCATGTAATGATTTATTCTGTAATATTGTGGTATTGTATTGTTTGTTGTCAAAAAAGTAATAAATACCTCATATTTTTTCAATTTTCATTGCCTACTACATTAATAGACATGAAAAAATATTGCTTGGCAACATTTTTTGAAAATTGGCAACAAAATTTTGAGGTTGCCGATTTTTGGCGACAACTTTTTCAAAGCCAGCACCATCCCTGACCTTGGGTGTTTACTACTAAGTACATGACTTTGTATATTGCTTCCATTTTCATGCAAGTATGAACAACCTGTATTTGTATTATATTTTGTGTTTTGCTGTATAAACACTGTTTGTGTTTGATGCAATAAAAGTTTTTATTTGATTTATATTTTCCTTTTCCATAAGCCAGACATAATTCCCAAGTGATATTTCCCAAGTTATCTGCCAGTGTACATGGAAAGATAAGCCCCTGGCTTGTAAAGGCAGCACCCACTTTGTTTTCAAGTTGACAATCTTTAGAATTTGATACTTGTTCAGTGCCAAGTAGAATCCTACAACTCCCTGGGCACATTTTGACTGTAATCCCTTAACTTGTAAAGGCAGGACCTTCTTTGCTTTCCCACGTGACAACCCTTTGATCCAGCTGCGAATTTGATACTTGTTCAGTGCCAAGTAACAGAGGGTGATTATTTGAACTCCTGTGATCATGCCACACAATTGACACCTGTTCAGTTGCATCCTTTAATAGATTTCACAGACTGTATGATCAGAGTGTCATGTACAGGACCCAAGCTCAATCTCCACATAAGCACCTGCATATGACAGTAAAGATGAGGAATTGGAGTTGGATGACATTTATGACGACCAGACAACAATGGAGAATTTCAGAACTTTATTTGGTGACTCAGACGATAAGGATGAATTATTGGGCTTCGTACCAGATGACATTAGACAGTGACATTTATAGGATACTGTGAATCACGAAAGTGTGGACTTGAATTTCATTGTTTATTTATAAAACGTGTGAAATTAACATATTATGAGATATTGTTCATTCGGATCATTCTGGGTTACTATTTTTATACCGGTTTGTGACCTATAATAGAAATCATGGATTTATCATATAATGGATTTGAAATGTCAAGCATTATGTATTTCATTGGATTTTCTTATGAAGATGGACAAAATGTATGTTGTCAATTATTTGTGACATATTCCACTCAATAATATAATTGTATTTTACACTGGTTTTGTCTTTATTTTTCCTATCCATCTATTTATCTATCCATCCAGTCTGGCTTATTTATTTTTCCAAAGTGCAATTCTGACTCACTAAGAAGTCACCCCTTTAGACGGATCTGACTCGCAAAATACACCCCGACTTATAGGAGGATCAAATAGAAATAGGCTTTTTGCAGCCCCCCAAAAGGGTGTGTGAGTGTTGACTTATAGTCGAATTGACTAATAATCGAGTATATATGGTACCATCAACAAAATTCATAGATAATATCTGGTAAAGCATATTGGTACTTGAGTTGAAAGTTCAGTTGTCAAGGTCACTGTGACCCAATAAAGGGAAAATAGTATAAAGGGAAAATAGTTTTAGCATGATATCTTGAGTTCTACTGAACATGTCCTCAGCAAACATCACAATATAAAGGGGATATAAGGAAACCTGTAGATTTTATGGTGTTAAAGTTCATTGGCCAAGGCCATGGTGACCCACAAAGAGGAAATACAGTCAAACCTGTCACCTTTACTCAGTGGTCACCTATTTACAATGGCCGTTCTTATTTCCCCCTGCCAATTTCCTATATAAATGTCCTGTATCTAATGGTCACCTGCCTTTCACTGTCAGCGGCCAGGTATTTCCTAACCAAACAGTGGTTTCTCCCTGCCTTAAGTGATCGCTGGTGTGTATCTACAGTGACGGCTCAGTCTTTTGCTTCATGAGGAAGGCATTGTTTAGATAAAGGAATATCATGTGAATCGATATGCAAACATTTCTTATCTCCCTTGTACTCACCATACTCCAGTCACGGTGATAGTGTAACTCAAAGGTATCAGTGTGTCAAATTCGAAAGCAAGGCAGTTTTTATCATTAGGGTAAAAGGTCAAAGCAATTTGTTTGCTGGATGGTGGGAAAAGTAGTTGTGTTATTGCAGCAGAAATGGAAGTCGCCTTTTGTGCCAGTATGACAGGTATAGTTTGATATCATCATCTATTTGCCTGTGAATTAAAGCTATCTCTGAAGAAAAAAGTTCGTCTTTGAGAAGAGATATGAGTTACATCCCTTTTCATTAGGGTCAGGGGTCATTCAATATTTAAAACTTGTCTCTAAAGACATGCAAAGTTTCGGTTCATGGGTCACAAAGAATAGCCAGATATGGCTTCTTTTTATTCCATATTCATCACCGGCTGCTCATATAAGCCGACAATCTTTTGATCTTGGCAAGTTGGGCAACTGACTAATCCAGATATTATTTTTAAAGCGTGAACAAACTAAGATCAGTGATTATTCTCAGTCAGTGATGATTTAATTTATATAATGGAGTAAAGTGAGCAGGATCCAGTAATCTTGTGTGAAAAGTAAATTTAAGAGAGAACAACATATACACATAATTTATGATTTTGTTGTATAGTGCACATAAACAATCTTGATAATGTAATAATAATAATAATAATAATAATAATAATAATAATAATAATAATAATAATAACAATAATGAAATTCAGTGCATGGTATTTGTTCAAAAACCAATTTAAAAACACAAACCTGTGTACAGAGATCACCTGTGTACAATGGCTAGTTTTGCCTTTTCCCATGGGTGGCCATGAGTGACAGGTTTGACTGTAGTTTCAGTGTGATATCTTGCTTGAATTCCACTGAATATTCCTTCACCAAACCTCAGAGATATGTTGCACTTGAGGGCACACTGAAATCTGCTGATTTGGAGGTTTTAATGATGCAAGGTCATGGTCATTGTGAACCGGAGAAGGGAAAATGTTTTTGAATAATAACTGTAATTAAATTGCAAATACCTTCACCAAATTTAAGAAGTGATGCACAAAAAGCCTGTATGGGGTGGGAGGGGGATCAAAAGGTCAAGTCCAAAGACATGGAGGGGATGCTATGTACTGTTTTTGGTATTCTTTGAAATTCCTTTTACAGGTACCTTGGAGACAAAACATGCTTCATTGAGTTAGACACTCCTTCCATGACAACAGAGCAGGTTTCAGAACTGGAAGATGGGCTGAACCAAAAAATACGTGAAGGAATCAAAGTTTATCCGACATATTTTGAAGATAAAAATGACCCTCGAGTTGAGGAGGTAAAGAAAACACTTGTCCAACAATATATTTAACCTCTAAATTTCAATATTTTTCTTGTCCAATATAGCCACATCTATCACCACCACACTAACCAGTGATTTTTTTTTTATTTTTCATTGTGTTTTCATATATAGACTTCTTTTTCTGAATCTAGAGGACTTAGAATTAATGTATCTAACATCATTCCTTTGGTGGGTGATGTCAAAATTTATTACCTATTGAAAAGTCCAAATTTTGCCACCACCGGTATGGGCTGGTGTTTTTCGGCTTATATTTTTTAACCAAGGATCCATGGAAATTAGTGACTTGAAGAAGTCGACTACTTATTTATCTTAATGTGAATTCATTTGTATGCATTATTTCACTCGTTTAATCCATGTTAACAGAAGCCACTGTCATGTGCTCAACAGCAAGTGTCTATTTTTTCAACAGACCAATGAGAAAGCGTAATACTACTGTTCAGCTGAAGAAACCTCTACCATATGTTGGCATGTTGACAAAAGACAAACAAACATTCATGATTCATGTTTCTTTAAGAGTTCATCCGGAGGGACTGGTAGTATGGACTGTGATTACTTAATCAGATAATGAGTAGCCAACACATGTGGATTAGTGTGGCCTGTCTGTGATAACAGTCACTCAGAACTCAACTATGGAATTTTATGGAGATAATTCTGGCACACTGCTGTAGGTACCCAGAGGGACAATGTAAGGATCAAATGTTTGATGCTGGAAGTATATAAAATTCCATTATATTTCTTAAAATGATAATTTTTCATCAACATTTTTTGGTTGCACAACCAGGCTTTCACATTGGTAAAAAATTTTTAATAAAGGTTGCCTGGTAATTAAATTTTACTTGTCATGGGCTCTCAGGCAACCTGTATTGATGTAATATTTTCAACCTTTACCAACTTTTTGTTACCTCTTTCATTTAACTGTCTATTCTTCCTCTTCCTCCTCACCTCCCCCAAAGACATCTTATGGTAAAACTGGACTAGTTTTGCAGTCTTGATGGCATTGTTAGCAATGCCTTTTTTTCCAAAAGCAATCAATACAAGCAGAAAATACTTCATTATTATTGGCATCATAATTATTAAGGTTGTAGCTGCACACGATAAATATTGCATTCATATTTTGTGTTGTAGATATGTTAGTGTTTGCTTTTGTACATTTAGAAAAGTAGCTAAGTGCTGCAATGTTTATCTATTTGGACTTACTTACCTATTAGTGTAATGATATATCAGTATGCATCAGTGTGCTACCTTATCATGATTTGTATCAGTACAAATTCTACCATATTGCTATTTTCACCCCTAGCTGACTAACAGTATATTAGTTAGACTGGTATCGGCAGTGTCTTTGTTTATTCAAACATTATATGGAATTAAGAAACTTTGACGCAACCAGTCAAAGGCTTGTCTTTGTATCGCTGATGGTCAGTCATCAATGAATCTAGATCTTGTGACCAATAAGATGGAAAAGAGCGATCTCTGGAATCACTTTTGTTTGAAACATAACCAGAATGATAAAAGTTGATCAGTCACTGTAAAACATTCTGGAGGGACTTCTAATCTCGTGATGCACATGCACTCTGTGAATATTGGACTCAGTTTGTCTGCCATGTCCAATTTGCCTGCTGTGTCTGAACCACTGTCAAAAAATCAGTTTGTAAATCAGATCTAGTCTTTTAACCAGCAGTTAACAGATAGTGAAGCCTTCCAATCGCAAGCTAAAAAAAACCAAGAAGAATAGTCACTGTTATAAGTGCAATTGCTAACTTTATTGTACAAGACCTCAGGCCATTCATTGTTGTTGCAAACAATGGTTTCAGTTAGATGATTACAACGTTTGATGTGAGCTATGTGATACCAAGCAGACAGTTTTTTTCTAAGAAACAAATTCCTGATATGTTCAACAAACTGAAGTTGGAAGTTAAGCAGAAGTTGTCTAAAGCTGCAAAAGTTGCCATGACAACAGATGCTTGGACATGAAGGGGAATAGAGTCTTTCTTTACATTGACAGCAGTATTTATTACAACAGAGTGGGAACTTTGTGGCTATGTTTTACAAACCAGGGCAACACCAGAAAGCCACACTGGATCCAACATTAATAATAATAATATTTGGTGCATGGTATCTGTTCAAAACCCAATTTTGAAAGGTGTACCTGTGTACAGAGGTCACTTGTGAGGTCACCTGTGTACAAAGGCCAGTTTGCTTTTTCCCATTGGTTGCCTCTATTGACAGATTTGACTGGTTTGACTGTAATTATACATGTGTAAGTATATTGTTAATTTTTCTTAATTTAGAACAAAAAAAAAAAAATATTGTCGATTGGAGTTTCGACCCCAGAATGCCACACACTAAACATTACCTTCACACCACCAGCACAATTACAGAACATTATATTTGTTGAACTGAGGCCTAAAAACAAAAAGTCTCAATTTTTTTTTTCAAACACAACTTTTTTCTAGAATAATGAGTTCAACTTGGTTCATACAGTGGTCCCCCTCTTGAACGCCCCCCCTTCCCCCCCCCCCCGACCAGCGGCCACTCGCTTTATATGGCCACAATCCCTTGGCACTGACGAGTTTGTGTTCAAAAGTACCCCTTAAGGACGGCCACCCCTCTAACGCAACCAGCGGCCAGCATTTGAGGGCAAAAATGGTCAAATTTACCCCTCGTGAGCAGCCACGTAATGGTTGTTTACAGATTAAAATCTCGCTGATATTTGTTAATTTCTCAACTCAACATATTGACATTTGTTCCAACATGCCAATAAAGCAACTTTAATCCATAGAAAGAGGTAAGTAATCCGATTATCCTTACTGCCATGTGTTCCTTAGATGTTAGCTTTTGTCACTTTGATTATTACTGGCTATTATTACCACCAATAATTATCAAGATGACAAAAGCTAACTGCTGAGAAGCACAGTATTGTTCAGCTCAAGTCAGCGTGACATCCAGTCACCAGATAATAAAATGGTATGTTAGCCTTTCTGGCTTCCCGCTCATAGATTATGAAATGTATTTAATCGGGTACCAGACTGGATGAAGAAAAAAAAAGTCGATCACGTGACAAACTCACTTCCTTTTTAAACACTTCATCTTGTGTGATAACTACATTTTGCACACAAAGGAATAAATTGTCACAAAATGTCATCAGACATTCTCAGTTTAGAAACGAAAAGTGAAAGCAATTAGATTAAATGAAAAGAGGGAGAGGAGAGTCCTTTGATTAGTACTGAGAAATTTTCTGTCAGAAAGATTCAAATAAACATCATCAATATACATTCAACTGCAGTGAGTGGGAAGACAGAATCGACGGACGTACTGGGATAGTTATAACCAAATGTTTGTGCCTAAAATTTACCAACAAGGTGGTTTTGCACCGCAATTCATGATTATTCAATTTTTTTTTTTTTTGTTGCAACATTTATTAGTTTGATCACATTAAATCCATAACCAGATAATATTCCTATGATTTTTAAATGAAAATATTAAATATATAAAAATTAGTTACACCTTTTATACTTTATATGTAGTTATTACTCACAACTGTGTGATCCCCCTCTAGAAAGGCCACCCCTCTTATAAGGCCACTTTCCTGCTGCAGAAGGGGTGGATTTATAAGAGGGGGACCACTGTACTCATTTTAAAATCATTTGCTTCAATTTTTACTCCATTGTATCTAATAGTCATGTATTCACTATGCTACAGTCAAATATATCATCAATCTCCATTGATAGACTGTTCTCTGCTGTACTCATTACAGCACTTTTTCACTGTCTTTAAATTCTCTACAATTTATTTTCAACAGCTTGACAACTCTACAAATTCACATAATTTTGAGAAGAAAAAAAATAGTTTGCAAGTTGTTACATTTATATCGGCACATCTTCATGCAAGCAGACAGATATTAAGTATATCATAACTCCGAGACAAAGTTTGTCCAATTGATTTCCAGGGTAAAATCTGCATTTCTCCATTAAGTACATTACCTGATCACATTAACATTAGGAAATTACTCGCTGCTACCTCCAAATCTAGCCCTCCATGAAAGATAAAAATGCATCTTTCTGTCTATATATCATATAGACAAATGAAAGTAACTCTTACAGATTAACTCCCCTTGTTTCCGCTAGGTGGTCACCCATATCTCAGATGTTTAGTAGTTTAAAATTTGCTTGCAACTTTTAATGATGTTTTGAAGAATCCAATGCAATTTATAATAATTTTTGACCATCCAGCATATTTTTTTCAGTTGTATAGTAAGTCAAAATATTAATGTACCTGGTGTATACAACAATTGTGTTTTTTCTGGTGAATTTATTTGTATTTATTCCATTTTTCCTGGTAGTTATTGTCCATGTGATGTCGATCGGTAACACTCAAGTTTTCACCTGTGTATTCGTATTACGCTGTTAAACTTTTGTTATTACACACTTCTTAGGTTTTCTCAGCAACGTGAGTTCATCTACTTGAACAGTTTGCATATTTGTTGTATGCACTTGTTTTGTTTTTCTTCTGTCTTGCATTGCACAGATATCAGTGAAGTGAAAGAAGTTGAGATGCTTTAAAGTCATTAAAGACAATCATGAGACATGACTTGCCTGCACAAAATGTTCTCCCTCACACCCATGTAGCATGTGTTCATTGTGAGCAGAAGACATTTGGTCCAATGTCTTGAAAAGAGAAATTAAAGTTCCATGAGAAAATGGCATTCTCAAAATCTTCTGAACACGAAGTATTAAGCATTCATTCAAATTCGGGATCATTTGCAAGTTTTATATAGGATGTCAAGATGCTGCCTCCACCACCTCCGTGAAGATACCTAAAGCAGTGCCTACAGCAATGATTACTCCTGATCCTATTGAAGCTACACCAAGCAATTGCACTCAAGCTATATTGGAATCGCATATGCTATGCATAGTTCAACAAGCTTTGTCTTTGAGATTGTCAACGAGTGAATTGGGAAAACTAGGACTGTTTTTCGCAGCTCACCAGGCATAAGTTTCCACCCCAGCCCATGCATGGATTTAACAATGATGAAGCCGGATGTGCAGGATTACCTTTTGACTTTTCCTGCTGGCCAGGCCCTCAAGTCCTATATCATTCACCTTATGGCTGCTGACCAACCAGTCCAGCCATCCAGCCAATCAGTATACCTGTCATCATGGACTGGTGAACTACATGTCGCTTGACTGTTCCTACAGTTATGGTGGCCTATGCCCAGCAGACTGCCCTGGCCAGCTGACCAGCCAGCCAGACCAGATCTATGATACTAGTACATGCTCTACCAGTATCACAAATATTGCAGAAATTCCAGAAAATCTCTCAGATAAAATTCGCAACCCCATTAATTCAAGAGCCTTCTTTTTTGGTGAGTCAGTTACATGCAACTTCCTCCAGACAACTTGCACCAGACTCCTTTTGTTCTGGATGAATCTATTTCCGACAAACGAGTAGGTGATCCAAGTGCTTTTGGAGGGGCTCTGGATCTCATTCATCCAGCCACCTCCACTTTCATTGTCCCCCTTTTTGACAAAGATCCCAAGCGATCCCAAGAATGTGGACATTTTGCAGAAGGAAATAGAACGGGTGGTGGAGGTAGTCCAAAAACTGGACTCCCTGGGTTTTTGTGGTTATGAAAGCCAACAGAAAATTGAGACCTGTCATAGACTTGAGCAGACTCAATCAGTTTATTATTAAGTTCTAAATGGAGGTGGCACAGTCTGTATGATATGATGAATGTGCAATCAGTCTCGACCTGTCTGACGTGTATTTTCATATACTTAATTACACAGTATCACACAAGTACCTTTGCTTCAACTACTGTTGGGTAGTCGACCAATTCTATGCCCTTCCATTTGTCCTCATCCTCAGCCCTTGGGCATTCACCAAGACATTGGGCTGCACCATGTCCCACTTCAGGATGCCTGGATGATATACTGCAAAACATTCGGTAAGTTCAGTTTTCGTTCATGATATGAACAACCTTCTGTACCACATTTACAGTTGAGGGTGTATAGTTCATGTGGAGAAGTTGGATTTTGTCCCATCTTAACATTTTGTTAATTTAAGTATGGAGTTTGTAACGCATATCAACCTGATTCATCCTCCTCCCAAGTGCATTGACAGTATCATTCATGCAGAGAAGGAATCTGCCACAATGTTCATTTCAGTGTGGGAGTTTCTTCAACTTGGATCTGCTATACCTTGGCTGTCTTTACATCTGCCCTCTGCAGAAGGATTTTCTAGCACAGTGGCACCTGATCTCAAGTCGTTTAAATAACCAGATTATGATTTCAACCGAAATCAAACACTTCCTGCTTTAATGGCAAGATGGAGTGGCTAGCAGCTTGAACACCTTCACAAGCCCCACAACTGGAAATCACAATCTGTACAGATGCCAGTTTGTCAGGTTTGGGGGCACTTGCCAGGCTTTGTGATGGTCAGCAGCAAGTGGACACTGTTAGAGAAGGCTTTTCACATCAGTCTCCCACACTTGAGTGGATCGCATCCAAAGGAATATGGTTCTGATAATATTATACAATTTGGTCATAGTGAACTACCTGTTCAAACAAGGGAGGATGAAATCACTGGACCTTGCATTATGGGATATTAGTACCTTTGTTGGTGTGCCCAGTATAAACAACACATCCCAGACAGGATCAGTGTCCTCGCTGATTCATTATTGAAGAGAGGCCAATTGTTTCATATGGAATGGTCTCTCCATCCTTCCATCTTCCATTGAGTCTGCCCTATGGGACTGACCGATGTTAGACATATTCACAATGAGGTGGAAGAACAAACTGCCCACCATCGCCTCTCCATTCCCTCAGAGTGCCCACCACCATTGTCTGTGAGCCTGGCCTACATGGTTATGGCTTCATCAGATGTTGATAATGAGGATGAACACTGCTCCTTCCATCAACTTTTGCAGTCAATGAAGATTAAAGAAATCTCTGACCATCTATTGGACAAAATCTGAGACCCAGGGAATTCAAAGGCTTTCTTTTCAGAGAACCAGTTACCAGCTTCACTCTCTTTCCAATTATACTGCATACACAGGCTCAGAAAATGCTAACATGCAGAGTCTAGATAAGAACCTTGTGGCAGTGATTGTCAACCCTGAAGTTCAGTAAGGTCGATAAGATGTTTTTTTTACACAACTTCCAAATTAGTGTGAAATACGATGGTCTTGTCATCTATGCTTGATCTGACATCATTAGTGATTTTTCACCTTGCCAAAAGGTTGGGTAGTGATCATGGGTGGTAGCCTGCCAATATGATTAACAGGGCCTCACTTCACTCCAAGGCCAATGCCCTGATGGCTCTTTGCAATTTAGATCTTTATGTAAGCTTCATCATTCATTGGCTTTAAGCTCACTGCCCTTTAGTATGCCTTTGCTTTTTGTCAGCTGTATTGAAGCTATGTGGAAGCATAGGAGCTGTCTCTTCAGATTCCTTACCACCTCATCCAGTTCTTTGGCCACATCAATCTCAGCCACAATGGAGAGATGATCATAAGCAATAGGTGAGAAGGCAAAATCCTGCTAAACAGCAGCAATTTTGACCGCAGTTTAACATCAGTCAGCAACAGGCACTTCGTTTTTGGAAGCAGTTTATTAAAGGGGATAGGAAGCCAACTTTCTCCTTCTCTAAAATTCCAAATAGTCACCATTGATTTGCCATTCTGACTGCATGCAAGATAAATGGGTGGTCCAAGTTGTTTTGGAGGGGATTCAGATTTTATTTATCCAGCCCCTTCCCTTTTGTCTTTCCCTTCTATGATGGATGTTCCAGCCAATCTAGAGAAGGCAGATGTTTTAAAGAAGGAGTTCTGCTCTTTACTTACCAAGTGGGTGGTGTAGTGAGTTTACAAGCCAAACTCTCTGGAGTTGTATTCCAGCTCTTTCTTGTACCCAAAGCCATTGGGATGCTCAGACTGGTTATAGACTTCAGCTGGCTCAACAATTACATAAAGCCAAAGTTCAAAATGGAGACAGCATGGTCTGTCAGGGTTTCAGTGCAAAGGGATGAGTTTGCGATCAGTCTAGATCTGAGCGATACATACTTTTAATGTACATCTGGCTTACAGCAAGTTCTTTTGGTTTGTGTTCCAAGGGACTATATATCAGTTTTGTGAACTCCTGTTAGGTCTCATCCTCAGTCCATAGCATTCATGAGACCAACTGTATCATCACCCTGTTCAGGTCAGCCTCTTTAACAGCAACTGCAGCATACTTGGATGAGATCATATAAAAACACATGGTAAGTTCATTTTTAGTGAAGGGCAGAAACAACTGTCTGTCCATTCTCTCAGCTTGCCCCCTCCCAGTTTTTCGTCCATCTGGGCATGGAATTCTTGACCCATCTCAACCATGTTCATCTCCCTCCCATGCACAGTACATAGATTATCAAGCTCTCAGAGTATAATTACAGCAGGTAGTGGATTCCTGAGAGAGAGTTTTGTTACTCCTTGATTTGCTCAATATGGCAGTCGACTTGATTCTTCTTGGGTGCCTTTTCATGCACCTTTTGCAGATGGCCCAGTGGTGTCACTTTTCTAGTCAGCTTGATTATCAAGTTATGATATTGACCAAGATGAGACAATTCCTGTGTCATTGGCAAGACAAACAATGGCTTACTGCAGGAATTCCTCTGGAAAAGCCCCAAACAGGTGATTACAGTCTTTACAGATGCTAGTTCATTTGATGTGGAGCCCACCTGTTGCCCTGCTTCACTATGCCCAGTGGCAACTTTGGGCCAGAGGAGAGAGCCCTTCCTATTAACCTTCTGGAAATGATGCCTATGGTAATGCCTTCCATTTCTGGAAGGATCAATTTTGTGGAAGGGTAATTCTCATAATGTTGGACAACTCGGTGATGGTAACATGCCTTCTCCTGTTTTGGGGGGGGGGGGGACAAAATCATCCAACCTATGCATCCTGGTCTGCTACTAATTGTGCTGGTGCTCCTAGTTGAAGAGCATAGTCCAGATCAGGCACATACCTGGCAGGGTCAGTGTCCTAGCTGATTCATTGTCGAGAAGAGGCCAAATTCTTCACACTGAGTAGTCCATTCATCTGCCATTCTTTTGGTGGGCTTGTGCACTTTGTCCAATGATAGACCTCTTTGCAATGAGATGGAACCACAAATTACCCACCTTTGTCTCTCCAGTCCCAGACCCAGAAGCCTGATATGTAATGCATTATCAGTCAGTTGGGATGGGTTTTGGGGCTATAGTATCCCTTCAGCTGGTGTCGAGGAAAATACAGAAAATGAAGGGCCAGACCTACAAAGTGGTTCTGATATGCCCTCTCAGATAGGACAAATCTTGGATGAATGATCTACTCAATCTAGCAATAGATGTTCCTAGGAAAATCCCTGCTCCTCCCAACCAGCTCATGCAACCTCAGTCACAGGTTTTTCACCTCTGGACAGGCTCCTCCTACACACTTGGCTCTTGAGAGGAGAGCTTTATGCAGAAAGGAATTTGGCCCTTCAGTCATGGAGAGGATCTCACAAGCTAGAAGACCTCCACTTCGAAGGTATATGTGGGAAAGTGCTGCATCTATAGGGACTGGTGAAGGGGTCTCAAATTCATCCCCATGTGGGCCTCAATCTCTCAATTTGCTAACTTTTTTCTCTGGCTCTTTGAGGACAAAAAGTTTGCACCTATTACGATCTGAGGCAACTGCTTCATGATATCTGACACATTCAGACATCATGGGAGAGGAGATATAGGTCATGATAAAGACCTGTCAGAATTGCTTGCCAATTTTGATCTCAGTCAGCCCTGGTCACTTACCCTGTTCCCTAAGTGGAACCTTTCATGGTTCTGATATAGCTCAACTCAGACAAGTTCAAACCCCTGGCCAGAACCTCACTGAAGCTGCAATATTACAAAACATGTTTTTTGATAGCCTTAGCTGCATGCAGGATGAGCAAGTTGCATGCCCTTTTGATGGACTCAAACTACATCTGGTTCAGTTCGGACAGTTCCTGGGTCATAATAATGCAACTGGGCTTCAGAGCCAAGAACAGGTTACTGTCTGCAGGCAATCAGAAGGTGGTCCTAGATTGATATGTCAAAAGAAGCAACAATGAAAGATCTAGTCATGTTCTTAGGCAATTCCTGAGATGCATGGAAAACAGTCATGTGACCCCAATACACCTCTTTCTTCTGGTAAAGCAGGCAAACTTGACATAGCACCTCTAGCCCAGTTGTCTTGGCTTAAGTGGGTGATATATTCAGCATACTCAGAAGTCTCTCAGGACCAGATACACATGAAAATTTCACTTCATGAGATTTTAGTTCTCTCTGTGATCCTCATGTTTGAATGCAACGTTACCATCCAAGACATACTTGAAGCTGTTGGCTGGCATGTTCAGTCAACCGTCTCAAGCTTCTTCAGCCTGGTGGGTCCAGTGGCTGTTGCCCAGACAACCACCAGACCAAGCTAACAACAGCACAACATCCTCATGGGCATGGGTTTATAGCTTTCACTGGATTCACCTGTTTTTTTTCTGGTAAGAAAATGTTATTAGTTTCTCATTGCCGATATGATGTCATGTGTCACATGACCATCGGTTGTACTGCCTTTTCTTAGGGGAACAGTTATCCTTCATATCGGAACTCCATCATATCCCTCTTGAAGGGTAACCATGGTAGAGGTTGCAAGTTCATGCATTTTCTCCAATTCCCTATTCTTCTGATGCTAATGTGACCAGGGAACATATTTTCAATGGAGAAATTAAAGTTTGTACTAAATTATGTTTCTCCAAGAAGACTTAACTGATCATATTACTATAAAACCCTTGCACACCTCCCCGCAAATGTGAGCATCCTTATCCATGTATCGCTCAGCTTAAACTAGTAAACATCAGGTAAATTGGTGGCCACCTAGTGGTGGGAATGGGAGGTAATTGGTGAGAATTTCTTCCATTTGTCTATATGGTATATAGATGTCTTTCCAGGAGGGCTGGATTCAAGAGGTAGTGAAGTTTATTTCCTAACATTAATGTGCTTGGGTAAGTATTCTCAGAGAAACAGAATTTACTAACGAATTTACTTTTTGATACTTACATTTCATATACTCTATGGTTCAATGTTTTGGCATGATATATTGAATGAAATGGAAAGAACCAGGAGAACCCAGCAGAAAACCGAAGATCTTAGGGTGGGGAACCATGTATACTCTCATTAGCTCATCTGGCCATAGTGCAGAATGAGCTTATGGTGTGACCATCTGTCTGGCATGCAGTGTGTGTCCAGTGTTTGGCATATGCAAATAACTGCTATTTTCAACTTCTTCTCAAACACAAAACTTGGTACAGAGGATCTGGGCATAAAGTCCATTCAAAATTTATGCAAGTGATGCTGATCTACAAACCAAGACCAAACTTAACAGAAATCATCCTGACATGAAGACCTTTTAATTTGTGCACAAATAATGCTGATCCACAATGTAATATGGCCACCATTCCTAAAAAAAACAACACCTTTAAACAACTTCTCTAAAACCACTTAATAGAATCTGACCAAACTTATCAGAAAGAATTCTGTCATGAAGACCTTTCATGTTGTTATGAAATATGCTGATCCACAATCAAATATGGCCACTGTTACTAAAAACTGAAAAACTTTTAAACAACTTCTCCAAAACTGCTGAATAGAATTTAATCTAACTTGACAGAAAACATGCTGGCATTAAGACCTTTTATGTTGGCACAAATGATGCCAATCTGTCATCAAATATGGCTGCTGTTACTAAAAATAGAAAAAAGTTTAAATAACTTCTTGCCAGAAGTTTTTAAAGTTTGACTGAAAGCATTCTGGTATTAAGGGCTTTCAGATTTATACAAATTTGTATTCACCTTCAAGTATGGCCACTATTACTGAAAATGGAAAATTCTTTAAATGACTTCTCAAAAACCTCTCAACAGAATTAAATCAAATTTTAAAATGCATTCTGATATGAAGGGCTTTTAAGCTTGTGCAAATTTTGCCCATCTGTCATCAGATATGGCTGGTGTTACTAAAAATAGAAAAACCTTCAATAACTTCTTTAAAAAAACTGCTTAGCAGAATTTGACCAAATTTGACAGAAAGTGTCCCTGCTTAAAAGCCCTTCAGATTTATACAAATGATATTGTTCTGCCATCAGATATGGCTGCTGTTACAAAAAGTAGAAAAACATCGACACAGCTTTATCTAAAAAGAAATGCTGAACAGAATTTGACCAACTTTGACACAAAGCATCCTGGCATTGGACAAATGACACTGATGTGTGATCAGATATGGATGAAGTTACAGAAACTTGAAAAACCTTGAAGCATGTGTTTTAGTAACATATGGACTCAACAGCATTGGAGAAATTTCAACAGAAAGCATCTTGCTGACCCAGATTTCTTGGCTGACTGCTCTTGCATTTGGCTATTAGGCAGATGTCAGCGGGTGAATGAAGTCTGGCCCACTTGGGATTCTTGTTCATATATATATATATATATATATGCATGATAACAGTTTGCCCATGTGAGAAAGGCATGCGAGATACACTTATCTCAAATGAGTACACTCAATGACACTGTAGATGATGTCATTATGATAATGACATTATGAATATCTATAATGTTCTTGTATTTTTAGTATCGAAAAGACACAGTTTGCTTAAGAGCAATAATCTTTGTTTAAAACAAATTCTTTGTTCTAAATAAACCTTTGTATGCTCTTTCAAATGATATAAAAACTTGTGGAAAATCATCTGTATTTTAAAATATTATATATCCATACAAATGATATGTCACCAATACTATTTTCATGGTGAGAAATGAGAGAAATATAATAAATCACATGTGTTGATATGGGAAAGGAAATTCCCACATTTGAGATCTGAATTTGTGGGCAGGAACTCGGCAAAGCATTGTTACTGACCACAAATTCTGACCCTTGAGTGGGAGTTCCCTATTCCACACCAATGCACATGATGGATTCTATTAGTCTTGCACATGGAGGGACCATTGATTGAATCTAAGACCACAGTGGTGTCAAGTCAACATGTTACTGCTGTACTGACCAGGCCTAAATTTAACAAATAGAACTTAAGTCTGTACTTCTGTGCTTAAAGTCTTTGCTTTAATTTTAAGACCTGTTGATGAAACAGGGGGCCAGGCCTAAGGTCTCAAATTCTTTCCTGATTCTGTTAGGTGGAAAGTTTAGTGTTGTGTCTGCAGTTTTCTGTTGGCACCATTATATCAACTACTGGAGCAACTATCATTTGCCAACATATGTGCTTTACATTTATAAATATTAAATAATGACACTTTTGAAAATATTGGCAAAAACAATGATAGCTTGAATTCAAGATTCCATTTAGTCTAAAACTGAAAAGTACTTTTCCTGTTTCAGTTTCGAACTCGGGGTCTCCCAGATGACCATGTTGGTCCAGTCCGAGTAATGACCATTGAGGGAATAGATTCCTGTTTGTGCTGTGGCACTCATGTGTCAACAACAGCTGACTTACAGGTATTGTTACTCTTCAGTACACAGAAAGTCAGTCAACATTTTAACAGCTGGGTGTATATGAGACCACTTCCTAACCAACCCAGAGTGTTCTGACCCATTAATTTAGTGGTATATGTACTGCACGGTAATACAGGAGATCTGGATTCAAATCTTTATAGCACCTATTCTTGGTCCTTTCCTCTTTCCTGTTACAGTTTGGTGTAATGAACATTCACTTTTGTTGGTAGTTCAGGGGATAGGTGAGAGAGTCCTGTGCACTGAGTTGTGAGAGATATTGGGGGCTAATCTCAAGGTAAGGGGAGAGGAGTGTATTGGTTAAGGTAAGTAAGATCACTTACTGACCAACCTAGCAGATCTAGAGTCTTTAGTCTCATGGTATGTGCTCCTGGCCATGGATCAGAGCACCTGGGTTTGATCCTCAGTGGCTGCTGTCATTATTATGAAGTCTGCATATGTGAGAGTAAGACACACACTTCCTTCCAAACTTTAACTTGTTTCTTATATTTCTGGATTTATTTGTACAAAAGCAAAATTGAAGAAGAATTATTTCCATATTAAGTGCAGCATAAGGCATGGTGGTGGTGAATAATTTGGAGTGAATATTTTTGAGACGGAGAAATTAATGATAATTTTCTTTCCCAAGGTATACAGTAATTATGGTGTGCGTGTGTGTGTATATGTATATATATATATATATATATATATGCTTCCTTTTTCTATTCCTTTTTTTGTTTTGTTAACCAGCTGATCAAGTTGCTTGGTGTAGAGAGGGGTAAGAGGAAGAACTCTACGAACCTCAACTTTGTGGTGGGAAACAGAGTCCTTCAGTATCTGGGTCATTGTCTGGAGGTGGAGAAGTCTCTGACAGCACTTTTAAAGTAAATGTATTCTTCTGTATTTATTCACATTTAGTATTATTAACCAATATGTCCAGTTCCAGCAGATGGCGCTTTTGAAGTAAATATTTTCTTCTGTTTTTATTAGCTCATCTGGCTAATAAAGTGAGCTTATTGTATGGCCCTACATCCATCATGTTTCGTGTTTCATGCATCATGCATCATGCATTACGTATCCGTAACAATTGCTAACTTGTCCAAAACCCTGGACCAGTTATGACCAAATCTAGCACTGAGCATCCTGGCATAAAAGACTTTCAAATTCATACAAATTATGCCGATCTGCAATCAAATATGGCCACCATTACTAAAAATTGTCAAATATGGCCACCATTACTAAAAATAGTTAAAACCCTTTAAACATCTTCTTCTCACATTTTTACAAATTATGCCAATCCACCTTCAAATATGGCCACTATTACTTAAAATATAAAAGCACTGTTATTAAAAATATAAAAACTTTTAAATGACTTCCTTTCCAAAACTGCTGAATAGAATTTGCCAAAACTTGACAGAATGCAACCTGGCATGAAGACCTTTAAAGTTTTTACAAATTATGCTGATCATCCAACAAATATGGCCACCATTACTAAAATTAGAAAATCCTTTAAACAACTTCTTCTAAAAAAAACTGCTTAACAGAATTTGACCAATTTTTTATAGGAAGCATCCAGGCATAGAGGGCTTTCAAATCTGTAAAACCAGTGCTGATCTGCAATAAAATATTGATGCCATAACTAAAACTTGAAAAACCTTTATACAGCTTCTGGAAAACCACTCAGCAGAATTAGACCAAGTATGACAGAAAACAATCTGGCATTGAGAGCTTTCAAATTTGTAAGCTGATGCTGATTTGCTATAAAATATGGTCACTAATAGAAAAACTTTAAATTACTTTAAAAAAAAAAATACTGAACAGAATTTGATAATATTTTGATGAAAGCATTCTGGCATGAAGAGCTGTCATATTTGTACAAATGATGCAGATCCCTCCATCAAATATTTCTGCCCTTACTAAATATAGATAAATCTATAAAACAACTTCTCAAGAAACCAGTCAGCAGAATTTGACCAATTGTGACAGAAAGCATCCTGTCATAGAGGGCTTTCAAATTTATACAAATGATACTGATCTGCCTTCAGATATGACCACCATTACTAAAAATAGAAAAGAATTTTAAAAACTTTTTCTCCATAACCGCTGAACAGAATCTATAATATTTGAAAGAAAACATCTTGGCATGATTGTATTTCAGATTTGCACAAATGATGCCGATCTCCTATCAAATATTTCTGCTGTTACCAAAAATAGAAAAACCAATGAACTACTTCTCCAAAATTGCTGCATGGAATTTGATGAAACTTGATAGAATACACACTGGCATGAAGACCTTTCAGACTGGTACAAATGATGCTATAAATGTCACGTGCCACTTGAACACACTGTTATGCTCCTCACTGCTTGCAGGGGGAGTATGGTTTGATTTTGGTCCTGTCCATCTGTCTGTCCTGAGAAGCTTGTTAGCAGAATTACACGAAAGCTACTTGATGTAGACAAATCAAATTTAGTATGCATGTTTTTGTTAACATGTACATGAGCTGATTAGCTTTCATGACACTCACATAATTTTTCCATTTCTGTTATATATTTCTAAACTTTTTGGACCTGGACTTTTTGGTGTGACACTCCCATTGTTAGCATGATTTCACTTAAAACACTTGATATAGACAAATTAAACTGGTTTTTACAGTTATGTAGATTTTCAGGCCACTAAAGTAATTTTTTTAAATTAGTTTTTTTAATTTTTGGGACTTGGACTCCTTTGATAAAATCCTTTTAGCACATAAACCCTTTAACATAGGCAAATGAAATTTGTAGGCATGTTTGTAAGCATATGTGATATGATTTGATTTTCAGGATGCTAAAGCAGTTTTTCTATTTCTTATACATTTTTTAATGAAAACCTTGTTTGCAGAATTGTGCCAAAACCACTTAATATAGACAAAATACATTTGATGGGCATGTTTGTATGCGTATGTCGATGATATGTTTATATTTCCATGCTGCAGTAACAATTTTTTCGTAAATTTTTAAACTCATTTAACTTTGACTTTTTGGGGGATACAGTGGGAGGCATACATGTTTTACAAACACAATTCTAGTAGTTTTACATATGCTTTTTTAGGGGCTGTGTTAAGTCAGCACTAGTAGTTTTACATATGCTTGTTTAGGGCCTGTGCTATATCAGCATAAAATATGTACAAAGAAGTATGTTAGACAACGTGTATTACCGTGTTTATATTATTATTGCCTTGATGAATGAAGCTGGTAGCACCCTATAGTAGCTACATCCACATGTCCATCCATCAACAGTTTGGTTTCCACAAAATAACTTTATTGGCAATTATTGGATTTTTTTTTTAAATTTGCGATGCACCTTATTTTGATGAGACCTCAAAAGATTTCGATTTTCAACCTTCTATGTCAGCATTTAGGGGAGTAATGTTCTAACTTCCATTTCTACATCTTTACTTTACCAAAGATTAATTGATTTCAACCAAATTGGTATGCAACTGTATACTGATGAGTCTTAAATGAGTTCAATTTCCAGTGTTCTACAACATCATTTATAGGAGTTATGGTGTCTCCTCATGACTAGGATTTCGGTGGCATAACGTTTTACCATAGTTTGTTGGATTTCAACTAAATTTGGCATGCAGCTTCACTTTGATGAGAACTTGAATGAATTTGAATTCCAGCCTCCCACAACATCATTTATATTGAGTTATGCCCTCTAATAGCCTCTCCTCCTGACTTTGGTTTCTGCAGTATGACTTCTTACCAAGTTTTGTTGGATTTCAACCATATTTGGCATGCAGCTTTATTTTGATGAGAACTTGAATGAGTTTGAATTACGGCTTTCCACAACATGATTTATAGGAGTTATGGTCCATCCATAATTGCTTATCCACTTAATTTGGGTTTTCTGCAGCATGATTTTACTAAATAATGTTGAATTCAACCTAATTTTATTATATACCCTTATATTGATGAGACCTTAAATGGGTTTGATTTCCAGCATTCTGCATCATTATTTACAGGAGTTATCCCTTTACCTTAATGTAGATTACTCCAGACAGTACAGTTCTTTACCTTAATGTCGATTACTCCAGACAGTACAGTTCCTTAATCTTCATGTAGATTAGTCCAGACAGTAGAATTCCTATACCTTAATATAGATTACCCCAGACAGTACAATGACTTCATCTTAATGTAGATTACTCCAGACAGTAGAATGACTTTACCTTAATAATGTTGATTACCACATGCAGTACAATCCCTTTACCTTAATGTAGATTACTCCAGACAGTACAATGACTTTATCTTAATGTAGATTACTCCAGACAGTAGAATGTCGTTACCTTAATTGAGATTACTCCAGACAGTAGAATCCCTTTATCTTGTACTGTTTTATACAAGCCAAATCTTGCTTACCTGTCTCATACTGTTTTATACGAGTCAAATTGTGCTTGCTGTTTTGTAAAGGCCACATCATGCTTGCATATCTTGTATTGTTTTATACAAGTCAAATTGTGCTTGCCTGTCTCATACTGTTTTATATAAGCCAAATTGTGCTTACCTGTTTCATACTGTTTCATACAAACCAAATTGTTCTTACATGTTTCATACAAGCCAAATTGTGCAAGCCTGTCTCAAACTCTTTTATACATGCCAAATTATGCTTACCTGCCTCGTACTGTTCTCATGGAGAATTTCAGATTTTCTTAATTCTTGAATTAAAGGATTTAACTGTTTACAGTGTTTTCTCCAGCTTTGAAAGAAAATAGGCCCTTAGGGCCCCCTGTATCAAATGTATGGGATCCTTCTCCCTTTTAAGGGACTCTGTCTTTTATTTTATCATTTACTATGAATTTATTATTTGCTTATTACATCACAATAATTTATTCAATTACTGCAATAATTTCATACTTGCCTTTATTGTTGATATTTAATTATTGTTAAATTACTTTCACATGTTCTTATTCAGTATAAGAATTTTCACGGATAAGAACTGAACTTACTCCATCAGAGGTGTTTTCTTTTAAATTGCTGCACAGTTGAAACAAGAATTCTGCAGAATGCTATATCTAGTCTGCTCCATCCACCCCTGTGGGCTTGGGATTTAGAATAAACCCACTATACCCTCCTTCATGTTGTAAGAGGTGACTGATGGAAAAAACTTTTTTGCTTTGAGATGCTTTATGTGATGATGTTCTTGTTGAGAAGGTCTTAGACTTTTAAAAGAGTGCAGTTAATATAAAAAATATGACTTTGGATTTTATGGATTTTACCCTTTTTGCCGTTATCTATGTTTTGTTTGCCTTTTTTGATATACCTAAACTTACTTAACACTATATAGCCAGCATTATCCTGATGTGCCATTAAACATACATACATAGCTTGCACTGCTGTGGCATAATCAACAAACCTTGCAAAGCCACTAGAGCAAGAAAAGTAGGTCACTGTGATCTACTTTTGCCCATGGTGATAAGTACTCCTCAAGATAAATGCACCCATCAAGTTTTATGTCTGTACATACAACAGTGTCTGAGAAACTGAGCTAAATGCAAAAACTTAATGTGACCTCCTTTTTCCAGTGATGAACAGTACCTTTCGCAATAAATACACCAATCATGTTTTATGATGGTACATACAACAGTTGTCAGAGAAACTGAGGTAATTGCAAAAAGCTTAACATTGACAAGTATGCCAACAACAGCAATGTCATTGGATAAGTAATACCTATGTCTCACCTGTGATCTACAGGTGAGACAACAAAAATGAAATCTTATTTATCAATTTGGTCATGTTGAAGCTTCCTTTTTATTTTAAATCATTAGGAGTGTGACTGTTCCATTTTCTTGTGTATTGTTTACACTTGATTGGCCAAACCATCACTCTCAGTACTGGTATCAGATATAGAAGCAATGCCCCAATTGTCATTGTTATTAATTTAAATTAAATCGTTTCCTATGCCCTCAATATAAATAGTACTTGCAGACCATAAGTTGTTATCACCTTCACAGACTAAGTATTTAGCAAGAAAAAGATATTCTTGAATTCTTTATAATTTGCTTGCACAGAGCTGTATCAGACTACTATAAGAAACTTATTACATGGCCTGTGCGATAAAATCAATCATCTTGATGGCTTAGTGAGCTTGCTTAACAGTCAGGACACAGAACACAATCTTGCACGCAATATAGATTGTTATATTTTCTGTGCCTTTTATGACCCATTGCCAATGTGTACCCATTCAAATTTTACCATGCTGAAAGGTGCAAGATTGTGTTTACTTTGAAATTCCTACATAATGTGTTGAACTGAAGTAACTTTTAAATTAATGGTGGTCTAAATAGCAATTTTTAAAATTAGTGGTGGTCTAAATAGCAATTTTTAAATGAATGATGGTCCATTTAGCAATTTTTAATATTAATGATGGTCCAATTAGCAATTTTTAAATTAATGGTGGTCAAATTAGCAATTTTTAAATTGATGATGGTCTAATTAGCAATTTTTAAAATTAATGATGGTCCAATTAGCAATTTTTAAATTAATGGTGGTCTAATTAGCAATTTTTAAATTAATGGTGGTCTAATTAGCAAACCTATGATATAAAGAAGAGCTTTGACTATTTGATCCTCAATTATTCCAGTGTTCAAAATGGACACCATGTGCCTTAAAGATTCATAATACACAAGTACAGAATAAATTATTTAAATACCAAATTGGGAAATACCCAAACTTAGCTGTCATTCAGTTGTTGTTTAATCAAAATTCAAATTTTCCACTAGCCAATTTTGCAGTGGGAATTGTGTGAACTCTTACATAATGCCAAATGTTGTGCTTAACTTTTCTAACTAAGAGGTCACATGCTGCCCCAATGGTGAGACATCTGGACAGTCTGCTCTCTGTAAAATATATTAATTCAATTTATAATAATTTCATTGTTTTTCATAACATTTGCATGAAATTTTAAGTGTTGACCAATATTTTGCTTCTAATAATGAGATAAAATGTTAAAAGGAAACAGACTGGTTTTAAATAAAATGCTGAGCTTACAAGTAAGATTGATTACTGTATAGGGGTCCCAGGTGACTGAATCGTCTAAGGTAATCGCATTTACAGATCACTCACATCTCACCTCTGTCCGTGTGGGTTCAAGTCTCGGCTCAACCAACATTGGTATATGAGAAGGCTTTTCAGTAGCTTCCCATGGATTGGTGGTTCTTCCTGGGGTCTTCGGGGCTCTTCCTCTGCCAAATATACTGGCCGTCATGTATAGCCTATCATATACTGAAAAATAGTTTCAAACCCACAAAATCAAAACCATGTTTACCATCTATACTCGCTTATAAGTCAGGTCCATATGCAAACAACATTGATCCTAATCTGCAGTCGCATAATGTGCTGGCAGATCAGGGTCTGTGTTCTTTGTTCTGCTGATTACTTCTAACAAACTGCATAGACCCAGATATCCCAGCACATTATGGGACAGCAGATCTGGGTCTATGCAGTTTGCAGTTGGATCTGGCTTGTAAGTAAGTATATATGGTACCTCAGCTCTGGTGATTTGTCAGTTATCCGAACCATTCTCATATCCGCTGTTGAGTTCAGGTAATCAAAGTTCTATAGCCTGAAAGATACATGGTTGTCTTCCTGACTGAATATCTATTAAAGGTTTCTTTTTGTCCATTTTTCACACCAGGGGTCCATTAGATCAACACTATGATCTGGCAGAAAAGGCTGTCAAAGGATACAAGAATGCTCAAAAGGTAACATTCTTTCTTCATTAAACTTGGATTTCCTGCTTGTCTCAAAAAACAACATCCAAACAATTTTATGTTAAGCAGCATTAATTCCCAAGAAATCAGCCTTAAGCACTGATGCTCATGAAGGAGTTATGGTACGATTGTCAAAACTCTGTAGAGAAAGATTATTTATATTATTATTTGTGATCTTATGAATCCAACGCATATGGACCTGAAGAATTTTTTTTTTTTTTTCTATAGTACCATAAAGGTATCTGGTATACTGTTTGGCAAAAGTTTCTGCATAAGAAAACCACAATTCCAACTTTTAGAATGTTTAAATGTAAATTATCTCTTTGAATCATGCTTGACATAAATTCAGCATCATTTGGTTACATAAATGATAACATATGGAAAAAGCAGTATCAACATATGAGGTACCATCAAACTTGTAGTAAGGGTACCATCAAACCTGTGGTAAGCAGCTACTTTTGGGAAGTGGAAAAGATGTTTTCTTAAAACAGATGACAGGGAATCTTATAAATGTGGGTTATGAAGAAGGATGACTGTTTAATTACTTAACAACCAACCATTTCATTTTCGGGGGGGGGGGGCTGGGATTTTCTTGTGAGCTGGTTCCTCCTTCACGTCTAGCTCTTGTTGGGAGAGCCTTGCAAAGAAAGGAATTTCAACCTCAAGCTGTGGAGAGAATCTGAGAGCTAGAAGGCCATCCACTTTGAAGGCATATGAGGAAAAGTGGTGTGTGTTCAGAGACTGGTGCATGGTCAGCAACATTGTCCCTTTGAGTGCCTCAGGCCCATATAAGCTCCAGTTACTATCAAAGGCTACCACTCCATGATATCTGACACTTTCAGGCATCATGGCAAAGAAGATATTGGTCATGATAAAGATCTTGTCAGACCTGCTAGCCAGTTTTGATTTGAATAGGCTAAAATCCCTCACCCTGTTTCCTAAATGGAATCTTTCGTGGGTTTTGACATCGCTCAACTCTGATAAATTTGAACCTTTAGCCAGAATCTCACTGAAGTTACTATCATACAAGACATGCTTTCTGATAGCTTTAACTTTGGCATGCGGGGTGTGTGAGTTGCATGTCCTTTCAATGGACCTGAACTATGTTCAGTTTAGATCAGATGGTTATGTAGTCCTAATGATGCAATCAGGGTTTTTAGCTAAGAATAGGTTGCTGTCAGTAGGCAATCAAAGAATGGGTATACACTCCATCTGTTTGATAGATACATTGAGAGAGGAGATGATGCAAAACCATGTCTATGCCCTCAAGCACTACTTGAAGCACACAGAAAAATCATTGGACACAACATCTCTTTCTTCTGGTGAAATGCAGGAAAGAGGATATGATCCCTCATGCCCTAGCGGGGCTGAAGTGGGTAATATGCTCAGTGTACTCTGAAGTCTCAAAAGATCAGATTCGCCTCATGAAGCTCATGATATCAGAGTGATCTCTGCAAACTTTGCATTTAAACGTAACGTTTTGATCTGAGACATAATAGAAGCTGTTGCCTGGCATGCACAGTCAAAGGTACGGGTTTTGAATCCTACAATCAGATCAGGCTAGATCGGCTACTATGGTGTGTCCTTGGGCAAGGCTCTTTACTCCAGTTACCTTGGCACTAAATAACCTACTTATGTTTCTGTGCCATAAAACACCAAATCAGATCAAATCAAATCTAAAGTAATGTATACAATAACAAGCAATAGTAGCCCACACTTACACATGCCATGTTTTTCATGGGTGGCGCTGATATGTCTATGTTGTATCTTAAACAAATTAGATGTTATTCACTTTAAAAAATAATAATCTCTTTTTTGTCTTTTATTATTATACAAACCGGACATATCCTGCCAGTTTCGAGAAGTGGGGTAGGTTTAGGTGCTTGAAACAAAACTATAATTGATAGCAAGATTAGTAGAAACACACAGTCAGAAACTTGTATATCTCAATTTAATATGAATTTTTGTAATACAGTATTTATTTTAATAAATATTTTACTATGTGTAATTGGTTGCCCATTTTAAATTCTGCCTTTGCAACAGGGATTGTGGGTACAATAAGATTATTTAGTCACATTGTCTATTTACATATTAACAGATAACTGAATTCTATTCCATGCTGTTTGCACTAATAAACAGAGTTGACACAAGGCAAGACACCATCTGGGGACATTACACCTGGATCATAAAGAAGAAAGAAATGAAAGAAGAGAAATCAAATGAGAAGCCTTCTGTTAAAGCTTACGACCCATTTCAGAACATGTACCGTTTTTGATGAACCAGATTTCCCCAAGCAAAAATCATATTCTTTGTCTCTGGTGTGTGATTTTGGCAAGCCATTATACTGAGCCTCCGAACATGATTGCACTACAATGAGATAATTAATCGGGTTATTGTGCCTATGTCGCTGTGTCCAAGGATTATTAAATTCTCAAACGTCAAAATTTTGCCAGGCTGAGTCACTAAATGAGTAGAGCTGTTTCATAACTGCATTTCTATACCCTTAATAACTTGACCCTATTTCACTCATGAACATTGGTTTGTGGATTCATCTAAAGGATAGTAATGCAGCCATACCAAACTAAGTCAGAATTTTGCAGTTTTCCTGCTTATTTTTGTTTTTCGGCTTTTCCGTTTGTTACACCATCAATATCTTTGATCCTGCTACACTTATGAAAATTGGTGGGTGGATGCAGTGTTGCACATAGGATTCCAAGGGCAGGGAACAATGTGTCCCCCGCATGAGGGATACACAATATTTTAGAGGGACAAAGGAAAATAATAGTACATAATGCACTGTAAAAATGAGACAATCTTATTTGCTTCTACAGTTTTGCCACCTTAACTTTATGGTCAGCACTGTACTATCATATTTTCCTTGGACATTTACATTACTGCAATAAAGTTTTATCATGTGCTCAAGTAACTCATGAAAACATCAACATGTTTAAATATCTGGTTCACCTGAGATGAACTGCACCGGTGAATTTTCCATTCCCGATCTTGCTCTCATTTAACTTTTGTGTGCACTCATCATCTACCAGCATTTATTATAATAACTACCTATTTTTTCTTAATTACTTTTCTTTCCAAACTATCAAATCATCAATTAAATGACTAATTGTGCATTTGTATAAATTTAGTCTCTTTTATCATTATTTCAACCTCAAAATAAATTAAATCTTCCTAGCCATAGGGGTGACTTTAACCTTGAAAATACTTTACACTAAGTGCCGTAAAACACCTTATATTGCAACTCAGCCAACTACCACAAACCTTGAATGTTTTCTTTGCCAGATACATTGTTTTCAAATAGATATTTTTTGCCATCTTATAATTTTTATCACCTTTCGTTACTTTGGCCATTGCTATCGCCAACAGAAAACATGGATGGACATCCACTAATGAAAAGTCGTAAGCATACTTTAGTGACATTTGTATTTTCAGTCATTTGTCACATACTTTGTATTATTAATCCTATTACATCCTGACAAATGAAACTTTGTTGATGGATCTTAATGAGTATTTTATTGCAGTAATATTTCCTTCCTCCACATTGTGGCTCAGTTGTCATCTTAAACTAATAACTAGTGATAATGGGTTCCTGTCCAGACCAGCCAGGGTTGACTGTCATGGCACATCTCTTTGCAAGGCACTTAATTTTCATTGCCATGGCATCAGTAATCTATACCAGTCTCTGTTGTCAGCTACTCCAAATGCACTCATTGGCAAGGGGATTCATGTTTACAAGTAAACACCTTGTTTTTTGTTCTCATTTCTTCTGTTAATATAGGTCACTCAAACCCTTCTTCGTGATGTTGCTGTGTTGGAAGCAGAGAAATACAAGAGTAATCCTAACAGGGATCCTGTCTTTGTGTGTCACAGGTATCATATAATACATAGAGAAAGCTTAATTACTGTCTCTCTTTGTGTCACAGGTATCACATAATACATAGAAAAAGCTTAATTACTGTCTTTGTGTGTCACATGTATCATATACCACATAGAGAAATCTTAATTACTGTCTTTGTGTGTCACATGTATCATATAATACACAGAAAAACCTTAATTACTGTCTTTGTGTGTTACAGGTATCATATAATACACAGAAATCTTAATTACTGTCTTTGTGTGTCACAGTTATCATATAATACACAGAGAAATCTTAATTACTGTCTTTGTGTATCACAGGTATCATATAATACACAGAAAACCTTAATTACTGTCTTAGTGTATCACAGGTATAATAAAATACACAGAAAAACCTTAATTACTGTTTTTGTGTGTCACAGGTATCATATAATACACAGAAAATCTTAATTACTGTCTTTGTGTGTCACAGGTAACATATAATACACATAAATATCTTAATTACTGTCTTTGTGTGGCACAGGTAATATATAATACACAGAACAATCTTAATTACTGTCTTTGTGTGTCACAGGTATCATAATACACAGAAAAACCTTAATTACTGTCTTTTGTGGAACAGGTAAATTATACACAGAGAAATCTTAATTACTGTCTTTGTGTGTCACAGGTATCATATAATACACAGAAAAATCTGCTGCAGCATTAATTACCATTTTTGTGTGTCACATGTATAATAATATACACAGAACAGTCTGCTGCAGCAATAATTACTGTTTTTGTGTCACATGTATCATAGTAGACATAAAATCTGCTGCAGCATTAAATCCCATTTGTGTGTGTCACAGGTATAATATACACAGAACAGTCTGCAGCAGCAATAATTGCTGTTTTTGTGAGTCCCAGCAGGGGTGGGCAAATCTCTGATATGCTTGGTAGCCCCCATTTTCCATTGGATAAACATTTCCATTTAAAGCACCATGAAAAATATGTAGATGGATAAAATTGGTAAAAGGTTCAGAAAAATAAATAGACAAACACACCAAGTACATAAAGTGGTTTATGTAATTATGTTTTTTGAATTTTTGAAAATTATTTGTTAACATTCAGCACTCAAATATCTGTAATTTAAACTTGACAAGCAATGAAATAAAACTGTTTTTGCCCTATGGCTACAAGAAAGTACACATGCTAGAAACATTAGAAATCCGTTTGTAGTTTTTGCTAAATAAATAAAAGAAATAAACAGTGTAGCTTAGATTATTTATCAAAGGAAAATAAAATGCTAAACCTGGATAAAAACGCCTAAGCAAGTCTTTATACAATGATGCTGTGCTGCAGTATATACTTACTGCTATACTGTAGAATTTGGCAACCCTCCTGGCAGTTTGCACCCCCCCCCCCATTCGATTTTAAAATGAAAAGCCGGAAGGATGTAAAAATGCACAAAACTTACTCATTTCATTCATTAATTTCTAATTTCAAACCCAATTGACACCATAGGGCTCTAACATTGTCATCTTCGCGTTTAAAACCAAATGGAAGTTTCTATCCTAACACTGTGGCATTTATTTTTGTTGATGAGTCAATTTTGATGAAATTTGTACAATAAATTGACAATTCTTCAAACTACTTACTGTGCATATTTTCAAATTGAGGGCATATTTTTTCCATTTCAATTTTTTAAATTTTTGGGGGGAATATTAGAACTAGAAATTAAAAATACCGGATGCAGACTACGCAATGTTTACCTTCTATGTAAGTAATGTCCAAAGACCCCACCCCTTCACTGAAAATATTTTTGTTAGGACTGGAAAATGACCATGATAATGCTTGTCATTTACACTGGAAACTTCCGTTTGGTCTGAAATGTGAAGGAGATGACATTGTTAGGGACCCTCTGCCAATAAGAGGGTTAGAAATTATAAATTAATGAATGAAATGACTAAGTTTTGTGCATTTGTTTAATCCTTCAGGCTTTTCATTTGTAAAATCAGAGGGGAGGGTACAAACTGCTGGGGGGGATTACTTTTTTTTTATAAAACACAGATGCTGCAGGTAGTCCCGCAGGCTTTAGAACCTTACATTTAAGTAGTCAGAAAATAAAATTTTGTAGTCCTTGAGCATGTGGACTACTGATTTGTCCACCCCTGCCCAGGTATAATAATATACACAGAAAATTCTGCTGCAACAATAATTACTGTCTTTTTGTTTCACGGGTATTATAGTATACACAGACAAATCTGTTGCAGCATTAATTACTGTCTGTTTTTTTGTAAAGCTAGTTCCCTGAATGACAATAAGTACTTTATACAGGTTTTACTAAAGCATAAATGTTGTCAAAAATTGCTGGGGATACTGATCATCAGTAATTATCTGCTGGCAGGAGTTGGAATAAATAAGATTCTCCATTAATAATTGGTCTTTACTTTGCTATGTCATCTCTCATAGACTGCCTCTCTAAGCTTTGTCTGAACAGTTTCACTACAGTTTTTCAAAGAGCTAATAAAATCAGGATAAAAAAATCAGTCTTTAGAGGGTAATACAGCAAAATTGTGACAGATTACAATCCACTCTTTATCTCTTCTTTCACGTCTCACCTGCAGAGCATATGCAAGACATTGCCTGCAAAAGTAGTACAGTTGTATAATGACCTACTTTTGCATTACATTGTTAACTGTACACTTCTTGAAATGTGGATTAATTTTGAGGACTAGTATTTACACCTTTATAAATTAGGATACATTGACCTACATTTCATGCTTTGATGACTATATTAAGTTTTTGAATGAGGCAACAGCAGAGTAATGGATATGGCTTGATTTGGTGTTTTACAGCACAGCAACACAAGTAGGTTATTAAGTTCCAAGGCAATTGGATTAAAGTGCCTTGCCCAATGACACACCATGCTAGTTGACCCAGGCTGGTCCGATGGTAGGATTCAAACATGCAACCTTTCAGTGATAAGGCTGGAATGCTAACTACTGAGCCACTGCAGCTTCTTAAACTAATGGAGAGACAAAGTATTTTGGGAAATTTTTCATTTTAAATGATTATCCTTTGAATGGGTATTACAGTCACTTGCATCTCAATAATGGTTCTAACATTATACATATATACCATTACTTGCATGTCAGTTGCTTTAATCTGTGTATCAGGTATTGATGTTACAATCTAATTCTTAAAGTACATTAAAAGTTATGCTGAAATTGATGTACATTTTTTTTTACCACACAGTAGAATATTGATCACTCATCAGCTTTAAATAATAAGAGTTTGGATAATCAATTCTGTATTTTGTATATTGTGAATTCATTTATTAGGTCACTTGAAGATAAGGCCACGTGAGCTTATGGTTTGGTCCTTTGTCCATTACACGTCTTCAGTTTACAGTTGTTATTTACAACTTCTTCTCAAAAACTGCTTGACCAATTTACACATTTATACAGGGAGAATTCTGACATCAAGGACTTAAGATTTTTCCAATGCTTGTTGATCCATTATCCAATATGGTCAACATTAACAAAAATAGAAAATCCTTTAAACAACATCTCAAAGACCACTCAACACATTTCACCAAATTTGATAAAAAGCATACTGACTCAAAGGTATTTAAAATTTGTTAAAATGATGTTTATGTGTGATCAAGTATGGACACCATTACTAAAATAGAAAAATCTTTAAACAACTTCTTTTCAAATACTGCTGAAATAAATTTGATCAAATTTAAAAATGCATCCTGGCATATAGGGCTTTCACATTTATACAAAGGATGTTCCTCCACCATCAAATATGGCTGCCAATACTCAAAATAGAAAAACCTTTAAATGATGTATGTTACCATTATCTTTTATTTTATATACTTTTTACAAAATTTTAACATCTTTTCCTTTTATATTTTGTTGTAATTCATGTTTACATTTTATTTGGAAGGGTTTATCTTCCTAAAATTATTGTGCTATATTTCATCTTTACATTTTTAGAACTTTACTATTAATCGGACCATGTAACCATTATTGTGCTGATGTGCCATTAAATGCTAATACATATGTACATACATACTCAAAAACTGCTCAACAGAATTTGACTAAATTTTATAAAAAGCATCCAGGCATAGAGGGCTATATAATTTTTACAAATGATGCAGATCTGCCATCAAATATGGCCACCATTACTAATAATAATAAAAAAACTCTAAAAACCTTCTTCTCACAAACTGCTCAACAGAATTTGACCAAATTTGACAGAATGCATGCTAGCATAGAGAGCTTTTGAATTTGTACAAATGATGCCCATCTACCATCAACATAATTTGACAAGAAGCATGCAGGCATAGTGCTTTAGGATTTTTACAAATTATGCCATACTTGCCATATTCCCAGACAGTGTTGGGTTTTTTTGAGACTCAAAAAGTGTGTTTTGAGGTCCCAAGGGGGTTCAGTGCACCTGATCCTCCAAAAGCGACATCATCCAAATGAGAATAAACTATCTTTTCAAATCAGCCTATAGCAAATGACTGGAAATTCAAATCTGAATTAAAGAAAATACCATATTTTTTCTCTGAAGCATTTAATATACTTACAAACAAAAAAATGGTAGACTTAGCATTGTCAAATAACATCACCACTCACATATGTACACATGGTCACAACCTCACAGACATTAAATACAAAAATACACCAAGTTACTGTCTTTAAAATCCATTGAACAGTGGAATGTAGTTTTAATTACATGCAGTCTTTGCTGCTTTCAATAGTTCACTAGTTGGTTTGAAGGTAATGCAAGTGTTATTTGTGTTCATCTTTGCACTCATTAGAAATTGAATGGTGATGTTGTACAACCTTCCCCGAAGATCTTGTTGAATTTTTCTAAGCATAGAAAATGATCTTTCTGCATCTGCATTGATGTGAGGGAGTGTCATGCAATGGCCACTTGAGTCAGATTATCACTTTTGCAACTACCAAAATTGATTGATTGATTTTGGGATTAATGACATGTGCGGCCATTCGGCCATGTACGTCGGTACTACCAAAATAATCATGTTTTGCATTTTATATATGGAGTAAAAGTCCAACTTCAGAGAAACATTACCACTGATCACAAACTTTAATAAAGATGGCTTCAACATTCTCATTCAATACAGTCAGTGATGTGTAATAACATTTGTTCTTCAACACGCATCTCTTTGATGTACTTAACTTTAGACAAATTGGGTTGTTCCAATTAGTGTTCTTTACCTATGCAGATTAGCCTAATGGGGCTCTCCCTCAGCAGTGCTCAAAGGATTTGACACGACACATCACTCTAGCTATTGTGAGCCAATAAAGTAAATTTCGGAAAGGTAGCTGTTTATCTCTCACTGTCTTACCTTTTAATTGCCTCTAAAACAGCTGTATAAACTGCACCGAGGATAGTTTTACATGAGCTTTGAGCAGGACTGTTTACTGTTTATACATACACAGATTACGGGCATATATCATGATGGTCAAGAAATATGTTGGGGTTTTTGTTTTGTTTGGGGGGGGAGGGAGGGTCACTAAGATTGCTGAAAATCATGTTTTTCAAAACACAACCATGTTGGGTTTGGCAGTCCAAAATCGTGTTTTTCGCATGACATATCATGTTATGGCATGTATGTGATACCGATATGCCATCAAATATGGCAACCATTACTAAAAATTTAAAAAAAACTTGAAACAACTTCTCAGAAACTGCCAGCAGAATTTGACCAGATTTGACAGAATGCATTCTGACATTTAAGGGCATTCAGTTTTATACAAATGATGCTAATGCACCATCAAATAAGGCTACTATTACTAAAAATAACAAATTCTTTAAATGATTTCTGAAAAACCATTCAACAGAAGTTGACCAGCTTTTAAAGAAAGCATCCTGGCATGAAATTTATATAAAAGATGCAAGTCTGCCATCAGATTTGGCTGCCATTACTAAAAATAGCTAAATCTTTTAATAACCTCTTCTAAAACACTACTCGACAGAATTTAACCAAATTTGACAGACAGCTTCATAGCTTTAAGGTCTTTTAAATTCTACACATGATGCCTTTCCATCATTAGATATGGCCACATTACTAAAAATAGCTTTATCTCAAACTGCTTAACAAAATTTGACCAACTTTTACAGAAAGCCTTTCAATATTGGACAAATGATGCTGATGTGCCATCAAATATGGATGAAGATACAATAACTAGAGAAACCTTGAAACATCGTGTTTTTCATAATATATGTAATTAACAGAAGAAATTTCTGTATCAAGCAAAATGCTGACCCAGATTTCTTGGCTAACTGTTCTTGTATTTGGGTATTAAGCAGATGTGAGCCAGGTGAGCGATCTCAAGCCCACTCAGGCCTCTTATTTTCAAACTTCATATACATTCCCATAATTTACAGTGTTTGCTGAAATAACACGTTCACATTCAGCATGTTTTAAGATAATTCCCCAGCCTGCCTTGGCTAAAGCTCTTCATAGAAATTACAGGCAGAAGCTGCAGTAGCTCTGTGGTTAGTGTACCAGACTCGTGACAAGAAGGGTGCAGGTTCAAATCCTACCATTGGATCAGCCCATGTTGCCTACCTTCATGCATTCTAGGGCAAGACACTTTACATAAATTGCCTTGCCACCAAATGACCTACTTGTGCTGCTGTGTTGTAAAACACCAAACCAAACCAAACCATCCTTCCATCCACATGTATCTGTCTGAATGTCCATCCACACCCTAGATTAATCTCAGTGTTAAAGCTTAAATTAACCCTTGTGTTAAAAATTTTTACTTGGCTAAATAAAAGGTAGGTGTGTCAAAAGGGGGTCTTCTGTAATTAGAAAATCCAATAATATATTGTTATCTCTTCATAGTTCTCAACAAAATTGCTATTATTTTACGAAAACTTTCCAGCCTTTCAAAAATAAATTATCTTGAACTTTAAAATTGATAATGTTAAACAGTCTAAAGTTTTTTAAAAATACCTGCAAACTTTATAATTTTGGATAGGATTTAGAAATAATGCAAACATTTTTCCATATACATGTTTATATTTAAGGGTTTTGTTATTATCTGTATATTACACATGACATGTATGTTTTTAGACTGTTTGAACACCATATACAGCTTTTTTTTTGTGTCCTTAGCTTTATTTTCTTCCAAAATGTTTTGGTCCTTAGCAAACAAAAATAATCAATATCATGGTGTTGTAAATTCAATATTTTTGCATCAATTTTCTTGTTTTGTGAAAAATGTCATTTTTCTTGGAATATACTCACTTATAAATCAAGTCCAACTGCAAAATGCACAGACCCAGATCTGCTGTCACATAATGCACTGGCAGATCTGGGTCCGTGCAGTTTGTTAGGACTAATTAGAACAAACATAGACGCTGATCTTTCAGCTCATTTTGCGATGACATTTCAGGGTCTACGTTGTTTGCCGTTGGACTCGACTTATAAGCAAGTATAGACGGTACTTTCATTTTAAAAATTTTGAAGATGTCCTTGTGTTTCCACAGAAGAATCATTGATTGTTTGGTCTTTTGTTTGTAGCAACCACAAGATCCACACGAATTGGTAATCTATGAAAATAGTGAATTTAGTTGAAATTGATCATGTTTACAAGAAGTCTAGAGTCATAAAACCCTTACTCTTAACCAATGTAAGCATGATTTAGGGAACAAAAAATAAATCTTACCATATATTTCATTAGGAGCTTTTGTGTTTCTCAATTTAGTTCTGACACATCTAAAATCAATTTCACTAGTTTTTAGAACATTTGAACATCATCTACAACTTATTTGTATTTGTCTGTTGCAGGAAAGAGGGTGATATTGATTTCTTGAATACACTGGCAAGAGAAATTGGAGATCAGGTAAGCTATATATATGTATATTTAGGTGCATAGTGATCAGGTAGGCTATGCATATTTAGGTGCATAGAGATCAGGTAGGTTATGTATATTTAGGTTCATAGTGATCCGGTAAGCTTTGCATATTTAGGTGCATAGTGATCAGGTAGCTATGCATATTTAGGTGCATTGTGATCAGGTAGGCTATGCATATTTAGGTGCATAGTGATCAGTTAGGCTATGCATATTTAGGTGCATAGAGATCAGGTAGGCTATGCATATTTAGGTGCATAGAGATCAGATAGGCTATGCATATTTAGGTGCATAGTGATCAGGTAGGCTATGCATATTTAGGTGCATAGTATCAGATGATCAGCAAATAAAGATAATCTCCTTTGATTTTCCCAGTCACTGGTACTTTATTACAAACAATTAACTTTAAAAGCTGTCACTTCAGGCAGGTGTAAAGAATACTGATTAGACTGCTGTTTACATTGGCCATAATCTGTGCCAATGCATGCAGGCCCACCGACAGAAATTCCGGGCCCCAGGGCAGAGCAGTCATAAGTCCCAAAACTAGTTTAATTTTTTGTATATGGAAACCTGTGTACAGTTTTGCATATACAACCTGTAGTAATCTGCCATAACTTAGACTCTTGCAAGGAATAAATTTTGATAGTTACTGCAAAGATTACTTTATTTCTTATTACTGAGTTGATGGTGGGCCCCTAGAAATTGTCAAGGCCCCTGGGCAATTGCCCCCCACCCCCGCCCCCCACCCCGTCTTGGCGGGCCTGAGTGCATGTGATGGGCTTTGTTTTACTTCTTGCATTGATGTAGGCAATTTTTAGACTGTTGGCCAACCTAATAACAGATCTGACAGTCATCTTGACACTTTTTAAGTAGGTTTCCATTTTATGGGGTTTATTTCAGTGTAAAAATTAACAATTTGGGACCAAACAATTGTTTTGGTGTTTAGATTAGAGGAGTTTCACTTTACTGAATAATTTTTATTGAAATTAAAGATTACAGATTTGGGACTCAAAAAATGTTTTTGTTATAAGAGAATTTTGGTTTAGTGAAACTTCAGTCTTGAGAGGTTTGAGAGGGTTCACAATATATATATATATATATATATATATATATATATATATATATATATATATATATATATATATACACATATATGTGTGTGTGTGTGTATATATATATATATATATATATATATATATATATATATACATACATACAAACATAGTTTTTAATAATACTAATAATAAGTAGTAGTAGTACAGTGAAACTGCTACTATAACACAATAGTCAGGATCCACAAAGTGCCATCATGCTATGTACCATATCATGCAATATCCAATCAAGAAAATATTGCTTTTATATCCTCTATGCTTTGCAAAGCCCGGGGAGGGGGGGGGGGGGCAAAAACTATGGATTTCAATGATGCAGTTATGAATTCGATGCATATTAAATGATTATTTTTTTGTAGAGAACCATTTATTGGTTTCTTTTTAGCAACTCCCAATGTCTGATTTATCCATTTTATTGTCAGTCAAAATCAGAATCTCTGGACATGTCCAGCAAATATGAATGTTTTGGAAAATACAGTGTTTCACAAGTTAGTGTGAGTGTATTAGCAAGAAATGCAGTATTTATATTTGAGTGGAATCTAGAAGAAAAATTATAGAAATTATGCTTCTTTGTGCACATTTTTGATGGAATTACTGTTCTGGATACAATAAGATCGGCTGGTGAGTACACATACTGTAACTATTTACACTTTAGTTACCAATTTTGTTATACATGTATTTGTATGTACCTATGAATAGTTATCTGGCAAAAAAATAAATATTAGATATGTAATAACTGTTCTAAGTATTTCTTGTTTATTATGCATGAAGTTGGTAACTGTGTCACTGAAGTCTGTATTTTTGGCCCCCACCTCCTCCATCTTGTATAGCTATGATTTCATGCTGTATCTTTTCTTATTAATACTCTTCAAAACTTTGTGTAATACCGTTATTGCATTACATACTTATCAATGATTACCAGCTGATACAGCTGACTTTCCTGTCATTTGATGAGTGACTCTGTTTCAGATGTGCATTCGATACTGACTCAGAAAACTTTGATATGAAGGATAATGCCAATTTATAACAACAATGCCCTGGCTCTTGCAGGCTGCTTCATAATAGTAATTCATAGTTTTTGCCCCCCCCCCCCCCCAGCAAATATGAATGTTTCGGAAAATACAGTGTTTCACAAGTTAGTGTGAGTGTATTAGCAATTCATGTATCCAAAATAGTAATTCCATCAAAAATGTGCACAAAGAAGCATAATTTCTATAGTTTTTCTGCTAGATTCCACTCAAATCCAAATACTTCATCTGAAGGCTGCTTCAGACTTTGACTAACTAAAGCCCAATTTTCTATAGTAAAGGTATTTTCATGCACAAAAATGTGTGAACAATAAAAATATTGAGTTCTGAATCCTCAGACTGGGTAAAACCCATATATCGTATGAAACAATAGCATCTCTGTTTATCAAATGCTGTACCCATGGCTGTATACATTGTAAGTGCAGACTGTTCAGTCACACAGCATTGTTTTTCACATTTTTATACCACTATAGACATGTTAATAAAATACCGCTTCCATTCCTTATTGTGTCAAATATTTATGGGTTACACAGTAAAGCATCCTGAGTACACAGACTTCATATGGGTTGCTGTATTACATCTATTTAACAGACTCCAGATCCAGATCAAACTTAAGTCTTTGGATCTTGTTTAATCCTGACTCGGCCTCTGTTAACTCCATGCCACACAGTAACCCATATCAAGTTAAGGCTCTGTTAACTCAATGCCATACAATAACCCATATCAAGTTAAGGCTCTGTTAACTCAATGCCATACAATAACCCATATCAAGTTAAGGCTCTGTTAACTCCATGCCATACAGTAACCCATATCAAGTTAAGGCTTTGTTAACTCGATGCCATACAATAACCCATATCAAGTTAAGGCTCTGTTAACTCCATGCCATACAATAACCCATATCAAGTTAAGGCTCTGTTAACTCCATGCCATACAGTAACCCATATCAAGTTAAGGCTCTGTTAACTCCATGCCATACAGTAACCCATATCAAGTTAAGGCTCTGTTAACTCCATGCCATACAATAACCGATATCAAGTTAAGACTTTGTTAACTCAATGCCATACAGTAACCCATATCAAGTTAAGGCGCTGTTAACTCAATGTCATACAGTAACCCATATCAAGTTAAGGCTCTGTTAACTCAGTGTCATACAGTAACCCATATCAAGTTAAGGCTCTGTTAACTCAATGTCATACAGTAACCCATATCAAGTTAAGGCTTTGTTAACTATATGCCATACAGTAACCCATATAAAGTTAAGGCTCTGTTAACTTGATGCCATACAATAACCGATATCAAGTTAAGGCTTTGTTAACTCGATGCCATACCGTAACCCATATCAAGTTAAGGCTCTGTTAACTCGATGCCATACAGTAACCCATATCAAGTTAAGGCTATGTTAACTCGATGCCATACAATAACCCATATCAAGTTAAAGCTTTTCCATTAAAACATACATGATAGCCAGGATATATTTCAACCTGTGTAATGTGATAACTTTGAGTTGTAATAGAAATCATACAAAATTCTAAATTACATCTCTAGGTCACAGTCCAAAAATTAAAAGTTCCTTCCCTGGGTCCAAAAATTGTTTTACTGGAACAGCCCTTTCTCTGCTGATAATATAATAACACATACTGCTCATTCTTTTATTTTCATGGGTGTAAATTTTCATGGTTTTTGGAAAAGTGAGATTTTCATAGGTACTTAAATTCATCAGTTTGGATAGGGGATTCGATTGCATCCACAGAATGATAATTATTCTTTGTATGTATGATTTACGGCAACAGTGAAATCCCAAAAAATTGGTACCCAACAAAAGATACTGTATATACTTGCTTATAACTCGAGTCAACTGCAAACTGCATAGACCCAGATCTGCCATCGCACAGTGTGCCGGCAGATCTGGGTCTATGCATTTTCTTATCAGTAATCAGTAGAACAAACAACATAGACCCTGATCTGCCAGTGCAATCGTGCGATGGCAGATCAGGTTCTATGTTGTTTGCATCTGTACTTGACTTATAAGTGAGTATACTGAATTCATAGTATATATCTCTCTTTGCAGTGTGATTTGTGTTTTCTGACTGCTGGGGATGACAAAGGATCAGGTTTTGTGATGATGACAGGGAAAGAAAATTTAATACAGGATCTTGTACCAAAGTAAGATTCAGCATGGAAATCAGTTTGTGTGAAAGATTCAGCATGGAGATCAGTTTGTGTGAAAGATTCAGCATGGAGATCAGTTTGTGTGTAAGATTCAGCATGGAGATCAGTTTGTGTGTAAGATTCAGCATGGAGATCAGTTTGTGTGTAAGATTCAGCATGGAGATCAGTTTGTGTGTAAGATTCAGACTCCCATTTTTATGTCAAGCCCTCCTTGGTGTTAGCTGGACATAGTGATCACTTTAAGTCTGTCCATAAGTATGTACTAAATCCACACCTTAGATTGACCTCAAAGTTTTTTATACTTTAGTAATGTGGTCATTTTCTCAAGTACAGTTGGCCAGAGTAATGTTACTTGATATTGGATACATCTTGATGTGTACAACACCAATTTATTAAAAGCTTGGGGCAGGCTTGACATGCCGTGACCAAATTCTTTGGGCGGGTTCGACATGTCATGACCACTTCTTGTCAGAATAATCATCATCATGATCATCTCCATTTGTAATTATATGTCCAGCCATGTATCTGACGGGCATCCATCTTCTCTGCATGAGCTGTACATAACACAACTCTTATTTCAGTATATCTTTTGAGACAAATTTGCAGTCTGGATGCATCTTAAGACTGCAAGTGTATCATGCACCTAGACTTTGTTGTTGTAACCCTTTTTTTATATGCCCAGCATAAGGTGGAGTGTATTATGTTATGATGTCTGTCCATATATCCGTATGTCTCTCTGTTACCAATTTGTTTCCATGCAGTAACTCAAGTTCTCCACCATCTAGTTACCAAACTTTGTGGATGGCTTGCACTTGGTGCAAGGAAGACCCTGTTGATTTCAAGGTCAAAGGTCATGGTTATTGTGACTGAAAGGAAAAAAAATGGTTCTGCATAATAGCTTGAGTTCTCCATCATCTATGGTTACCAAACTTTGTGGATGGCTTGCACTTTGGGTATTGAAGAAGCTTATCTATCTTGGGGTCAAAGGTCAAGGTCACTGACTGAAAGAAGAAAAATGGTTCTGCATAATGTTTTGAGTTTTCCATCATCTGTGGTTACCGAACGTTGGGGATGGCTTACATTTGGCTTACATATGAGTTAAGGAGGAAGTCTGTCATTTTTTTCACACAATAACATTAGTTCTAGGTCACAGACCTGGACCAAACTTTGTGGATATGTTCCACTTGGGGTAAAGAAGCCTGTTGAGTTTTGGGTGAAATGGTCAGAGGTCAAGTCACCATGCTTAAAAGAAAAAAAGTGGTTTCTGCACAAAAATGTCAGTTATCTTTAGGGCTGTAATGATTGCCCAAACAACCATTGACAATTCAAGTATTAGCAGCAACCGCTTACAAAATTTGGTAACATGTTAACAGACACCCCCATTCACCTTGTAATAGACACCCCCATTCACCTTGTAACAGACACCCCCATTCACCTTGTAACAGACACCCCCATTCATCTTGTAACAGACACCCCCATTCACCTTGTAACACCAAGTGTATTTACTAAGCTGAGCAATTTATAAAAAAATTGAAAATGTGATTAAATTGTCTCACTCCCAACCTTTTCTTCAAAAACAAGCTTTAAACATGAATTGAAACTTAGTAACACATCTGTTGCAGATGCAGCCAAGTGCTATACATGTACCGTGATCTGCTATTCTAAGATATAATACATATATATTATTATCATAGTAGTGCAATCTTGATAGCTAGATCACCTTGAGTTGTCAGCATCAGAACATCTAGATCATTATGAGACGCAAAATGTTCAGTCATGATCCGGATTCTCTGATGCTGACAACAAGACGTGATCTAGCAATCAAGATCAAATTATTATGATAATGATATTTTTATTATATACCTTGCAATTTTCAGATAATTTAATAAAATCACTATATTTAACAGAAAAACAAAAGAAAATGCTTAACATTTCAACCGTTTTAATACAAAATTTATCCTAAATCATGAAATGAATTACATATTGATCAGCTGAGATGCACATGAATATCAGTTTATGAATGAAGCACGTGAAACAACAGTCACCCATTTTCACTAATCCGTTTAATACATGACACTTAAGGGATTACAGAAGTTTGCCATATATGAACAGTGACCTCTATATGGAGGTATCAGATAAGAAAGATGTCACTATGTCTTATGCAATTACATTTTATAATGATGAATATAAGATTTTAGTTTTGAAGGGAAAATTATTAGACACTGTTAGCAAGTAAAATACATTGTAAACTTCATCATCTAAATTAGATTTGAAGTTTTTCTTTGTTTTAATAAGAGCTAATCCACAGTAAAGAGTCGCAGCTTCTTTGTTCAAAACTTTTACTTTTTTAAAAGTAATATCTTGGACATCAGTCCTTACGTACTTAATAATTGGTAACCTCATGGTACCAGTTACCAAATGAAATTCTTTTGTTCCAACACTGACGCTGAAAACAAAATTTATTATGAATAAGAATGTGATTTAATACATATGAATAATATCTAAACTATCTTTTGAATATTATTTGGTTAGCATAGAATGAATCACACTAGTCAAACAAATTTCATTATTGTAAGCAGGGGACGAGTCTACATTAGAAGACAGTTGACGACACCACAGAACCAGTTAATGAATGACACTTAAATAATAATATTTACCCAGCATTTCCGTGAAAAATCATTTATTTTGAACCTTCTCAAATAAGAATTGATACTTTTCGATACCTAATATCATCCAGAAAAGATACTAAATGGCATGTAATGCAAATTTTTTAATAGCACACGCGTGTTTGTGTCTATGACAGTCAGTGTCTAGTGGTGTCTTGATAAATTTAGCCAAGTAGGATTTTATGATACCATTGTAAGATACGTAGTGCACATGACCTGTCCTTTTTCAGTTTTCTATTTTGATCATTCACAGTCTGTTGTCTGTGCGTATGAAAGAGCATGGTTATTGCTATTGTCTGTATGCATTGAAGATTATTCAATGGTTTTGTTTATTCATTAAGGGATATACAAAATAAAAGATTCATACAGAAAAGTAGTTGTTTGTGTGCTTCATTGAAACTTTAAATTAAATAAATAAACTGCTTATTCGATTTTCATCATCAGCCATTCAGTTACATGACGAAGATGGTTGAGAAATAGGCATACATGAGGTGAGGATAAAGTTATGGAGGGATATGATTTTATACATACACCATTTTCATAAGGAAGTTGTTCTTTGGTGTATTAAGAAAAATGTAATTATTGTGTAAACTGAGTGATGAAAGAGGAGATTTATGCTTGGAAACCGTGTCTGTGTCATTCTTGTAGCAGCACATTGCATAACAGGAGTTATCTTACAGTGAAAATGAAATTTGTGAGTAAGGAAGGAAGCGCATGGGATATCACTGTAAACATATTTTTTCTTAGGAAAATTTCTGTTATCTGCAGAAAAATATCACAACATAAAAGGCTGGTAAATTGCTCCAAAGACTCATGTGCATCTTTTCAATGCTGTATTTACATAAACTTTAATGGGATTAAAAATAAACAACACTGAGGCTACTAAAGTAAAAAATGTTCGGTATCTGGCACTGTTTGGTATCAGGTTCTGGGAGGGGCAGTATGTTTTCCTCAGTATCCATTATGCAGTAGAAACAAATGCATCCTTACAACACTCGTGTTTTTAATGCTGGTAAAGAGTGAATCTGTAGCATATCCTAAATGTCTTTTCTTCGTTACATTCTATGGAGGAAACTTATAAGTTACTCCATGTCTGTTTGTCCATCCATCCTATGTCAAGAATTTGGTTTCCATTTAATAACCTTTAGAGGACTGAAAGGATTTGAAGTATATTTGATATGGAGCTTAATAGCAAGAAGACTTCACTTCTGTTAAGTTTGATTTTCACCAGTTTTATCTAATTTAACTGAGTTATGGCCCCTATTTTGCATGAAGGTTACATTTGCATCTTGAGCCCAAGTTTCTTCAGTTGTACTATATTATATTGGCATGGGCATTTGTGTTCTTGTGGCACATTTTTATTTTTTTATTGATGCTATATCTACAGTTTGTTTTATATTTTTAGACTGATGGAGCTTATGGATGGTAAAGGTGGATGCAGTAAAGGTCGTTTCCAAGGAAAGGTCAATAAGCTTCAGCACAGACAAAAGGCAGAACATCTGATAAGAAACAACCTTGGCTGTGGAGACAATCAGACACCTTAACATTCTTGATGATACTAGCTTGATCAGGGATAATTTGTAGGGCCCCGAACTGATATATGGGAGCACAATATTTATCACCTTTTCCATCTGTCTGTTTGCCTGTCAGTCCGTCTCTCCATCCATTCACATGTTCTTGTAATCAACATAGCCCTACAACCCTTGCACATAATTGAATGCCATATTGGTAGGAGAATTGTCTATTACATTGTAGATGTGCATTTTAAAGGTTTCATCAATTAAGGTACAATGTTCGTGGAGTTAATGCATTTTTTCCATCAGTATTACATCTCCATTACACCAGATCATTGTAACCAGCATAGCTCAGGAAACATTCAACATGTTTTGATGCAATGTCGTGTATATATTGTCTCATATATCTAGATGTACCTTTTATGGTTTTTGTTTAGTCAGCTCCTTTTTTAGAAAGAGTAATGGCCCTTGATGATTAACATCACATGGGAGGTTGCGTGTCACCAACATAGCTGTGTAACCCTTACACATAATTGGATGCCATTTGGCAGGTACATTGCCAATTACATGGAGATGTGCATTTTACAGGTTTTGTCTTAAAGGTCCAACTTTGACAGAGTTATTGCCCTTGCTCCATCAATATTAAATTTCTACTACTGTACATCTTTGTAACCAGCATAGCTCATAAACCATTCAACATATTCTGATGCAAGATGGTGTTTACATTGTCTCAAGACCTTGATGGGTTTTGTCTTGTCAAAACCATGTTGGATAGATTTATTGCCCTTGACAATTAATTTCATATCTTCACATGGGATGTTGCTTGTAACTGGCATAGCTCAAGAACCATTCACTGAAATTTGTTATGAACATTATTTCATAGATTACATGTGTCAAATATAGGTTTAGTCTCATTTCTAAGAGTTATGGCCCCTGATTGCTTGCCCTCCTAAATTTGGTTTCCACAAGATAAATCCACCAAATTTGTTTGGATTTCAACCAGATGTGGTATGTAGCTTCAGACTGACGACACCTTGATAGAGTTTGACTTCCAGCATTCTACAACATCATTTTCAGGAATTATGGCTACTGATTGCTTGTCCTCCAGATTTTGGTTTCTACAACATGACTTTACTAGCTTTGTTGCATTTCAACCATAATTGGCATGTAACTTTACACTGATGAGACTGTGAAGGAGTTTAATTTTAGATGTACCGCATTATTATTTGAAAGAGTTATGGCCCCTGAATACCCATCATTCTAACTTTGCTTTATGCAACATAACTTGAATAAGAAATGTTGCATTTCAGTTAGAGTTATCATGCACCTTTGTATTGATGTGACCTTGATTGAGTTGGATATCCAGCATTCCATGTCATGATTTGGAAGAGTTCTGCTCCCTGAGTGCTCATCTTATCCAAACTTTGGTTTTTCAAAATAAGTTCTTCTGTTTAAGGTCCTGCCAAGCAAGTTATAGTGAGTGGGTCCCTTTGCAACACACTCATCACTACTATCTCTAGTTGTTTTATGATTTTATTTTTAAATCAACATATTGACATGGAAAAGTAAAGCACATTATCAAAGATTTAAATTTCTTGTTTGTGAATGATTTTTAGCTCACCTAGCCATAAGGCCAAGAGAGCTTATGGTGATCCTGCATCCTACATCCATTCGTTATCCATTCATCCATCTGTCATTCATCTGTCACGCACTTGCCTGGATACATTTTTAAATGACTTACCTCATACATGTGATTCTACTGGTGGTAGGACAAAAATACTTTTTTAAAGGCTGTCTACTGCACATACCATTTTATATTTGAAATCTACTGCTTTTGGAAAATTTGAAGATTGAAACAAAATTTTTGAAGGAAAAAAAGTATTTTTACGCCTCTACCCAAACCATACAGAAACCAGTCATAACCAGTCTTCTGGGGACTGGAACTGTTCCATCAGTGCAATGATGCATGCTGAATGATTACTAATCCGATTAAGAATTGCTACACAACGGCTGACATGTGTACACAACAAGCTGTAAATTGATTATCTTATTGTTGTAATTTGAGGAGTTTAAGGCCAAAGGCGGGATATTTATTGAGGTGTTATAAGTGATAAAGGGATCAAAGGTGGTCCATCATGGCTTGTGAGTCTTTGATTAAAAATTGGCCGGAGATGAGATTTAAAGGAGAGACTGATGCAAAATGATTTCGGCAGAAACACTTGTGTAAGCATTTTGATTTTTGTCTTGTTTAATTGTTATTGTGTTTTTCAAGATGTTTTAAGAAGAGGATTTAAGGAAGCTCTTATATTTTTGTCAATTGTGTTTTTCAAGATGTTTTAAGAGGAAGCTCTTATCTTTTTTTGGTCAGTTGTGTTTTTCAAGATGTTTTAAGAGGAAGCTCTTATCTCTTATCTTTTTTTGGTCAGTTGTGTTTTTCAAGATGTTTTAAGAGGAAGCTCTTATCTTTTTTTTGGTCAGTTGTGTTTTTTAAGATGTTTTAAGAGGAAGCTCTTATCTTTTTTTTTTGTCAGTTGTGTTTTTCAAGATGTTTTAAGATGAAGCTCTTATCTTTTTTTGGTCAGTTGTGTTTTTCAAGATGTTTTAAGATGAAGCTCTTATCTTTTTTTTGGTCACTTGTGTTTTTCAAGATGTTTCATGAGGAATATTTAAGTAAGCTCTTATCTTTATTTGGTCAATTTATGTCAAACTGCATTGTCTCCCATTGCTAAACAACCATCCGCTAAAAAGATTGCAACAAGGTACACAATACTCGGAAATCAGGGTTTAAGTCGCTGCAGGCGAGTAGCAAAGGTCTTGAGTTTGCATTGTGTGTTTCATGCAAAGTGGATTTTAAGATAGTGTATGGAGGAAGAAATAATATCACCAGACATATGCAGCCACCATCACATAGGGGAAATCGGGATCAGAAAACTATTGAGAGCTTGCGTGTCATCAGTGGACACCAGGGAGTAAATTTGTGAAGGAAACAATAAAATATTTGTGGATTTTATTTTTAAAAAACCTTTGTTTTTAGTGAAAAAATCATTTCAGAGTGAAAAATCTTTGCAGTGATAAAAGTATATACAACTTTTCCTTTTGCATTTAATTGACAATTTCCTGACTCAAATTAATTAATAATTATTGTAACATTGCCATCAGAATCCGATTCGTGTTTAAAACTTGCTATTTTATTATAATATGAAGAGTGTACATATTATGGTAAAAAATGCACTTGTTTTGTTTTTCAATCGCCTTAAGACGTGTAAAATGTATGTCAATAAAAAATCCTACTGATTTAGAAGCCAATCTAGTGATCAAAATTTTGAAATCTACTGATCTGATGTCCTGGTTCTATCACATTTATGTTACCTTGTTCAGCAAAATATTTTTTTTCTATGCTACAAATAAAGAAATTATCAACTGGTTATGTACATTGTCATTTTCAGACAACCTTTTTGACATGAATGATATGGAGTGAACAGATCTTCAGCCATTGATGAAACTGTTTTGTATGGGACTGGAAAGATTGCACATTTTTCATAGACCAGAGCTTTTAGGTGCCAGAGTATTATCATATCAAAAAGTGCATCTTATAATGTAGTAAGAGATAAAAAAAAAATAGAGAAATGAATGAGTTTTTGGGAAAGAACTCCAGCTGTTGAGAATCTGTAACTGTTTTATTACAAACTAATGAATAATAAAATCTATAGTTTAGTAGAGTGACCATGTGAGATTTGGGGAAAGATCTGCAAAATGATTTTGAGAACCAATCACAATCCTAGAAACAGCAGGAGTATGGTTTATTAGAAGTATTTTGCTTGACCTCTTGCCAATTTGTCTATGATATATCTAATTCTTTTTGGTATGAAGATTTATTTGTTTTCATATTAGAATGACTAAATCATGCAGAAATGGAATAGAATTAGCTTGTGTCCTAGAAAGAACCTCAATATCACTGTAATTTGAAGAGAAATCTCTTTCCTCTCCCCGTCCCAATGCAAACTTCCTTTGTAAACCCTCTAAAGTCAGTAGGGTACTGCAGATTGCAGCAAACCTGACTGTGTGGCCAATTTTCTTCAATGAATTAAAGTCATACTTCCACACTGTCATTTTATTGAGCATGTTTATAGCATATCGGCAAGATTCCTCGTGTCAGTCATCAACATTCAATGTCATATTCTGCATGTTGGTTGTGACTGTATCACTTTGAAAATAGTACCCATGGCCATCGTAAGTGGTGGGCAAAATGGGCAATTGCCCGGGGCGCCATTTCGCAGCGCTTGCTGTATTTTTTCCAGAGTGGGGGCACCATAGGCAATGCTCGCCCAGGGTGCCGTTTCTTCCAGCGTAAACTTGCAACGGCAATACGTATCCCATTAGCAAGTTTCCTTATGACGGTCATCAGCATTCAATGTCATATTCTGCATGTTGGTTGTGACTGTATCACTTTGAAAATAGTACCAGTACATATACCATTGGAAAGATAAAAGTTTAAACTATTAGATGCTGTGAAAATCTCAAAATGTCATTTTAAGACCACATTATTGGATTTTCATATGGACTGGTGCATATCATCAAAATCTTGGATGAGTTCAATAATGAGCAAGATCCATGCATATTAATGAGGTGATCTTTCGTCTGATTAGGAGAGTTTGTTACCACTCTGGAGGCCATGTTTTTTATTTGATTTTAATCAGACTTGGAGCATAGCCTGATATCATCAAGATGTCGAACTGGTTTGATAATGAGTGAGATCCACAAATATTAATGAGGTGATCCTGCGTCTGATTGGCTTAGCTTGTTACCGCTCTGGATGCCATGTTTTTGATCCAAGTTTGATCAACCTTGGAATAAAGACTTTGTATCATCAAGATCTTGGAAGAGTTTAATAATGAGATATCCAGCATTCCATGTGATGATTTGGAAGAGTTCTGGCCCCTGAGTGCTCATCTTATCCAAACTTTGGTTTTCCAAAAGAAGTTCTTCTTTTTAAGGTCCTTAGTGACCAGCAACACAGTCATGGTAAGATTTTAGCATGTATATTTATAGTAGAGTCATAACTATTTGTCTGGAATGAAATCTACAATCCATATATGTAACTAACATTTGTATTAGAATGAAGATGTCATTTATAACAATGGTTTCATTGTGCATTTTGATGTATTATCAACACTTGCATCCGAGTCAGAATATTCCACTGCTCCCCACTTTTCTGCTTCGAACTTAATCAGACCTTCATTAAAGATAGTCCTGTTCCAGGACAATGAGAATCCTATTTTCCACAGGGATGGATATGTGATTCTCCATGTCCTCTAACTGGACTCCATTAAAGACATCCTACCTGAGTGTAATATTGAGGACTGATTACTCATCATAACGTAAATTGATCCACACCAAAGGGAAATAAATATGGAACCACCACATTTATGAGTAAGTTCACATTGCAGAATTGAGAAATTTCAATATTGTGTGGTAATCAAATCACGGATAAACAAATACTTATCACCGGATATGAGAGAGAGAGAGAGATAACCCGCATGTTATTTTATGATAAATGTGTATTGTTTCTCTTTTTTTAAATTCATGATTTATTATACCTAGAATAAAATGGAACTGGAAAAATAAGTATCCGATTGCATCCTTCAGAACGTATACCACTGACTTCTGGGAAAAAGAGGGAGAAAGTGACCTTGTATAATTTATTTAGGGAAGAGTATGTTTTAGGGAACCATACGGCTTTATCTGAGTAAACGGTAAATATATTTTAAAAACACTTTTTGTTTTAGAGAGAGAGAGTGAGAGACCAAATTGATGAACAATTATTTCTCAAAGCCTTTGATGGCAAATGTACTAAACCCAGAGTACTAAGGAACCAACGACTTCATTTTCTACGGCTGGGGGCTAGGATTTTTTGTTGCAAAAATGTCCGGTCGTCAAATAGCTTTAAAAATACTCTTGCTCTGATTTGTAGAAAAATAAAAAGTAGATGTAGAAGGGGAATTTTGCGGACACCCCGGTGAGTCTGGTGTGAGAGGGGGAACCGGTTGGCGGACCAAAGGTCAGCCGGTTGGGGGGACAGCGGTCAAACCTGTCGGAACGAGAGGAGAAAACATGGCTGTTAGGTCGGCCGAGCCCCGCACCCCTTTCCCCCTTCTCGAGGCCGGACCAAAACTGGTTTGTTTATCTAGAAATGTTGTATTATTGTGGTTACAATGTGCACTGGGTGATTTTGTGCCTTTAGTGACTCTGACTGTGGCAGCTTTGCTTGTTGGGTTTGGAATTCACGCAGCAAAGCATTCACGCTATGTTGACGGTGGCATTAGTAGTTCACGACTATCTACTGCGAATTTGCAGGCCATATTGGATGAGGGCGATGTCACGTGAGGCGGCTAACATTCTTTTAAATTCACTAACAAAATCAAGCAGCGAAAACGCAAAAATAGGCCGCTTTGTGTGTTTACAGAACACAACCTTTTGTTTTATCGTTCAGACAATTTTTGTTCGCTCGAGGGGATCGAAGTTAAAGCAGCGTCAGCTGCACGTTCTTGTTATTGAAAAACTGCGTCATACGCGGGAGGTGTGCTGGGAATAGTCTTAGAAATGGAAAGCTCAGCATGTTGAAACAACAACACGCAGCTTGTGATAAATTCCCAGCGAGATTTTTCATTAATCCTCGCGGCCATAGGCTCTTTCAAGAGCTATTAGCTGGGGTTTTTTTTTACCACTTCGTTGATTACTACAGAAGTGTATGCCTTGAAAGATGCAAGATGCAGCCCGTATTTCTTTTCTAATGGTTGTGTATTTGTCCACTTCTTTTAAGAAAAGTTTGCATTTCTTTCCTGCTATCCATTGATTGCATATATCATTATACTAACTGAACCAATCAACTGTTATTGCATCCTGTTGAAATCCCTTAGAAAACATTAATATTTTTTTTTTAATTTTAATGGAGATGTTCTAAACGGCGAAGAATCCTACCAGCATTCTACAGAAATCAACGGCAAAGCCTAAACAGAATTTTTATTATTTAGGTAAGCCTCTGGTATTCAGACTTTTGAAATCCCTGTCTGGATCGACAGGTTCCAGAGAGGTCACTTGCACTAAAAATTCCAGTAATTTAATTAAAATCTAACTATTTCCAGAAATTGCTGCGTAACCTATGCTTATTTTTAGGATATGATATGCCCAAGTTAGTGTCTAACATAAGTAAGATAGTTTTGGTGCATCTGAACTTAAAACTAATGTACTGCATTCATTAAAAAAAAAATGTTATTATAAAAAGTATTTGTAAAATAATATTAGCAATTACTGGAATTACACTTAAATGTATACATTTCTATTCTTGTACATAAAGCAATATAGAGCAATGTTTCTGCCGGCTTAGGCGCATTTTAATTAATCCCTGTGTACTGTTGGCACCCAATTGTCATGTGGCTTCAAAAAGAGTCAATTAAGATCTAAAGTATTTCTTGTGGATACAATTAGGTTCAAAGAAGCTGGTACACGACGTCTGGCCGTCTCCGGTGACTTCTATCTTGGAGACGTTGTTGTGATGGAACTGGTAATAGTTTTGATCAATAGCTTCGTTCAGGACTGCATTGCTGACCAAATATTTAGGTAACTGACCCTGGAATGGGGTCCAGCAGCAATATTAAACGTTTTGGCTTCAATTCGTCGTATGCGATGTTTGGCCGAGTTTTTGGTCAGACTATGACTGATCTTGTTTCCTACTCTAGGTAAGTCTTCTAAACGTCGCAAATGCAGTCTGGCTTCTTCGATGCTGGTTTTGAACTCATCGGCGTTCGCCATCAAATGGAAGACGGTGCTACTTCGATTCAATCTGAGACCCACATTCACTCCGATCAACAAATGCTTGTCTTACAACCACATGTTCAAGTGCAAACGATCCATCATTTCTAAACTGCGACCGTGTTTGATTTTCGTTTGTTCGTCGTTAAATCCTTGATTGTGATCTGTGTCATCATTAGCCATCAAGGCCGTATCATTGAGTATGCCTTGCGTGTCGGGATTCCACATATCAGAAGCATTTAGGCTACGTAAGCTCGATAGGGTAAGTGTCCATGCTGCTGCTGACTAGTTTGTTGTTCGGAAACAAGTCCACTTCACTGAACAAAGAATATATGAAACTGTGGACAGGAGTCACACTGGGGTTACTAGAAACACCGAAATACACTGAAAAACCGAAATACACATGTATTTACATGTTCCCGCTGTATATATCGGTTTTCACACACAAATTATTATTAAAATTAAATTATGATTTATGTGCAGGACACATCGAGAAAGGTAGATTAAAGCATTAAGTATAATGCTCATGCTTTCTACTAAATCCCCGTTTGTAAGTGCAATTGACAACGTTTCTTAAAATAAATGATTTAAACTATATGTACCTAACCTATATCTGGCCATTCTTGCCCTCTGGTCATACTTAATGCTTTAATCTACCTTTCTCGATGTGTCAATCACATAAATCATATTTTATATTGCTTTATATTACTCTTCAAACAAAAACAAATAATAACTGTTATTCAGATTAATGTAGTCTTCGGTTTGCTCTTTGGTTTCAAACTCGAGGGGAGCTGTAGTCGTAACAGACGACACTTGATGGTATTCTATCCACTCGGATTCTTGCATCGTCATCATCGTGGGTAGCATGGCAATCATATCTAGTTCCGTATTGGAACCGTCGCAAGATTTTTGGTGCATTATCTTCGGTATTTTAAATGTTTTGATTTAGTAATGAAAAATTTTCAGGCCTCTGACTGTTCGTCTCTTCGTCTTGCCGTATCCGTGTGGTTTTAATATTTTTCTACGTCTCTTCCTGCCTTATTCTTGCTGCTGCTTAGGTGTCAGAGTAACTGATTCGACGGGCGTGTGATGTGGTTTAATAGGCGATCCAAAGAGATCTTTTTCAATCTGGATCATCACATTGTTTCCAGCACTAAATAACGCTTGTTTATGATTTTGTCGATTTATCATAACGTTTTAAATGAATTATTTTCCTTGTGTCATGCCCTGGCGTATCAAAGCATACAGCCCTTAGTGAATGCAAGGTTTCGAGACCGGTATGACAGTACGAAAGACCGATTTGAAAACACTGCCCAAACCATGTCCTCGTTGTCGAGCCACTCTGTACACAAGATACATGAGTTACAACTCTCTCGAGAATCTTTTTCGAAAGTGAAGTTTCACCGTGACCTTTGATTTGGCGGTTGCAATATTTTCTAGAAGGTCTCCTTTGATACCAATATTCACACTGTCAAAATACGACTTACTGATGTGAAGATAGTGCTGATGAACGAATTCTTGGCGTACGTAATACATGTTTTGTCCATCATTGTAAGCAGCTATCGCAGAATCCACTTGAAATAAAATAACTCGCAGCAACGGAGTGGAGGTTTTTTCCCCATCATGTTGCATTCTACCACATCTGAGAACACAAATATAAAACTGAGTGCTTAATTTAGTTCGGTGGGGTATTTAACGATCGCCAAAAGAAAATCAAACAAGGGCGTAGTGTAGAAATGATGGATCGTCTACACTTGGACATGTGATTGCATGACAAGTATTTGCTGAATGGTGTGGATGTAGGTCTGAGACTGAATCGAAGTTGTACCGTGTTCCATTTGATAACTGATGCGAACGAGTAAAAAACTAACATCAAAGAAGCCTGACTCTACCCAAGTCTTACCAAAAGTGGGAAATTAGTCAAGCTCTGGCCAGAAGTACAGCCAAGTATCCCCTACGACGAGTGGAAGTCTAAACCTTCACCATTGCCTCTGACCTCCGATCCAAGATCGATGATCATGTCTTCGATGGTCACTGTCTAAACGTTTGTTCATTGGCGTCGTCAGCAAAACTGCCCTCCACGAAACTATTGATCAAACCCCTTGCAAGTTCCAACACTTCAACGTGTCGAAGATAGAAGTGACCAAGCCATTTGAACCTAACGCTGCCCTGAAGAATTACTTGAGATCATACTTTGTTTGATGCCACAGAACAATCAGGAACCAGCATTACCACGGTATTTCGTACGACGACTATGCAGGAGGATATGGTTTGTGGGGATTTGATTTCACTTCACACCAAGGCAGTGACAATGGACATTTTCCACCCTATAAAATCATGCCATCTCTGTGTGAAACTTCAGTTTACAGTTGCCCTCGTGAAATATGTGAACGTGATCTTGGATGCAAAATGTTATACTACCCTGAGAGAAATGATCATAGATTATTAGAAAACACGGAATACTAACCTATGGACATAGGAGAGGATGATATTTTCCACCTAGAACAGAAACTACAGCAGTCAAACATCTCACCCTCAAGTGGGGAAAAATAGGAAGAAATAGTATTGATGTCATGATGGCCAGAACAAGAACAACACTTAGTTTCCTGTTTTGCTCACCACGTGACTGAAAGAATCACATTCCTGACCAGAGAGCATTGTTATGGTTGTCAAATCAATCATTCTAGTAAAAAAACAATACGACCTATTTTTAATGATGAGTCAAGAAGAAAGTTGGAAGGGTATCTGAAAGAAGCATGGACACTCATCCCGAAGAGAAAATCTTGAAAGTGGGATATAAAGACTAGAGTAACCATTCCATACCTTGGCACGATTTACCCAAATACACCCAAATATACCCAAATACTGCCCAAATATACCCAAATACACCCAAATACTGCCCAAATATACCCAAATACTCCCAAACACTACCCAAATACTGTCCAGAGACAAGCACGTGATACATTTACTTGTAAATAAATTTTTAAATTCATTTGCCAAGTTAAGTTCTGGGTTAAAATGAAATACGTTAAATTAATAAAACAACTAGAAATTCGTTGTACGAAACGTAACGAACATCTCCAATTACCATTTGCTCGGAAATTATCGACAGAGTCCGGGACGACATATATGTTCCTAATTTGCATACTTAATTGCAGATATCTATATTCTAGAAGATTGTTAATTTTTATTTGTGGGCACATCTTCGACATTTAGATATAATTAGCTATTAGCCTCGAGTGTGTCCCCCTCCCCCTTCATGGCTCTTTGTCCAAAACATTCAAAGGCTTTTATGTGTTCGTGTTCCCACCCTCTGATGTTTATGTGTTGTTTTTTCCGTAAAGAATAAAAAAGAAGTTTGAAAAGTAAATGTATTTATATGATCGTTTTTGTTGCGGTGGCTTCTCTTCATTTGCTACTTTCTTGGATGAATCGTTCTCTGAGGTTCCTGTATATACAGGCCCCTTATTTCCTCCTCTCCCAATACTTAATAGCTTTATTATATAAAATTAATAACTTGTTATATGTTTTGTACTATCACCCACTGACATATTTGTCTGTGGATAATTACATAAGATAATCCCTAGTTCCAGGGATCGTGGCCAACGATCTTCCTACTGTCTATGTTTGCTATGTATATGCTATAATGTTTTGTCTGCTTTATAGTTTCTGTGTCTGCACTGGCCTTTGTGTGGCCAAATTTATTCTTTTGGTAAATTGGTGTTTATTTCTCCTAGAAAAGATATATACTCTAATGATTAATATATATATATATATATATATATATATATATATATATATATATATATATATATATATATATATATGTGTGTGTGTGTGCGTGTGTGTGTGTGTGTGTGCACACATCGTTACCTTTGGCTTCAATCCTTGGTTGCATGCATATGTATATAAAAACACTGCCAAATATACCCAAATACTTCCGACGACCTCCCAAAAAGTATATTTAAATGCTACTAAAACATGTAGATACTATCCAAATGCTCTAAAATATATTTAAATATACCCAAATATACTCGGATGTTTCTCTCGTATCTTACAACTTCAGTCTTTATTTTCATAGGCCTGATAATTATTTCTTTATTTGCGTCAATTCAAGTTGTATTTTCCGCTGCTGAGTTTGTTCGGCAGTTTGTTTCGTTCCATTTTATGCAATCTCCGACAATTTAAAAAACTTTAATTCGTCCTAATTATTGCGTGTTACTTGTTAATGTTGGCCATTTCTAATACCTAAAATAAACTTGTTAACTTGATTGCTCAAGGGTGGAATTATCAAATCTTTCCGTTATTCAAATCGTCATGTGAAGTCATTATCTGATAATTGACAGTCATGGGCTAAATTAATGACATCATCCTTGGTTCTTTCGAGTTCTCTGTCGCAACGGATAAGCAATTGTATTGTGAAAGGCACAATACTGCGCCTTTTTGGTAACTTTTGATGCTGTAAAGGTGATTACATTCATATACAGGTGTAAATGCAAAGTCAAATTAGAATTAAAATATTGTTATGTTTTATCTTTTATTAAAGTGGCGAAATACATTAAAATAGCAATTATTTCCCAAATACAGATGTATCTGTCATACAACTAGCAATAAAAGCAGTTACAACCTTATATAATTTATTTCACAATGCATTCATTAATTAGGTACATGTACATGTTAGAAAATGTTTATTAACTATCGGTGCTTTATATATGTTGTCCGTTCAGCTCTTGGTCTTTTCCGTTGGCCCGGTTTTCGTCCGGCAGTTTGTTTCGGTCGCTTGCACTTGTATGTTCCATCTGATGAATGGACATAGCTGGACTCCGCTACTGTGGCGATCGGAGCAGCAAGAAATTTCTTGTAAATTTTTTCCCTCTCCGTTACATTCTTTGAGTGCCAGGCTTGTTTGTCCAAAAGAAAAGAAAGAGACTGACCAAAAAGCCTGTAGTTGCCAGCACCATACAAAGCTCGACGTAGGTCTATGATCTGCGTTTTTGTAACAGAAGACAATCTTAATATTAAAGAATAAAGCTATCAAGTATTGGGAGAGGGGGAAAAAAGGGGATGAATCGTTCTCTGAGGTTCCTGTCATCCAAGAAAGTAGCAAATTAAGAGAAACCACCGCAACAAAAACGAATTTCTAGTTGCTTTAGTAATTTAACGTATTTCATTTTGATCCAGAACTTAACTTGGCAAATGAATTAAAAAATTTATTTAGTAGTAAATGTATCACGTGCTTGTCTCTGGATAGTATTTGGGAGTATTTGGGTAGTGTTTGGGAGTATTTGGGCAGTATTTGGGTATATTTGGGTGTATTTGGGTAAATCGTGCCGCCGCCTCCTTTGACTTCCATGGAGACGAAACGCGTCGAAGCTCTCTTGCAACAGAGTACCGAGACTTCCTGTTCCTCGAACTACTTGACATATCTTTTTAAAGAAAAAGTCAGGTGTCAAATCACTGCTTATCATTACCTGTGAAAATGAATACCCGGAAACTGCATTACCTCTTGACCCACAGCTCGTAAACGGCTCCCTGGAATCTAGTACTGTGAAAGTAAAGATGAAAGTTCGAACTTATGTCATGAAAACGGACGACAGCCATCGTCCAGGAACCTATTGGGTAGCCATTTACTTTCCCAACGACCACAGCGTGGAATAGTTTGATTCCTATTGATTACCTCCTCTCGAAGACAATATCATAGACTTTATGAGAAGAAATGCTGTATCCACTCAATTCAATAATGTGAGATTACAAGGATCGGATTCGATTTTTGCGTGGACACTTTTGTGTGTATTTTCTTCATCAACGCAGCCTTTTTCCCCATTAGAACATTTACTGACCTGTTTTGAACGTGATTTCTCTAGAAACGATGAAAAGATAGAAATGTGGTTTTGTGATCATTATGGTTATCTATTTTCTTTAGCTCAAAAACTAAGTATCCATCGATGGCAAAATGACACTGTTCTAGATTATTGGAAGTCCAATCTTATTTCTTAACGTTGTCAACCTTGAAAATATGCGCATTTTTTAAACACATTTCTGCATTTGTCAGCTGTACATGAAGAGATGGGGACCTGACCTAATCTTCCTTCTTCATTTCTTGTTTGATAATAGAGTTAACGGGGTTTTCTAAAACAAATTGTTGATTGATTTGTGATTTGATAAAAACAAATTCTTTGACATACTCTTTCACTATCTCTCTGTAGGTCGTTTTCTTTAAGGTCCATATGATTCCTCCTGACCTGTATTCTGTCTTTGTGTGTACTACACCTAGTGATGTTTTCTTTTGCGACATGCTTAAAGCATATAAAGCAGTGCTTTCACCAGTCTTGTTATCCATCGTCGACATGACAACCCAACAATGACTCATTATTGCCAAGTGGGAAAGGTGAGTGAAGCCATGTGCTTGTTACATAGGGTAGAGCACATCCTGGCAGGGTAGAGGAAACGAAGTGCTTATTCCTGTAAAATACACATGAAGAAGGAGATGGTCGTCTTTAGGTCAGCTAAGCAGCTCATACGAGAAGTGCTGAAAGAGGAGACGGAAAAGATCAAGAGGGCATGAAGCAGAGATACTACTCAATCATTGCCAATATTGACTTTTTTATGTGTGTATGTCTTTGTCTTTAGTCTTTCATAACTTAACTGAAACTTAAACTTCGCTCCACTCTTCTGTCGTTTGTGTGATAGTATACGAGTATGTTTGTTTATGTGTGTGAACATTCCTAACCCTTTTCATGGGTTGGTAGTATATTTGTGTACGTGCGAACATTCCTACACTTTTCAAGGATGATAGTATATAAGTATGTTTGTGTGTATGTATGTGAATATTCATTTTCTCTCTTTTCATTTCTTTTCTAGGGTTATAAGGGTGGTATGGGTGGTAGTTTTGTTTATAAGGGTCTGACTTCTATTTTACCCTCTTACTTTACATCATACCCCTTGTGTGAGTTAGTGTAGGTGTTGGTAAGTAGGTGTGGGTGCTGGTCAGTCAGACGACGTGTTTGGTTAGTAGGTGTAGGTGTTGGTCGGTAGGTATGGGTGTTGGTCAGTAAATATGGATGCTGGTCAGTAGGTGTGGGTGCTGGTCAGTTATACGGTGTTTTGGTCAGTACATGTTTAACATTACCATTCCCCTTGTACCCATAGCGTATTACTAATGTTAATCTTCTAGACATTTTTTACATTACATTTCCCCTTGAACCCATACTGGCCCACAATGTTAAACCTATGATGACTGCCTAATGTTCCCTTGTACCCATTACAGCCAATTTATACCCAATTGGCCCCCCATTTCTACTTATAAGGAAAATCCATGAAGAGTTTAGGAAAAATAATCAAATGAAAAAAATACAACCAAAACCTTAACGCAAATTTTCTATGACTCTGACCTTGACCCTAAGGTTAAAAGGGGTGAGCAGGGTGAGTAGAGTGAAATATCTTAGCTTCGTAATGATTCATGCCAGCTATTATAATAATTTATCAAGACTTTCAGGAAATAACAGCAAATAAAAATCTTTAACCAAAGTCATAACGCAGATAGTAATGACGGGAACATCGACCACCAGGTAAAAGGACGAGAGACCATGATGGCGAATGAGGTATCTGAGCTTCGTAATGATCAATGCCAAGTTTAATGAGGATTAATTAAGAGGATTAGGAAATATTAGCAACCGAAAAAAACTTTAAACATAACCATAACGCAAATTATCTATGGCTGTGCCTTTGACCACAATGTAAAATGGGCAAGCTAAAATGTTTTAGAATGAATTGTCTTAGCTACACAACGATTAATGGCAAGTATGTTGAGAATTTATCAAGGTGTTTAGGAAATGCTAACAACTAAAGATTACTTTTAACCAAAACCATAAGGCAAATTGTCTGTAACTCCGACCTTGACCACTAGGTAAAAGGGACGAGTGCCTTGGCTTCATAATATATTCATTCCAAATATGATTGTAGTTTATCAACAGGTTAAGAAAATCTATTCAAATGAAAACATTAACCAAAGCTATAACAAACTGTTAACGACGATGCAGCTGTCGACGGAAGGTGACTGCTGTGTCTTGACATGGGTTTGACAATAATAATGGAAACTTATCCCTCTTGTACCCATTTAAATGTTTACACGAGGTAGGAAAACATATTGTATTATTTCACTTAGTTGACAGCCTGTGATGCTGAAAAAACTTTAGCTTTCATCAAAGGATTTCTAAAATTGCCGAGAATTTACCTTTTTCTGTCCTGATTTCTCTCCTTTTATGGTGAAATTTAGAGCAAACAAAAAGAGATTGAGAGTGTTCCGATAGAGGACAACTATCATCTGCCATCTTGTTAGAAAGTTCAGGGATTCACACTATTGACCATTCATGCATTGCGGGGAATGTGATGCTACTAACCAATCACTCGAGTTTAGAGGAGATGCTTGCAGACTAAAGTTAGAATGTGTGTTTGCATGATATCAGCGCCAGGCCGTTTAGGAAACAGAGATTTCATCAGCTACCAACCTATGATAATGGCTTGTCCAAGTTGAACTCGTACAAGCCAATTACATCATCTGACGAATCCCTAAACTCCACCTATCTGCCACCAGCTGTCAATCAATTTTTTTATTATTATTATTACTATTTGAAATTTCAATGGATCGCTAACTAATGTTATCCCAGACAACGTTCAAGCCATTATGTAATTCCACCTAGTGTTCTGGCTTTTTGACTAATGTGACGCCTACCACACTACTGGTTAGACACCTAGAATGTTTTCACTAAATAACAGGTATAAATTCAATTTGTAATCACTTCATTATGTTTATTCAAGTTACATAAAGTTATCAATATCAACCAAAAATGTGCCACTAATAAAAGGGGGTTTCATTTTCCGTACAAACAAACCAGATTTAAATAAACATTATATGTTAATGAGTAGGCGTGGTTATCGCAGTCCTGGCAATATTTCAATTGGTTCGCTCACCCAGAGTCAGTACTTTCAAAGGTTACATGCAGACCTAGTGGGTACTCTGATCTCTCACATTTCTACGTGTGTATGATCGTCTTTTCCAGTGTAGAACACCAATGCGGAATAACTTTCATCACATAACTGATGCATTTCGTCACATGACCTTCTACTGTGATCATAGTACATAAAACCTAACAAAAAGCACTATCACTACGTGAGCATTCATTCACAATAATCAATATAAACATTAATTGCCACACATTTGCATCCTAAAACGTGCAGCTATTGAAGTTAGTGTCCCCCAAGCAGGACGTTGTGCACTGATCGACCTAGATACATGTATATATTCTGTAGTTAGGTTTCGAGTCTAATAAGGCCGTTGTTGTAATTGTTGTTTGTTTGTTTTGTTGTTGTTTTTTGTTGTTGTTTTTTTATCTCTGCATCATTGTTTATGACAGAAAAATCAAGTCAATATCAAAGTTGAATCAAGGAATATATCATTGTTTTTTTCTTTGTCTCGGTTGATCTAAAGAGTGGATTTTATATTTTGACCTGTTCACACTCGTATCATTGCGCATGCTATCTTCAGTACATAATTACAACTATGTGTGTTGCCATTACCTTGACCACTGTTCTTTGAAGCCTGATATGTGTTTAAACGTCGTTTAAAGTTTATACTTAATTTTTCAATGTAAACCGAACTTTGTACGCTCTACTAATGTGAGGAAATTTTCAATGGGTATTTTGCTGTTTTAAACGTTGCATCAGTACTCTCAATACGCCATTCTGAATTCGACCTTCGTTCTTCGTTCAGGAATGTGAGTAGAAAAATCCTTCATTATATATCGGTGTTGGATAGGAAAGTTCCACCCTCGGGATAAGAATTTTGCGTCAGTAACTCAGCAAAGTATTGTCTTTGACGCAAAATTCGGACCCTCTGGTGGAGTTTTCTCATCCAGCAGAGATGCATAATGATGGATTGTGTTAGTCTTCCCAGCACAGAAGCCTCGAGCCACCAAGATGTTCAACGCATGATTTTGGTTATCGGAATCAGACATTTAACCTGTGTATAAAAGTCATTGATTTTTATGATGCATAAACCAGTATCACTGCATATTTTCTGATGAGATAAGAGCTATTTAACTGACATCGGAAATTTGGTACATACTTCGAATATCATAGCTTCCATGCAGTGTCTGCGTTTCATTCTTCAATACCCTTTCCTTAATGGCTGATCTTCTATGTGAACATCTCGGCTCTTATGTAAAATATTTTCCTTGTGTGTTTAAATTTTGTATCGTTTGTGATATTGTGATATCTACTGTGATGTGATGCATGTTAAAGACTTTTTACCTGCATTTCTCGAATATGACTATTTTCGGTTGAGCTTAATTTGGAACTACCGTTAAGGATTTTACTTGCAAACGAACAATGATACTAGTTTATTCTGGAAAATCAAATATTTGCTTGGTTTTTAAGTCCAATGTATCTAACTATGTTCAAAACACGAGTAATCGTTATTTATGCAGACATGACAGCTATTGTGCTAAGCAACAACTTAACCTTATATACGCCATCTATTTGGTATGCTGTTAGATAATGCGAGAGTTAGTGTACTCTAGAACTTATGACAGATTTTCTGTTTCCAACGCAATTTGTATAGCATAACGTCTGCAACAAACAACTAAGAGGTCCATATTGCATGCACACCATCTTACGAATTGTGTAAGGTTCCATCAATTACCAATTAAGTGAAGCTCATTCATTAATGAAAACAAATTGCAGGTACAAAGGAAAATGTAAGTCAAAGTTTTCAAATGCAACAGTTTGCTGATTGTTCAATATTTTTTTTTTTTTTAAATTTTTTTTTTAGTCTCAGTTATTAAAACAGTTAAGCAATCGTCATATTTGTATATCTTACATCGTATTCATTCAGTATTCTTCAAACAAGTTAAAAATCACATCAGATAAGGTTTTGTATTCAAAAGTTTCAAACGTCTTTGATCGCTAATTTAAGCAAAATGGTAAACCATTGGTAGATCACTAAGTTAACTATGTTTTGTCGTCTGAGCAAATTTAAATTTATATACAAGCATTCTAGTTGGTATATGCAATTGCCATCATGCTGAGAGGTTTCGAATAAATTAGCACACTAATACGCATGTGCAAGTTTTAAACCGGCAAAAGAAACAGACTTTTGATGTGTGTGTGTGTGTGTGTGTGTGTTTGTGTGTCATTCGCGGGCTCTGACATTCCAAATGTTCGTCCAAGTTACATTCGGACATGTACTTTGTAACATTGTTACATATAGTAAGGCCAAGTAGAGTCGATTATTCAGGGGGGTTTGATTAGCTGATTTCGCCTTTCATTTAGACAAGCTCTGGACCTAGGCCTATAGTCGTATTTTCATGTTTTTAATCAAATTTTTTACCTGAAAGAAAAACTGCAAGAAGTTAACATTCTCATCAGTTGTAATTCCAATTTAAATACATATTTTTGTTTCAGGTTTTAATAGTTAGAACTTTAGCACACTCATCCATGCATGAAAACAGTGAAGCTATCCTTGGTTGTCGTAGAAATGTTGGTCGGAGAAAAAAAAATAAGCTGAAGCTAAAGCTAGTGTTGGGATTTATACAGATGGTCAGCCTGTTTCTCGAAGGAATTTAATATGATAGACCCTGATAGAGCAGAGAAGTAAAACATAAACTGGGTGAATCAAACTGATGACCAGATGTTTTTTTAAAAAAGTTAGTCAAGTCATGCTATTTTCGACTATGCATCCTTGCAATCTCATAAAATCTCTCTTGTCTCTCTCTCTCTCTCTCTCTCACACACACACACACACACACACACACACACACACACACACACAAAAGCACAGTTACACACATGCTATCGATCAATAATACATAGGTCTAAATTGGATGCGGCCCTTTCATTTTGGAATTTAGAGGATATTTTTTGGAAACAACATAAACAACAACTGCTTTATTATTTTTTTTAAGAAACGATTCTTCATTTATAGTAATCACAAGCAGCCCCCTCCCGCGCTTAAGCTTTAAAAACGAGATTTGCTATCAGCTCTAATCAACCCGAATTGATTTAATTTTGAGTGTTTTGATCACTTCGTGCATTGATGAGGGACATAAACAATGGCGACTCTCTCTTTATCTCTCTCTCTCTCTCTCTCTCTCTCTCTCTCTCTGAAAAAATGTCCTTTTAAATGGACATATTTGTCATTTCCAGTATACTATAGACAATACGGCAAAAGCTAAGGAATAAAACTTATTTTCTTTAACAGCGAATGTTGTACACTAGCTAGGACAAGTCGGGGCTACTCCCAGATTTCGACATTGGGAAATAAGAGTAAAAGTAATTAAACAAATCGAAATTAATATTATAGTTTAATCATGCGTATTTCTCCATCATGGATTTCACTTTGAGTAATTGGACTATACAGTCGAATGGAGGCTGCTCATATAATGATTTAATGACCAACGATCAGTTTGTGCCATGTTGTCAAGGAACCATTTGCTGTCTTCTGATTGGCTGTATGCAAATTACGGAAAATGATTGCTATTTTGCATGTATTCATGCACAGCGGGACAACTTTAGAATGGTCTATTTAACACACGTTTTAAACAAATTTTTATGATTTATTCTTTATTAGGTGTAAAATTTAATTATAAGGATTCACCAATTCATTTTTTTACGCTCACTGAAGCATGAACCGAAAAAACGCAGTACAAACTTAAATAAGTATTTTCAAATAAATCTCTTCCAAATTTGCATCTATGGATGGCGTTAGAGTGTCACATCATTTTCTACAACAAGTTATGCTTGAACCATTACTGCAAGATGCAACTATTCAGACTCGAAGGGAACAACTAAATTAGGACACAAAATTAGTACTTCAGGCTCTAACAGTCATCAAAGGAGAAGAACATAATAAGCCATTTGCTTTCGTTCTAATCCTTTACCTTCTATACTCACCAATTACAAATGTATGAAATAAAATATGTTTAAACTAACAGTCGTTCATTCCCTATCCATGCGAGCTGATGGTATCATCGGCTGCGCTCGTCGAATGCAAAACGTACAAATCCGACTACCATCGACTGCAATTATGGTAACTATAGCGTGTTTCTGGGAGAGCAGAATTCTCAAAGCCCACGCTTGATCACAACGTCGGACAAAAGGCGACACGTGCCTGTGTTAAATATATCTGAAGAGGATGCATGTATCTTGTATATTGGCTGCTGATTGAAAGACTTCCACTACACGATGCCTTAATGTCTACTTCATATTGTGGTCTTTACTGGAGTGACCACGAACAGTAGCCTACACAAGCCGTCATTTGGATCAGGACGAATCTACAAACCGTGTCTTTATTTAACTAGTATTTCAAGCAGACTGTAGCATACGAGCGCTTTGCCTCAGTGAGGAAGAGTACAAAGCTGTGCTAACTCCGAATCGATCGTAATCGTAAATTTGTTATCAGTGTAGCGGATAAGCACCTGCAAGTTAGGTACAACTTTTCTATCAACTGCAAGGAATTAAACTTAATTTGAAAAACAAAGCATTACAAAGGTATTGTCTAAGATTATAATTTTCTATGACACCGTTTATAAACATAAATTGATTACATAAATAAATCAATCAATCTTAGATATAAAAATATTAAATTTATTCAAAATATTGCCCGTCCATTTACATATACTGCAATCAGAAAATAATTGTTTAATACACTGAATATTTAAAGCAGGGGTCGGCAGCCTATGGTTCGCGAGCCAAATGTGGCTCAGGACGGAACAAAATATGGCTCTTTTGTCATCCCTAAAATACACGAAATATTTAAATTAAAATTAAAATTAATTTAAAAAAATACAAATTGCTTAATAACTCACGTCAATTCGGTCTTTTTGTTGCTTTCTTTTCGTCTTATATTATTAATCAACATGTTTAATATCAATAATGTTAAATTGTATACTGTCAGTTACAAATGGGTTTCTTATACTGGCTCTTTTTTATCTCTTGCTCCGAATTGTGACATATTTTGGCTCTTTAAGTATAAACGGTTGCCAACCCCTGATTTAAAGGATCAAAATGTATATAAGGTTTACAAATTAAGTACAAATAACACAAATTAACTATTAACAATGTGATCTTATTTACAATGTGTGCTTTACAGGCTTCCATTTGTGACTGCATAACATGAGAGAAATTAAAAATTACATCGATATAAAAGAATTTACAATGGTAATTTGTTACATTTGCCCTAAGTTAACATGATCCTAATTTGTCCATTGCATATGATGGAACAATCCACTTTTTAACATTTTGTTTTCCCTAATTTCCGGATGAATTGCATTTAAGGGACAATTTGTAGGTCGTCGTCCTACTTGCATTGGGCTAGTTTATTATACTATTGACTCGCCCAACAGATAGGTTACATACTTACATTGGGCTAGGTTATTATACTATTGACTCGCCCAACAGAGAGGTTACATACTCGCTGTTTCTTTTGCAAGCGTTCAAAGAAATGATGTTATGTCATCAAAGTGATTATTTTTTTCAGTTACTTTGAAAAAGACAGCATCCAAGACTTTGCAATACTGCAAAGCGAAATTTGTTCAATTAAAAATTTACTAACATTTATCATAACACCAGTTATTTTCATGAAGAAAGTAAACAATGTACACAAGGAGAAAATAGTCGTCATAAAGAATTATGTCTTCAAATAATGGGTTTATTTAAAAACATTGGTTAAGCTTTTCTGCTTATATAACTGAAACGTAAAACCATTACAATTGCAAAAAAGACTTGCTCAGGGGAGAACATTGGCCAATTCTCATAAATAATTTTCACAGAACTAACATTGAACTTCCTACAAATCTCAGATTAATTTCCTAATTGTTTACTTTACTAATAACAATGCTGCACAAGGCCAAAATCGCTGCAATAGTAAAGCTCATATTTTGTATGCTGGGGCTTCCTGCGAGGACACTTGAAGATAAAACGTTTGGACAGCTGTTCTTATCCCATCCCAATGTCTCGTTATTTTGTTTGTTGTTTTCCTCAAGCCATTTAATCAGTGGATCGAAGTATTCCAGAAGCGGAGCGGCGCTAAGCTTGTTAGTCTGACCGTGGGTTCCACTTGTAATTTTGAACATGGCGTCACCCCAAGGTTGTGATGCCCCCATTTGAAGCATCTCACTGAATAAGAAGACATTTTTAATTAATTAATTAATAACACAATCCGCACAGTCTTCGAGGAGAAACATACGAGTTATGTCCCTTTGCAACAGGTCAGAGGTTATTTGGGGTAAAACTGTATTACGCCTAATAGGTTGTTTATTCGGATGCATCAGAAAAAGTGTAAATGCACAACATTTTCGAGATTTCGGTTTTGTTTCACAGTAAACATTAAGTATACAAAATGTAAACAAAATTGTATATAAAATTATGCGTGTTTTAGCATGTAATCTCCGAAATCGGTTTTAAATGATGACCGTTTTACACAGAATGACCTGTGACCTTTGAAGGACATCATTTGGCGAAGATCAAGCTTGGTCGTAATGCTAGTCGAAGTGTCTCATTCATTCATTTCATTTCATTTCAAACTGTCAAAATCGAAATATGGTGATTTGTAGACTCTCCCCTTTTTTGACACAATATGATTATCTGCTACATGTCTTTAAGCAAGCAAAATGCTGACCTAGATGAAGCAAATGGTTGAGATTTATATTATTATTATTATTATTATTATTATTATTATTATTATTATTATTATTATTATTATTATCATTATTATTATTATACTCAGAACCAGCAGAGTCAATTACACTTATGCGTGTTGACAACTATGTCTACCAAAATGAAAAAAAGAATGTGTGAATACATTTGATCAAGCGATGAAATTTTTACAATGGTTTCGAGAAGTAAAAAATGTATGATGGAGTTTTTAGATTAGACAGCAGTACTCACTTCAGTTTATCTCCCGCAACAGTATTATTATAGATGTCACATCTGTGGAGCGGCTCAGGAATATTTCCCACTTCACATAAGGCTTTGTGCCACTGGAACTGGGCAACAAAACTCACAAAATACCTGAAAGGGATTTATAGGACCCTACATTGGTGCTTATACATACGCAATTTAAGCAACAAGTTTCTATTTTTTGTTGGCGAAGGCCAGGATTGCAGAGACTCAAATTAAAATTTTTGAGTGTGTTTTGCGCTCTGATCTAAGTCTTTGATCTGACCCTTCGGCCCGATATAGCAAATAATCCATTAAAAGCGCCATTAAAACCAACGAAACAAAACGAAAAATTTTCCTGACACAGATTTGGTTCATCAAGATATGATCTTGTTTAAGAGCGAAACGGTAGAGCAGAAATGATAATGGCGCCTCTTTATAATCCGGCATCTTGCTTCAGTACATATACTATGATTAAATTATGTCGCCTTCCCCTTGTGTCAGCCATACTGCTTCTGTCGAAGAGAAGGTAATGATCGGATTACACTTTGGTCGGAGTCATAATGTCACACAACCACAACCAATGTCACCAATGTCGCCAGAAGGGACAGCTACTGACCAACGTGAAACGTGTTCCTGATCAAATAACCGCCAAAATGCGATCCTAAATTGCTTAAAATATTGAATTTTATAAAGAGCGGTAACTGTTCATACCACAATATACCTTTAAATATGTTTTAAAAAACAAATATGGTCGTAGATAATTTTGTACGTATGATTGTCAGTGTGAGTATGCGGCTGTTCATGATGTAATAAATGTAATGCGCAATCAAATTTGGGTCAATTTATGGCTTTGTCCATACGGATACAAACTCAAAATTTCGACTTGCTTCTTGAAATTCTGAATTAGTATTTTAAACGTTCGAGACAGTGACTTGAAATAGCAAGATACTACCTCGAAAGTTCGAGATAGCTAATCCAAAGTCCGAGATACTAACTCGAAAATTAGAGATGACAAGTCTAACATTCTAAATACTAACTCTAAATTTCGAGAGTAAAACTCCACACATTGGCGCTAATGCTCTTTCGATGTGAAATCTACTTTTATACGAATTTATATCGGGAATACACACACACACATATATATATATATATATATATATATATATATATATATATATATATATATATATATATATATATATATATATATATATATATATATATATATATATATATATATATATATATATACCTGATGTAAGGTACGCCTGCTGGAATATGGTACTTTGCCCCAGGATCGAAATCGTCGCTTGTTCTTTCAACTGGAGGGTAGATTCCTTGAAAATCACACCTGCGATATGCAATTCTTGATCATTGCTAAATATGTAGAGGTAAATATGATATGCTTACTGGTTCATAAAGCTGCATATTCATCTAAACAAACGTATATGATTCTTTCATTATAAGATTTAAAGACAAAATTGCAATTTAGTTTGCTTGATAACTGTACAAATGCCTTTTCAACTGCACGACGCTAACAACATATCGTTATGACGTCATGACCATCCTACATGAAAAATACCACATACCACGTGGCGTTATGCCAGCCAATGAAAATCCATCTCTTACGGGTATCATGTAAATACCCCTTTTAGACTCGGTTTACTCCAGTTTGATACGGTTTCATACCGTTAAAAATGAAGCCACGAGTTCTTCTTACTGTAGTATATTTTATCGTCTCCAGAATCCTCCGTAAAGGCTTTTATGGCAACATTTATCTTGATTATTTTTAGCAACAAATACTTTTTGTTACTTCAAAATATCGAATTATACTACTGAGAAGAAAAATGGAGATACTTAGCAACATGTGTTTGGAGGGCCATGAAGCCCAATCATAAATTTACAATATTTTTGATCTTATACGTTAAATATAAAAATAATCACATATTCAATTATATTGTTTTAATTAAATACAGTTGTACCTTTAATTTTGCAAGTATAAATAGTGGAAATAAGGATATATGTAAAGTTTTGCGGACTTTGTATGGGCACAGTTGACTTCAGTTTATGTTACGGTTTACTGTGCAAATAACATACGGTTGACTCTGGTTCAACGATACGTTGGTTTTTTATTATTATTATTATTTTTTTTATTATTATTATTTTTTTTGCGGTTAATAAAATAGCTTCAGAAAGATGTTAACCAAGCTGCTAGTCGAATCTGCCTCATAAATTGACCTTTTATTATTATTCTGTGTTTCAGAAAAAGGTACCTACTCAATTTTGTCAAAAATGAATAATCCAAAGACCAAGAGACCAAGTTTTAAATGTTACTATTGCGATCGGTAAGAACAAATATTTCGGTAAATTATCGCCCGTTTGGAAGAGGCACACGCCACTAAAGAGATAAAATTAAGAAAACTTACAATTTTGGACAACAAGCCTGTATACAGAACAAAAGTATTTGAAAGAATAAATCGCAAGTTAAACGTTTGCTTGGCTTATGGAGGCTTTCCGTTTTAGGTTTGTTATGTATGATGTTTATATAATATTATAAATATTTTAGGAAATTATAAATGTTTCTTCACTTTAATATTTGCTTAAATCTTAATGTTATCAGGAAAAACATGTTTAACTAGTGTCCTTGAATTAGGTTGTTTTGATCAATATGTTTTCTCAATTTGAAGGTCAAGGTTGATTTTTGTTTACAAGTAAAATTCCATTAAGATGACGCACATTCTAGAACATTCTGTCATGTGACCAATCTTTATATATGCCATGTTTGGTGGACATTTATTCAGTTTTGACATTACCATCAGTCTTGTAAAGAGCTATTACAGTTGTGAAAATTCATTCCAAATTCTAAGAGAGGAATTATTTTAAATATTCATTGGATTATAACAGTGCTCATAAACTTTTGGATTTTGGATTTTTAATTGATGATTTTGGAATTTATGTGAACTTATTCAGAGATTTTGGAATACTTCATTTTGACATCAGCACATCAAGATTTCTAGTACATCAGGACTTTGGAGACCATTGGCACATCATAACATTCAAGGACACAGCCGTGAATTCGGAACATTCTATATTTAGGACTTGTGATTAGAACAATCATTCTTATTGGATTATTAGGATTTCAAAACACATTACTGTAAGTGACTTTTTGATTTTTCATTTTAATTATCTAGTAATAAATTGCTTGTTGATTTTTACTTCATTTGTTGGTTTCACTTTCTTTCTGTTACATTTTTCTTAGACCATAGAGTCGTAACAGGTTTAAAACTAAACTGAACGGTGGGCGAATGAATTCTTACACGAGGAACATTGAAATGGTTTGTAATTGTTGTGCATGTTGACATTGCCTTCATAACAATTTTTGTTTAAAAAATCTTTTGGAAAAGTACTGCACTTTTATTTCAGTGTTTTCTCGTGTAACATCATAACGCTACTTAGAAATTGTCTAGACTGGTAATCTTTTTCACAATGTTTACATACGTATTTGGAGTCATGTCACCTTGCTTTGGGGTCTAAAAAGTGTTGCTGCTTGAAACATATTTTATTGCCAAATTATAAATGCAAGGCAAAGGGATTAAACTCAGGTTCTACCAATTTCGAATTTTCCTTACCGATATCTTATAAATACGCAATATTTGAACAGGCATAACAACTGATATCACAGATAACAATGTCCTAATATTGGTAAGTGAATGGAACATGAAACATGTGCAATTGGAAATATAGTGATAGTGAGATGTCATTACATTGATAGGTACCTAGATACATACGTATATGCATTCATACGAACATATGTAACTACATACATACATACATACATACATACATACATACATACATACATACATACATACATACATACATACATACATACGCATATCCAGACACGTATATTAAATCATTGAGTGCATGTATAAATACATGTTCATGGTTCTATTGAGAAAGAAAATAGTCCTTTGAATTGCTGGAGATAAGTCTAACACAGAGCATGTATCATTTGGTGAAAGCGATTTAGAGATGACAATGAAGTTGAAAAGGATGGTTGAAAAGGTTGATTGCTCAGGAATGTTTTGTGGCATACATTTAAATCCTTGAAATTCAGATTCTAACTGAGAAATAGCAAATTAACTTGTGTTTGTAGCTATAAAACACTCCAAATTGGTACTATGTGCAAATGCTCTGGAGAAACACAAAAAGGGACAGTTTTAGTAAAATTCCTAACATAACCAGAAAAGCACTGGACATAAAAAAAAAAACACAGTGAATGGAAAAGCGGCTGACATCGATGGGATTTTAAAGCCAGCCAAGAGTATCCGGCAAACTCTCGCAACGAGAGAAACTTTACGAGACTTGTCTGTTGAAGACTGGTGGCAACCACCTGCTGCGAAAACAGAATTGCATAATTTACGCGTTAATATTCAAATGTGAGTAAAATTAAGAAGTCAAACACTAAGTTTTGAGAAATATGACAAAAATGCCTATTTTTTTTTTTTTTTTTTTTGGGGGGGGGGCATAATAAATCTTTAACTTTTATGGATTTTATAATTTATTATATACCGATACATACCCCCATCTGAATCATTCTTATATTTCTTCCCGCCATTTAAAACAAAAATATTTCAATTTTATTTAAATTGTACTACTAATATTTCAGATATCCGTAAGTTTTTGAAGTCCTACGGCAACGATATTTTTATTCTGCATTTTTCTATAGTTTACTTCACTGACATATAATATTCAATGACTAACCAATTTAAAATTATTTTTACAAGACACAAAAATGTATCTGAGACTTCAGTAAAAGTTTTGCAAAGGCTTTAACAGGAAATAAGTCAGCTTCATGAGCTTGGTTTTGAAAAGAAAGATGTGAATCTATGGCTTCTGCCACTTTGTTTGGGAATTTTTGTTTTACAAATAATAATGATTTTTCTGAACCGAAAGTTCTTAAAAAAATTTCGAAACTACGGAATTTTTTTAAACACTCAAGATAAATACAATGATTTTTCACTTTATTCATAAACTTTTGATGAAAAGAATTACCTACCAACATCAGAAATGTTTCCCATACAAAGTATTTACTTTGACCATTAATGTATTCCCATACAAAGTATTTACTTTGACCATTAATGTATTCCCATAGAAAGTATTTACTTTGACCATTAATGTATTCCCATACAAAGTATCTACTTTGACCATTAATGTATTCCCATACAAAGTATTGACTTTGACCATTAATGTATTCCCATACAAAGTATTGACTTTGACCATTAATGTATTCCCATACAAAGTGTTGACTTTGACCATTAATGTATTCCCATACAAAGTATTGACTTTGACCATTAATGTATTCCCATACAGTATTTACTTTCACCATTAATGTATTCCCATACAAAGTGTTTACTTTCACCATTAATGTATTCCCATACAAAGTGTTTACTTTGACCATTAATGTATTCCCATACAAAGTGTTTACTTTCACCATTAATGTATTCCCATACAAAGTATTTACTTTCACCATTAATGTATTCCCATAAAAAGTATTTACTCCCATACAAAGTATTTACTTTTACTATTAATGTATTGATTTTATGATGTTACGACTCTATGGTCTAAGAAAAATGTAACAGAAAGAAAGTGAAACCAACAAATCATGTAAAAAATCAACAAGCAATTTATTACTAGATAATTAAAATGAAAAATCAAAAAGTCACTTACAGTAATGTGTTTTGAAATCCTAATAATCCAATAAGAATGATTGTTCTAATCACAAGTCCCAAATATAGAATGTGTCCTTGAATGTTATTATGTGCCAATGGTCTCCAAAGTCCTGATGTACTAGAAATCTTGATGTGCTGAAGTCAAAATGAAGTATTCCAAAATCTCTGAATAAGTTCACATAAATTCCAAAATCATCAATTAAAAATCCAAAATCCAAAAGTTTATGAGCACTGTTATAATCCAATGAATATTTAAAATAATTCCTCTCTTAGAATTTGGAATGAATTTTCACAACTGTAATAGCTCTTTACAAGACTGATGGTAATGTCAAAACTGAAAAAATGTCCACCAAACATGATATATATAAAGATTGGTCACATGACAGAATGTTCTAGAATATGAGTCATCTTAATGGAATTCTAACTGTAAACAAAATTCAACCTTGACCTTCAAATTGAGAAAACATATTGATCAAAACAACCTAATTCAAGGACACTAGTTAAACATGTTTTTCCTGATAACATTAAGATTTAAGCAAATATTAAAGTGAAGAAACATTTATAATTTCCTAAAATATTTATAATATTATATAAACATCATACATAACACCTCCCCTCATAAAGAAAAAGAAAGATTTATATAATAAAGCTTTCTTTTGAATATACATCTAATACTACAATAACCAAAATTACATAAGAACATGTTTTATGATACTGGACTTAATTACATCAAGCAATATTACATTCTAGGCACGTGAGAGTGCATCTGCAATCACATTGTCTTTTCCCCTGATGTGTTTGATGTCAATGTTATATTCTTGCAATATCAAACTCCATCTCAACAATCTCCGATTTTTATCTTTCATTTTGTTGATGAAAGTAAGGGGATTGTGATCACTGTACACAATAATTGGAGAAAGAGCTGAGGTAACATACACTTCAAAATGCTGTAAAGCCAATATCAAAGCCAAACATTCCTTCTCAATTGTGGAATAATGTTTCTGGTGCTTGTTTAGTTTTTTTTAGAAAAATAACACACAGGGTGATCCACACCACTTTTGTCTTCCTGAATCAATACTCCACCAACCCCTACATCACTTGCATCAACAGATAATTTAAATGATTGGCTAAAATTTGGTGCAGAAAGAACTGGTGCATTCTTAAGCATGGCCTTTAACTTGTCAAAAGATTCCTGACACTTGTCAGACCAATGAAATTTGGTTTTCTTACTCAATAAACTTGCCAAAGGTTCAGCAATTTTGGAAAAATTGGAACAAAATTTCCGATAATATCCAGCCATACCTAGAAATCGCATCAGTTGCTTTTTACAAATTGGAACTTGAAATTCAGAGATAGCTTTGACCTTAGCTTCTATAGGTTTAACTTGACCTTGTCCCACAATATGTCCTAAAAATGTGACACAAGCATGGCAAAACTCACTTTTGCTCAAATTAATTGTCAGATTCGCATCACTGAGTCGATCGAAGAATTTTCGAATGGTTTCCAAATGATCTTCCCAGGTGTTGTTGTAGATAATGACGTCATCGATATAAGCGTCACAATTATCAAGACCAAATGTTATCATGTTCATCAGACGTTGAAACGTTGCAGGCGAATTTTTCATTCCAAACGGCATGACTTTATATTGATAAAGTCCATCTGGAGTTGCAAATGCTGAACTTTCTTTTGCCCTTTCCGTCAGTGGAATTTGCCAGAATCCTTTTAAAAGGTCAAACTTGGTGACATATTCCGCATTTCCAATTTTATCAATGCAATCGTCCATTCTTGGGATTGGAAATGAATCAGTTTTGGTGACACTGTTGACTTTTCTATAGTCAGTACACATACGGAATGTATTATCTGGCTTGGGAACAAGAATACATGGTGAACTCCAGTTACTTTTACTTGGTTCTATGAAATCATTCTCCAGTAGATACTGAATTTCTTTCTTCAGATAGTTCTGTTTGAGAGGATTCATCCTATAAGGATGCTGTTTCACAGGCGCAGAATCTACAATGTCAACGTCATGATAAATTTTACTTGTTCGTGTTGGAACATCAGGAAACAAGTGCTCATATTCATGTAATAGCTGTTTTAGTTCATTTCTTTCCTGTTGTTGTAGATGTGAAAGTTTCTGGTCTAGGTTGTTCAATATTTCTGAATTCCGAAGATTGGTTATACCAGAGTCACTATAGTCTGATTGTATTCCATCGTTGATATCTTCACTGTGTGGGACAGGTACAACTAAATTAACTGAATAATTAGCTGGGCTATCTCTGTCAAAATATTCCTTTAACATATTTATATGACAAAGTTGTTTCTGTTTCCGTCTCCCAGGAGTGTTAATGATATAATTTAAGTCATTTACTTTCTTTTCAACGGTATAAGGACCATAAAATTTAGCCTGAAGAGGATTCTGAGGTATGGGAAAGAGAGCCAGAACTTTGTCATCAGGTTTAAAACTCCTTTCCTGTGAATTTCTGTCATACCTTAATTTCATTTTTGACTGAGTAGTGTGAAGATTAGTTCTTGCTACTTCACAGGCCTTTGACAACTTGTATTTGAAATCAGAAACATAATCAAGAAGATTAATCTTCGAATCTTCATTTGAAAGAAGTTTCCCTTTCAATAATTTCACTGGTCCACGGACAGTATGACCAAAAACTAGTTCAAAGGGACTAAAACCCAACGACTCTTGAACTGATTCCCTAAGAGCAAACAACAACAAATGAACACCCTCATCCCAATCCTTTTCTGTATCAAAGCAATAGGATCGAATCATATTCTTCAAAGTTTGATGAAATCTTTCCAAAGCACCTTGACTTTCAGGGTGATAGGCAGAAGATTTAAACTGTTGGATGCCTAATTCATGCATAACTTGTTGGAAAATTCCAGACATAAAATTTGACCCTTGATCTGACTGGACAGATTTGGGAAGGCCAACAAGTGTAAAAAACTTCACCAAAGCTTTCACAATAGTTTTAGTTTTTATATTTCTCAGAGGAATTGCTTCTGGAAATTTTGTAGATGTACACATGATGGTCAACAAGTATTGGTTGCCTGACTTGGTTTTAGGTAAAGGACCAACACAGTCTACTATTATTCTACTAAATGGTTCATCAAATGCAGGAATAGGTTGCAGATGAGCCTTAGGTATCTTCTGATTGGGTTTTCCTACCATTTGACAAGTGTGACAAGATCTGCAGTATTTAGAAACATCACTTTTGAGTTTCGGCCAATAAAAATGATTCAAGATCTTGTGATAAGTCTTACGGACTCCTAAATGACCAGCCAAAGGAGTTTCATGGACTAAATTAAGAATTTCCAGTCGATATGACTTAGGAATAACAATTTGATAGCTCACTGACCACTTGTCAACAGCGGGTACATCAGGTGGTCTCCATTTCCTCATAAGGACCCCATTTTTCACAAAGTAACACACTGGAACTTGTGTGGCTTCAGTTTCACTAATAGCCCTCTGAAACAAACAAGATATCTCGGGATCTTGCTCCTGTTCAACGACAAGGGATTGTCGTTTGTCACCCTGAGTAGGACAAAGAGAATGAGTTGCCAAAAGAGGATCACTGTGATCAATACCATTTGATTGATCAATACCTGAGGAAAAAGTGACCTCATCAAAAAACTGACCAATACATGTGTCAGCTAAAGGAATAATATCCTGATCAACATCAATCTCAAGAGCTCTTTTTGCCATAGCTCTAGTAACTGCACAAGCAGGGTACAAATCAGGGATTTCAGTTTCGACAGGATCAACTTTCTGATCCAAACAAGGCTTGTCAGTTACAAGTGGATTAACCACAACCTTATCTCCAGCTAGGTCATTGCCTAGTAATAAATGAACACCCTCTATGGGTAACGAAGTCACTGCCCCAACAGTCACAGGTCCAGAAACTAAGTCTGATGCCAAATTTACACAATGAAGAGGACCATTTACAAAGCCACACTCAACTCCCTGAACAAGAACACTTTCACTTGAAGAAGACTCCTCAGACAAAGGCAAAGTGCCTGATAATAAAAGACTCTGAGAAGCTCCAGTGTCCCTTAATATTTTAATTGGGATAGGTTTGGCAGAATCACCAATAAGTGATATAGAACCTTCTGACATGAATGGTTCATAAGCCTCCAAAATAGAATCAGACTGGGGTTTGTTTGACCCAACAAATGTATTGTTTTCAATACAAGACCGTAACCTTGACCTCGTAGAAATAAGAGCATTTGGAAAAGCTCTGTCTTTTCTCTGTTGCTTATTTTTCAACTTGAAGCAATCAGAAATAACGTGCCCTTTCTTTTTACAATAAGTGCACGTAGGAAGAGATAAGGATTTCTGATCAGTCTTATCAGATGTTTGATTCCTAACAGTTGTGCTGTTGTGAAATTTGGAAGTACTCGTATGAGATTGAAATGGTTTTTTACCAGAAAACTGCTGAGAGGACGACTTATTGCCAAATGAAATTTTGTGAGTCAAGGAATAATCATCAGCCATACGAGCAGCATTTTCCAAAGTTTCCACTTTCTGCTCGTCAAGATAGGTTTTAACATCACTATGGATGCACCTCTTGAACTCTTCAATTAATACGAGCTGTCTGAGGTTATCATAAGCTTGATCAACTTTCTTGGCTGAGCACCACCTATCAAATAGTTGTTCTTTATCCCTTGCAAATTCGACATGAGTTTGTCCAGTTTCTTTTCTACAATTCCTAAACCTTTGTCGATATGCCTCTGGTACCAACTCATAAGCTTTCAAGATGTACTCCTTAACCACATCATAATCAGTGCTTTGTCGTACTGACAGTGAAATGTAGACTTCACGAGCTTTGCCAATTAGTACACTTTGTAATAACAAAGTCCAATGCTCTCTGGGCCATTTCAAGTTTTCAGCTATTTTCTCGAAATGAAGAAAGTATTTATCTACTTCTTTTTCCTGAAAAGGGGGTACTAACCTAATATATCTAGTAACATCAAAACCTGAACTTGTGTTTAAAGGAGTGGAGTGTGCTCTGTTTGCCAGTTCTAATTCTCTTAACTTAAATTGCATTTCCCTTTCTTCTCTTTGCATCTGCATCTGCATTTGTATTTGTCTATCTTCGTTCTCTCTCTCTCTCCATCTGCCTCTCTTCTTTCTCTCTCTCTCCATCTGCCTCTCTTCTTTCTCTCTCTCCATCTGTATCCGCCTATCTTCTTTCTCTCTCTCCATCTGTATCTGCCTCTCTTCTTTCTCTCTCTCTCTCTCTGAATCTGAAGCTTTGCCAATTCTAAATCCATCTGGTTCTTTAACTCTAATTCCCTTAATTTCCTGTCAGAACCAGATACAGGCTTTCTCTTCAAACTTAAAGCACTATTTTCAAAAATTCCCTTTCCTACTAAATACTGAATTAAAATAATCTTTATCTCCTGTTTTGTCAATGATACTTTTGCCTCAGATAGACTGTATTTTCTGGCAAGCTCGAGCAACTCATCCTTTCTCATGCACTCTAACCCCTCCTGGGTAGGTTTTGAAATGAAATTCTGAACATTAGATGCCATTGTAAATGCTTGTTGGTTTCACACAAAAAATTTCTCTATTTAAAAATCTTTGCCAAAGACAAAAAAAAAAATTCCGAGACAAAATCAATATGAATTTCAAAGATAAATTTAATATCTCTAATATGCTGTAATGAAATTCAGATCCCAGAAGACGAGCCCCCAATTTCTGTTACGACTCTATGGTCTAAGAAAAATGTAACAGAAAGAAAGTGAAACCAACAAATCATGTAAAAAATCAACAAGCAATTTATTACTAGATAATTAAAATGAAAAATCAAAAAGTCACTTACAGTAATCTGTTTTGAAATCATAATAATCCAATAAGAATGATTGTTCTAATCACAAGTCCTAAATATAGAATGTGTCCTTGAATGTTATTATGTGCCAATGGTCTCCAAAGTCCTGATGTACTAGAAATCTTGATGTGCTGAAGTCAAAATGAAGTATTCCAAAATCTCTGAATAAGTTCACATAAATTCCAAAATTGTCAATTAAAAATCCAAAATCCAAAAGTGTATGAGCACTGTTAAAATCCAATGAATATTTAAAATAATTCCTCTCTTAGAATTTGGAATGAATTTTCACAACTGTAATAGCTCTTTACAAGACTGATGGTAATGTCAAAACTGAATAAATGTCCACCAAACATGATATATATAAAGATTGGTCACATGACAGAATGTTCTAGAATATGAGTCATCTTAATGGAATTCTAACTGTAAACAAAATTCAACCTTGACCTTCAAATTGAGAAAACATATTGATCAAAACAACCTAATTCAAGGACACTAGTTAAACATGTTTTTCCTGATAACATTAAGATTTAAGCAAATATTAAAGTGAAGAAACATTTATAATTTCCTAAAATATATATAATATTATATAAACATCATACATAACAATGATACAAATAGTTTTAAAAATATGTAACAACTCAGTCGCAGCAAATTATAGACTACCCAAAGTATTTTTGAAAAAGGCCTCGGCATAGTTGTTCGATGTAACTGCTCGCACATAATTACAGAAACTAACAAGGAGAAAGCTAATTACAATGGGCATAAGTGTGCATTTAGTTAGCTGACAGGAAGAAACAATTAATAAAATTAAATCTGGAGCCTGAAGTCTGACTTACACTAAATCATGTTTATAGTTTCATTTTTGGGTGATTTTATGAAAAGATATGGAATTTTTTATTCGGAGTTTAAACGTTATTATAATTCCTTTTTAAGAGTTATAGCTGCAAGAATTGGTATAATTTGCATGCGTATAGATATATCATATTCCAGTTTACGAGTTTTATTTTTTTTATTTTTTTATTTTTTGCTTGTTGCTTTTTTGTGATATCCTGTATAGCTAGCTCTATTAGAGTGAGTGCTATTTTGTGTAGCGTTCGCTGCAACAATACAATTCGTATTACATTGATAGTTAGTTACACAGTATCATGCATGCTGCAACAATACAGTTCTTATTACATTGATAGTTACACAGTATCATGCATGCTGCAACAATACAGATCTTATTACATTGATAGTTACACATGATCATGCATGCTTCGAATACTAACATACCGTCTATACTCGCGTAAAATTTAGGTCCAAATGCAAACAACATAGACCCTGATCTGCCGTCCCATAATGCGCCGGCAGATCAGGGTCTATGTTGTTTGTTCTACTGATTAGTCCTTCCAAAATGAATAGACCCAGATCTGCCGGCGCATTGTGCGACGGCAGATCTGGGTCTATGCAGTTTGCAGTTGGTATCAGAATTATACGCGAGTACATACGGTAAATATTGTTACATTTTTCTTGCTCTTAAGACCGTTTCTTGCGTTTTTAATCCATGTACTAAAATTTGTCTTTATATGTTAAAATTTTTCAGAACATTTCTGCTTTCAAATATAAACAATAGAGCAAAGAATATGGTATTTGGAACCTTAGTAAACCGATCATAAATCATATTCAACCGTTACTCGAACCGAAGTCAACCGTATCATGCGATTTCATTAAAGTCAGAACAACTGTTGTAAACCGTATCCTTGCAAGACATAAAAGTGTCAAGTTTTTCTATAATTACAGTTTACATGAGTGTAAAACACAGTAATAATACAAATAACAGTGTGTTATATATGTTTTATCTTTGTTTCGTTTATCTTAACGAAGCTTAAACGGGCAAATTCTTTTTTAAAAAATAATAGCTTTAAGTAACATACACGAAGTCGAACAGGCAGATATTTCTCTTTTGCTTAACGGATTCATACATTTTCCGCTATTCTTTGCCTCTCCTTTTCCAGGAAAGACATTTCAAAAAGCTATGTACCACATCTTTATATCATAACATGCAGATACATACAGGGTTTGAATTTTTAAGAAAAAGAGTTTCCTAGATTTTCCTCACTAGTAATCCTGGTTATTTTGAAGAAAAAAAGTTTATATTAGGCAGAGTTAAAAGAACTTTGAATTCCCTTTATTTTGGTGTATGATTGATTGGTGTCATTTGGGTTGGAGAATATACAGACTGGCCCTACTTCAGATGTGCATCTATCAAAAGACTGCTAGCTCCACTTGGTCTTTTCACTTCCTGGACCTCAAAGGTAAATTTTTTTTAAATACTTGTAATTCGTCGATACATTTTTTTATTATATATATATATATATATATATACATATATATATATATATATATATATATATATATATATATATATATATATATATATATATATATATGTATAACTCATTTATTGCACTCAAGTATTGACTATTGTAGGAAAATTAATTTTCCCTATTTTATTAACTTCTGATGTTAGTCTACTTTGGACTAGTTCAAGTTCATTTCTGGAGCACAATGAAGTAGCCATTTCGATTAGCTGTCTGCTTTTGACAGCGTGTTGTTTCCCTAATACCACATATAAAGAAATGTCAGTCACAAAATATGAAAGTAACATAGAAAGTATGTCAACATTCTCTCCATTGTGCTTGTTCCAAATGCATACATCCGGACCTTATACCTGTCAGTCTATCATAACTACTTAATAACCTAAGACATTCTTTCCTATAAATAATTAGGACGGCTCATATTCGTTCGTAACCTTAAAAAACTGTATAAAACAAGAGTTAGCCCAGTCCCGTGTATCGAGTTTATTACTTAGAGTGATAATAAAGGTTGCACGTGGGGTTTTTGTAGCAAAATTGACAGTTCGAAGGAACAAGGCAAAGTTGTTTGCTCTACAACTCTCACAAAGTAGAGAAAGTTAATATACATTTACATATCTTTCACCTCCTTGGATTGACATTTAGTTTTGCTCACTATTAGTAAGACTATGTACCGTCTGAAGCAGACAGCTCATGAAAATGACTACTTCTGTATGCTGGGGAAATGTCCTTGAAATAGCACAAAGTACACCAACTTTGCCTGTCCTTGAAATACAGAAATTAATTTTCACAGTGTAGGCATTATTATTTCTGAATATAAACTTACTCAATTTTAAAAATATCAAAAACAAAAAGGTAATAAGCTCCCTTTTTATAATATACCTATGAAGTTCAAGAGTTTAAAATAGTAATGCAGAGCCAGTAATCTTTTATATGACGCACATCCAAAATAAAGCCCAGCTGTGTATTCTCAAAAAAGAATCAACCCCCATGATTCAGATGTCAAAATCAAGAAGACTGTAGGCTCTTTAAACCTCTCCTAGAATATATACGTCTGTTTATAACAAAGATTACCAGTGGGGAAAATCAGGGGAATATCTTTTCTGTAAATTTTGAACCCTGTGCAAAAATGTGATATTTCGGAACAGAACTAAAATCAATTATTACAAATCACATGACGTCATGTCATCCAGTTTATAAGCTTCTCTCATAGGAATCAGATAAAAACTGAAAATACATAATTCCTAAAAGTTATGCACACATTTTGTTTTTACAAACATAAAGGGTCTGTAGTGTAATATTTTGGATCATGCATCAAATAGGAGAGCAATGAAGTATGCTCACAGAGTTATTTCACAGAGTTAGAAACATCCCAGAGTAAAAATTAGGGAATAGAAAACTGTTAGTTCAAAATTATTGATTCCAAAATTTATCATCATGAGGATATGATTGCTACTTTTGTACAGGTTTTTGTGAAAAAATAGCTGGAATAAAAATATCCAGATCGGCTTGTTCTGACAATATACAGTATTAAAAGGGTTTTAATGCCCTCAGTTCCAAGCTATAAAATGTATTTCAATTCAAGAGAAACTTCTGATAAGGTCAACTTTATCGAAACATAACTAATTTTAAATAATAATAATAATAATGATAACTTTATTTTCGAAGGATAATACATTTGGTTTAGAAACAAATTTTACATGTAGTCCTCAAATAATAGAATATTAAAACTATAATTGCAAAGTATATGTAAAAATAAAACTCTCACTTACTACAGTGTATGACACACTCAAATATAATCATTAAATATACACATACATACATATACATACACACACACACACACATATAGATAGATAGATAGATATACACAACACATACGGATCCCATTCCGCACATATACACATATATACTCACATAAACACATACTCGGACGCGCGCACACACACGCACGTACGTACACATACACACACATTAGAGTAAAATAAACATAAGATATGCATGTAGGTTTGGGAGATAGGAAAGTAGAATTGGTATCCAAGTTAGGTTGTACACTTAAATTCTGAACACAGTTTATCATTTGCATTTTGTGGGAAACATCTAACATATGACGATTTCTTTCGACAAAAACTGAGCACAGTTTCAGTTTTTAAAGTAAATGGTTCTTTTAAAACATTTTTAAAAATTAATACTGTATTTAACCCACCTCAGATCCCACCATTTTTCGTTGTATCTGTCAGGCGTTGTTTCACCCCGAAATACGCTCCATCTCCACTGGTCAATAAGGTATCCAAAAGGTAGAAATGCTACTTTCTCCAAGGCCATCCGGAATAAAAAGTTAATATCTCCTTCAGTGTCTGTATAAAAAATAATGTATTACTCAAGATAAGGATGCCAGGGTTTAGGGTAGTGCTGGATTCACCACTTACAAAGTACTCATGACAAATAATTACATCTTTCACAATTATACATTTAAAAAAATTTGCGTTATATGTTATCATTCTTAACCCCATATACACTTACGAACATATGCATTAATAATTTATTTTAAAAATCTGTACTTCTTGATCGAAATTGAAGGACTTAAAAACGTTGATATTGGTTATGAAGTGTACAAATATCGAACCATATGGCCTAAAGAGATCATGTTATTCGCTGATTAGTGCGTCACACATTCCGGTAGTCGTAAGACTGCAAATAACTATCAACCGCCTTCTTTGAAGAAAGTACAAACTTTTCGTACCATTTACTCTGCAGTTCAGAGGGATTATCCAAACTAGACGTAATAGGAATTACATTACTGCTGTGCAAATGACGTAACAGACAAACCAAACAGGAGACAGAAATGTAACCATGTAGCAACCTCTGATACTGCCTTGACAATTTAGGCCAGCGAAAATCGTGTTATTGATTGATGTCACTCTTAAAAAAAGATGGTAGACACGGCGGTTTATCATAATCGTATGACATCATGGTACTTATAAATATTCCGGAAAAAAGAAACCCACAAAATACACCTAGAAGAACCATTTATCTGTAAGAGAACGATCCCGAATAAATACACCCTGAGGAAATATTCCGATAGAAAGAGGCTGACAGAAGACACCCGGAGGAACGGTTTCACATAGAACGCAAGGCCGGCAGTAACGAGCGAATGCACATTTAAAAAATTTTAAAAAATGTGTTAGTAAAAAGAAAAGTTTAAAATATATTCGGCATGAACAGCAAACAAATAGTTTCCATGGCCCCAAAAGTATGCAGGAAGCTCAAAACGTTTTTTTAATTTAATTTAACTTTGAGGCTTACCATCCGGGCCCGGTACTGTATCTAAGAGTCCTATTTTCGTCAGGTGTTCAGGTGTTTGGAAGGACAGTGTGACGATATCTGCCACTCCCTCGTGGAATCCTGCAACAGCAGCATTAGTGTTGTCACTGCTTCCATTCATCCATCCATCAATACATACATGTGTACGTACACTTAAATGTACACATAGCTATCAAATCATTCATTCATCTCTTCATGAAACCACACTTTCACTGATTTGTATATATTAGTCTATTCATCTATCTCCTGGTACACTCTCTCTCTCTCTCTCTCTCTCTCTCTCTCTCTCTCTCGTTTAAACTAGAGCTGTTAGCGATGGGTGTATCGCATAGGACCCCACCTCACTACAGTTTTCTTGGAAAGCCATTGAAAAATAATGTTGTGTTGGGAAAAGAATAGTCATTTAAGGGTTATGAGATCCAAGAATCATTGGTAAAGTTATGGTACAAAAACCAAAGTCTGGAGGATGGGCAATCAGGGGGCGTAACTCCTGCGTGGTGGAATTAGAACTAATTCGATGATATATCATCAATATAAAGCCACATGCTAAATTTATTTGAAATCCAGCAATCCTTGGTAAAATTATGCTATAGAAACCAAAGTCAGGAGGTTGGACAATCAGGGTTATAACCCTTGTAAATACTATCCTGAATCGTCTCCTCAAAATAAATGCATACCAAATTTGGCTGAAATACAACAATCTTTGGTACAGTTAAGCTACGAAAACCAAAGTTAGGAGAACAGATAAATCAAGGGCCATAACTCCACTAGGAGACTGGCAATCGAAATGCTTCGCTGTCTAATCAATATAAAGTTGCATACCAAAGGTTAAAATCCAATAATTTCCAATAAAGTTATCTTGCAGAAAATAAATTGTTGACGGAGGAACGGACAGACAGACGGACGGACAACGTGATTAATATAACACTCTGCCGATTTCGTCGAGTGGATCCCCAATAAAGATAAACTTAAGAATCTACACATCTGTCATTTGTTTGAAAATATTATGTAAACGTTGTTGTTAACATTTATGGAATAATGCTTTCACAAATTCAGTTCAGACTTGTCAATATATATATATATATATATATATATATATATATATATATATATATATATATATATATATATATATATATATATAGTTGCATCTCGTCACTAGTATTTGTAGAATGTGTAACCTGAATTTAATTAAATCCGTAAGGGTACATGTAACATTGTGTAGTAGTGTTATCACACTTAAGACCAGTAAAACAATATATGAGTATTAATTCACAAAAGAACTGAAAAGTCCAACCAAAAATAATACAAAGTTATGATCATAACGTCCTCAAACCTAATAGGCTGCAGCCAAGTACATTATAGATTGGTTTCTTGAAGTTCACTAATGGGCTGCAGTCAAGTTCATTGTTGACTGGTTTTTTCGTAGTTCACTAAATTGGTAAATATGGAGAATTCACGCTTAGATATGACTTCTTTTCAAAAGGGCTCATACAACTGGCTTCCTCTTATCATAAATCCCCATGCAACCTTAGCATAAATGTCTTACCAGGATTAGCTCCCCCTCTGTACAATAAAGGGAGATCTGCATAGGCCAGAAAATATTCAATATGTCCCATTTCATGATGCACCGTTAGTAGCTGATCTTCTGTGACGGATGTACACTGCTTGATTCTTGAAGGAACAAGACACTTTTGCTCTTAGATTTGTTTATATTATTTAGGTACGGTATATAGTCGCTTATAAGTCTTGTCCAACTGCAAACAACATAGACCATGATCTGCCGTCGCATTATGCGCCGGCACATCAGGGTCTATATTGTTTGTTTTATTGATTACTCCTAACAACTGGGTCTATGCAGTTTGCAGTTGGACTCGATTTAGAAGCAAGTATGGACGGTATCTACACAGCTATGCTAACCTCTGGACCATTTTTAATCAGCGGGCTACTTTCGAAAGAAGTCAATGGCACAGAAACGCATATATCACTGTGATGCCAAAAAAAACGTGTTTATTATCACGCTTTGTGTAAAATTTCCTATAAGGCTTTGTCAAAACGGTCCATTGGCAGAGGAATATCCTTGACTGGTCGACCATATATATCGCACGGTGATTGAGGTATTAAACTGTCCAAAGATGTTTCAGACCCTTTTCGGTATTCTTTAGAATGCAAACAATAAAAAACAAAAAACAAACAAACAAATTTCAAGCGGCGTCCTTCAACCTCTAAAAGAAATTACTGCTTGATAGCAGTTAGAATAAAGTTGCTGATCCCATAGTTATAGCAGTTACCTCCCTTGCGCCAAAAAAATCAATCCTGCCTAACAACTGACGAATCAGTTGCTTTTTTTTAAATTAAAATCTAGCCTTCTTTTTGGGGATACTTTTACATTTTAATAAACCACACATTTACTTATTTGCATATCTAATAAAATCATTAATACATTTGGATCATAATTCAGATATTTGCAGCACAACTTTGGAAGCCATTTCGTTTTACACACTTGTTTACAGCAAGTTGTCACGTGACTTACTTAGACACCACATTTAAGTCAAATTTGTTAAGAGAAATACTGGATTTCTATCTTGATAATTGACCAATAATATTCATTCAATTTTCTTTATGGGGTAATAATCAATAATATTCGGCTTATACACGGTTTGCTCAGCGTAAACGTTGAAACATGACTTTAAGCCTTTCCAGACTGCTCCCAGCAAAAATTTGCAAACTGCTAAACTTGTACGATCGCTCTTTTTATATGATTAATCATTTGGTGCATAAATTATATACGAATATTTCACACACACACACACACACACACACACACACACACACACACACACACACACACACAAGCTCTGTTCTGAAGAGCATGGGCAACTCCAGGACTGCCGCGGTAGCTTAAGGGTCCAGGTTGACGCTGAGTATTTGTTTTTGCTTTTTCACATGTTCACTCTCATGATACATCTTTGTTTTGGAAATATTATGTTCCCTGTTTCGTGTGCTCCTGCTCCGCCACACGAAGACTTCGAATCGCGGAGCGTGTACCAGTGAAGGACCCGAAACAGGGAATCTGGCTATTTTGAAAAGGGTCCATTTGTAACATAAGATTATATTTACTGGAAAGGTTGACAAACAATACGGTAAGGCACAGGTATACCCGAATATAATAGGTAGAAATTAGGACATTACAATGTACCACCTTCTCGATAATCCGGACAGATAAAATGTTACTCAGCTCTATGAATTGTAAACAGATCTACGGCTAAATAAATACTATGGATAAGAGAAGTTAACTTATTAAAAGTGACGTAGAAAATGAGTGAGTTTCATGCGATATTGTTCTTTCATTAAAATTTTTACTTAATTGATGCAATATACTTATTTGATTAAAAGTTACGTTTATAATAGGAGAATGGTATGTGGACTTTATTTTTCTATTCTCATTAGAACGTTTTTTTTTGTTTTTTTTTTAAATTTAATCAATGCCACAAAAAATCGATTTATCAATAAGTAACAGAGCACTTGAAAGAGTGCCTGCGTGCGTTAGCTTTCTGTGACATTAGTCGTACGTTGGAATATTTTAATGGATGAGGTTATTTTATCTTCATTTGGAAGAAATAATTTAAGAGGTTGGCGACAGATTTTTCAAACAGACCTTCTCTATATATTTTTTCATATTGTATATAAAACAGTGTTACCAAAAAGTTGTCTAAAACGTATGTGGACAGAGTATATACGTAGCGTACAATTAGCACTCCTTTGGAAGTTGTCCACTAAAAATTAATGTTAGCATTCAGCGAGTAAGACAACCAAACATTTCAAACCCCTCGTCTGCTAAATCGCTAGGAATCGCACGAGTAGTCGCTAGAAAGTTTACGCATATCATCTTGCAGTGTTTGACACCTGATAACCGTCAAATATTGTGAATTCATTTATATAAATTCTGGTGGTTTTGCTAAAAATGACCACTTCGTCGGTATTTAAATTTTTGAAATTGAAAGGGGTCCTAATGTTTCCATAAAGTATCATTGTTCGTTGGGTCTTCAAATTTGTGGATTTTAACAACCACAAAATCCACGAAAATTAGTACCCCAGTGGTATTAGACCTTCGTTCTTTCTAAAGAAAAACAAAAAGAAAAAATTCTGATGTTTCAAGGATTTATAGTCAAACACAAATGCGAGAAGTCTAATTAATTAAATTGTTTGATGCCTCAGAAGAAATGTTGCTATTAGTTACACAAAGCACAAGAAGTGTCCAGAAAGAGGGGATTCGATCCGTTATTCCAAGGATACTGAACAGACGTCAGAACCAGATTTCTTATTTTGAATCTCTTACGATCCGAAAGTGATGTACACTCCAGTAGCTATCAACATTGATCGGCGAACACCTTCCGATGGAATGCACAGTCCATCAACATGCACCAGATATTGCGACTAATTACATATTTATACTGTTACCACAGTGACCTGGCAGTTTGAGGGTTATGTTTTGGCGGTGCTCTGACCAGAAACAAGCTTAACAGTGATCAATGGTCTGACTTTTTATCGACTTGCTTGTGGTTGAGAGAAATCATTGTTCCAACTCAAATTCGACCGATGGTTACCTTCAATACGACAGAAAGAAATGGCCCACACGATGGGTCGTCATAATATAGACGTAATATATAAGCTGAAGCAAGATGACAGACAGAAGGTCAGTGGCGGCGCTAGGGTTCGAGGCGCCCGGGGTATGTTCTTTAGTGGCGCCCAACTTTGCCACATAGAATAGTTTTGTATGTCAGTTGCCAACCTCCCTTCCTCCTAAATATAAGTTTTATGAAGAATTTCCCCCATTACACTAAGGTGAGGTGAAATACTATGACAATTTCAGCTGCAAAAAAAAGCCCCTTTTTGCCTGGTGCCCGGGGGCAATTGAACCCCACCCCACCCTCGCGCCGCCACTGAAGTAGGTCGCCATCTTTGTTCCTCCTATACCGTTTTCGTGCATGAAAAAGACTGGTCGCATCTTAAAATAAAAATCTGATTATTGATTCGCAATTATGATTCTGTTTCACTGTATTATTATCGCCAATCAAAAACATGATGCCGAATTCACGTCAATCTTAGCTACCTCGTTATTCCAAGTGAATCATAGATGGCGACTCTAAACCTGATTTTGGAAAACCCCTGTGAATGTATAAACGTGTTTTATGCAGTCAATCGTTATTAAAATTCCTGGATGAATCAAAAACATTATTCATAAAGAAAATATGCGGCCCAGTTGATTAATTCGTGGTCGAAAAAGATAACTTTGGCCAGAGCACCAAATTTACCCTTGATCAAAAGTGTCAGTTTCGACCGAGTATTGGTCAAGCAGAAACACGGTCTTGTTGACACGCGGAAAGGGCTATGTAAAAACAAAGATTGCGACCTCTTGTCCACCATGTTGCTTTTTCACATACACTGGGGCTAAAACTGGTGGCTCCACGTGTTAGTCATCTGGTTTGTATCAAACCGACTAATGAACAATGGTTACACCTCTATAAACAATCACTTTACAAGAACATAACCAAAGGTTGCTTAAACAGTCAACAAATAATCAAAGTGAAATGCGTTTCTTGTCAGATCATCCCAAAAAACTCTCCTGATACAGTAGCGCGCAGGCACTTATCATTCCTAATACTGAACAGAAACACAAATACAAATAGTCTTTGCATGCTTTTGTATGTGGATTCTGCCTTGATGAGTATTCAAATGAACGTTTAAACTAACAGATTACTCTGGTCAAGCTATAAAAAGTCATAGGGTATTGTCAAAGTGCCTCACAACGATACACTTCATTATCAAATCCACCTACTTTTGTGGCACTATTTAATATTTACTTTCTCCACGTTCAAGAAGTCGCAGTATCTGGTTTAATTGGGGCCCTCGTGATGAAAACCTTTGTAGTATGCAATAATACGGATAAGCACCCGGTATAGTGCCAAGACAGGGATGGTAATTTGTGAAATAACAAGTACAAAACAATCGTAATATTTTACCTGGGTTTGCACCTGACCTGTATAGAATAGGTAAATGTTTATATGCCAAGTAATAAATTATATGTCCCATCTCGTGATGTACGGTCAAAAATTGGTCCTCTGTCCGGCTTGTACACTGCTTTATTCTTTGATGTAAAAGAAAGAAATAATCAATGATTTGCTATCTCGATTAGATGAATGCAGGTCTTTCTTAGGAATATGTTCAACATATATGTGTGTATATATATATATATATATATATATATATATATATATATATATATATATATATATACTTAAGTGTGAAATATAGATTTATTGGCGAAATCATTTTCATATTTTTGTCATTCCTATATTTTAACATGTGAAAAATATATCCTAATATTTTCACACAAAAAAATATAAGATTTCCCGTCATGCCATGCGAAGCTTGATTGTGTGTCTACAGAAGTTATACCTGTATCAGCAAAAACGAGCACTTTGTGAGCTAGAACAAATAAATAGAAACTGCATTAGATTTCAGACATGAAAATTAATTTTTGCTGAAGAAATTTGACTCGACGCTGTACGCGTCTCTATGAAGTTACTTCCCCTTACTTCCTTGATAATAATGAAAGCCCAATATGATGCATCGCTGAACTGGACTTGCTTTGTGCTCAGATAGGGTAGAATAGTTTACAAAATGTCATCCCAATCCTACAGTTCTCTTAAGTCGCTGATATGTATATGATGGGCCTATGAAAGTGACGTGAATTTACGAATAGGGGGTGGGGTGTTGTGCTGAAGAGTGGGTTTAATCTTCTCAATTTCGATTCTGGAGCAAGTTTGGTATATAATAACATGAAAATTTTCTTTTCCTGCGTAAATAACGGATATATTTCATCTTGTGGTACCAAAACGACATACTTTAACACGTGGCATCGCCACTCGTTAAAATATCACGTTTTTTTCTTCTTCACCACACGACGAAATATATCCGGTATTAACGTAGGAAAATAAAATATCCTCTCTCTCTCTCTCTCTCTCTCTCTCTCTCTCTCTCTCTCTCTCTATATATATATATATATATATATATATATATATATATATATATATATATATATATAATCTGGTCCCACGTAATTTTGAAATACAGCTAACGTGTCAGTAAAATATCGACAACCTGAGTACAACGTTAAAAAAACACGTCGTATGACAAATAAATCGAACAGGGGAGCAACACATTAGATTTGTAAATTTAGCTATAAGGATTTTAAATTAGTAGTAGTAGTTCCCTTTACCGCGTATTTATTTGCATACTATACGAAAAGGGGTAATTAGCACGACCGTATGTATGTATGTACGTATGTATGTATGTACAGCTATTTGTATGTATGAATATATGTCTACAGCTTTATGCATACATGAACTTTAGAAAGATGCATCTTCGCAGTGAAGTAGCTTCAATTCGTATCATTAACTTCAGACACAATCCCTTCTAAAATAATCTTTCACATTGTTCGTATATAATTACAATTGACAAAATAATTTAAGTAGAGATGTCTATCTAAAGTGAAAGCCAAAATAAATAAATAAATAAATTAATGCAGATATAAATAAGATGTGGAATGCATCTGGAAGTGGCGAACCCTACCGGAAGTCTCTTCCGTTGCTGAAATCCCAAGCTGAAGCGTGACAGACGACCTCCCTTCCTTGTGGTTTTTCCAACATGGATTTTTCCCAGAACAGAGGCGGCATTTCTTCAAGTCCAATAGATGTAAAGAAGTCCTCAGCAACTTTGTACATGCGGTTAATGGTATAATTCTGGTTAATCATTGCCTGTGTGATGTCGACTGAGCCTTTATCAGGATACGGTGCCACAAGGTCGTATATGTTGTTCCATTGTTGGGCCCACATGTTACCTGTATAGGAAGGAACCATGTATACATAAATTTGTTTCCTGCACAAAATGCGATATTTGTGAAGCATCTATATGTCTGTATTAGCTATTTTCGTTTATTTTTTAAAACTTTAATTTTAGGAGTAGGCTTGTATGTACCAATTTAATTTAACGGGTCATTTCTACCATTCTAAAGTTGGCCGTTAAGACCAATTACATTACTGTTTGCAAAGTTCATGGAAGATTCACCTGTTGGTATTTTGTGATCACTGTTAGTTTCTTATAATAGGATACGTTTGTGTTATGCTCCACAAGACAAGATACGAGATGCCGATGACCTTGTATAAGATTATTTAGAGTTGTATCCTCGAAGTTGACCCTTAATAAGCCAATCAGAAGTCGATATTTGTTTAACTGAGGTAATTTACTCCGCACGTATCCCTATAGTCTGTAGCGTACTAACGAGGGGGGGGGAGAAGGACGGGGCGGTTTCCCCAGACGCCTCAGGTCTTGGGGCGCCAAAACAGCTGATGAAAATTTGGGCCTCGTATTCTGGCCCTTTGGGCCATTATCGTAGCCCCGGGCGCCATTTACCCTTAGTACGCCACTGCCTATAGTTCATACAAATTCAGTGACAAGTAAAACCACGAAACACTGCAATTGTCTGTGTTTGGAAAACTTTGTTTCATGAAAATAGTTGATGAGATGTATAAAATAGTTCGAATATTACTGAAGTTGAGATTTTCATAGATTACTATGGGTAAGGTTTGAGTACACCGAATGATTTTATCCACCGGAAACTTGGTCCATTCAGAATATTATCGTCTCTTTCTAATGCGAATTAAATATACATAGAATTGAACGGAAAAAGCCGATTGAAACAGGGCCTTGACCATGACACATATGTTCAAATTATGGATGAGGCCGCTGTTAGTAAACCATAAGAGATTGGCGTTTGTTGCAAACTCGTATATTTTCTCGTCCGATTGTAAAATATATATTTCTTTCTTTTTTACATTCGCGCTGAAAATGAAAAATCAACGTACCTAAAATATGTGCCGGAATGTGGCCAGTGTTGGGAAAATTGTCCGCTCCATAATGTTCCCTGAGCTTCCGTCTAACGTAAGCATGAAGATTCCCGTACAAGGGCTCAAGTTCAACGAATAAATCTCTGACGTCCTTCTCAAACGTATCGCTCTCGTACCAGGACCGGTAGTATGCACCCATGTCTTCATATTTTTCTTAAATTGAAAACGAAGTTGTTTAGCATGAGTCAATGATATATTAATTTTTTTGCTTTCGAAACAATGAGACAGTATGGGATTAAATCGTAATTAAATACCATGGTTCCAGCTCAATAGTGCTAACAAATTTTCTTCAAGCTATCAGCATGGACATAATAATCTTGTGCTTGAGGACTTGAGAACTTCAAATGAATACTTGAGAACTTCAAATGAATACTTGAGGACTTGAGAACTTCAAATGAATACTTGAGGACTTGAGAACTTAAAATAAGTGCTTGAGAACTTTAAATTAATGCTTGAGGACTTGAGAACTTTAAATGAGTGCTAAAGACTTGAGAACTTTAAATGAATCCTTGAGGACTTGAGAACTTCAAATGAATATTTGAGGACTTGAGAACTTAAAATAAGTGCTTGAGGACTTGAGAACTTTATATTAATGCTTGAGGACTTGAGAACTTTTAATGAGTGCTAAGGACTTGAGAACTTCAAATGAATCCTTGAGGACTTGAGAACTTCAAATGAATATTTGAGGACTTGAGAACTTAAAATAAGTGCTGGAGGACTTGAGAACTTTAAATTAATGCTTGAGGACTTGAGAACTTTAAATGAGTGCTTAGGACTTGAGAACTTTAAATGAATCCTTCAGGACTTGAGAACTTTAAATGAATACTAGAGGACTTGAGAACATAAAATAAGAGCTTGAGGACTTGAGAACTTTAAATGAATGCTTGAGGACTTGAGAACTTTAAATGAGTGCTTGAGGACTTGAGAACATTAAATGAGTGCTGAGGACTTGAGAACTTTAAATGAATCCTTGAGGACTTGAGAACTTCAAATGAATATTTGAGGACTTGAGAACTTAAAATAAGTGCTTGAGGACTTGAGAACTTTTAATTAATGCTTGAGGACTTGAGAACTTTAAATGAGTGCTAAGGACTTGAGAACTTTAAATGAATCCTTGAGGACTTGAGAACTTTAAATGAATACTTGACGACTTGAGAACATAAAATAAGTGCTTGAGGACTTGAGAACTTTAAATGAATGCTTGAGGACTTGAGAACTTTAAATGAGTGCTTGAAGACTTGAGAACATTAAATGAGTGCTGAGGACTTGAGAACTTTAAATGAATGTTTGAGGTCTCGAGAACTTTAAATGAGTGCTGAGGACTTGAGAACTTTAAATGAGTGCTTTTGCTGTGGCGTATAGCAAATATCAGTTTTATCGGTTTTGCTGATGATATTTTAGAGTTGCTACTATACAATTATTGACTTTTCACGTGGTCTGCGAACTTGAGACAAAGATTTATCAATCCCAGAAAAATAATACCCATCGAGGCAGTTAGCCTAAATAGTTAGGTCAGTCTTCACAAGGAAGGGGGGGGGGGGGGCCTGAGATAAAGTGAGATAGTAAAAGTGAGATCGCCCCTCCATGGACCTGATTTGTTGCGGGACTTAATAAAAGGTAAACTATTAAACTACATAACATATTTAAGATTTATAAGATTGGAAAAATAAGAATTTGGAAGCCTGTAACTATCACTTTTCAGTCAATATAAGCTCTGAAATAAGGTCTTTCTCAGTCATTGTACTATGTCCATCGAGTCATTGTACTATGTCCATCGAGGCATTTAGCCTAACAAGTCTGTTCCGGATCAAGAGATCCATCTTCACAGAAGGGGAGGGGGGAGGGGATGAGATAAAGTGAGATAGCTCCTTTATGGACCTGATTTGCTGTGGGAATTAATAAAAGTGAAACTATGAAACTACATAACGTATTCAAATTTATAAGATAGGAAAAACATTTTGAGGTCTGTAACTATCATTTTTCAGTCCATGTGAGTTCTGAAATACGGTCTTTCTCAGTCATTGTACTATGTCCATTTTTTAAACTGTGTTTTAAAATCTTACTCTTTGCTCTTGTATAATCCTTACTTATTTCTCCTGTCCTCACTAAAAAGAGGGTTGAATTAATAATTTGAAGAAACTCTTATCTTCTTCAAAAAAATATTTATATTTAGATGATAAATATACTTTTCTTCTGGAATGTACTTTGTATTGGGAAGTCAGAATAAAGTATATTCCCCTGAACCACTGAAGAAGTACAATCATGTTAAACTGTGTGGATTTAATATATAGTTCGAGTGTATCCCTAGTAAATAAATATAAGTAGTTTTATCTTTAAAGCTTTTATATGATTAGAAATGTTCTTGATTCCAATTATATGTTTGAAATCACGACAAAAAACCGTAAATATTGTGTACAATTCATGAATACATAATTATTTTGTTGTAAAATTACATGTTGTATGAATGAATGATTATAACTTACTCCCTCTCTGTGATCGCTATTATATTTGTTTTTCGTACGTAAACGAGTAGTGTTTCTTTTTTCCGTTACATGTGATTAAAGTATTTATGTTTGCAACTGTATTAGATAAAATGCTGAATTTATCAAATTTCAGTACTTAAAGTAAAACGAACTGCTCGAGACTAACCGGTCTTTATTAAATATAAAATGTGTAAAATAAATTTGTAAAAAATGTGTAAAATGCGACCATAGCGCGTAGTCCGCTGTGCTTGTGAACAATTGCTTGTTACCACTCTAGAGGCCATTAAAATCGAAACGTCCTCAAACTTTTCTGTCGCATGCTAGAAAAAAAATTCAGATGTAAATACTGGCCATTTTGAACTGCCCTCAAGCCCATTGTAGTTATTACGTCATAATAACGTAATTGACGTCACAATGACGTCATCGCTAAAGCAACGTAAGCAACCGTGTCAGATTAGTGAAACCGAATGATTTCTTCATTTTTTTGAATTACAAAGTTGCATTGATTGTTGAAACATCGTCGAGTGCTATTTTCAACACCTATCATTTTATAAGAATCTGTTCTTGCACATCTAGCCCGATGTTCGTCCACCAAAAACTTACCAATTCGGGAAGTATCACAACCATTACCTCGGAGTCTCTTTCAGAGAGTCGAAGTTTTTCGACTTGCATCTGAAAGAAACGAGGTTGTTCCGAGTGGAGGCCATGACTCTTATCCGATATTTAAGTTGGAATATGGGCTATACCATCAACATCTTCGACGAGTTCTATTATGAGTAGGATCTGCACATATTAATAAGGTGATCTTACATCTGATTGGCTGAGCTTGCTACCGCTCCAGGGGACAATTTCTGATCAGTTTTGGTACCATTTTTGATCAGTTTTGGTACCATTTTTGATCAGTTTTGGTACCATTCTGGATACCATATTGCTGATCCGATTTTGATGAAACTTGGAATATGGACTTATGTCATCAAGATCTAGGAAGAGTTCGATAATAAGCAATATTCACGCTTACTGACGGGTTGATCATGCATCTGACTGGCTGAGCTTGTTTCCTCTCTGGAAGCCCTATTTCAAATTCGATTTTGATCACATTTTGAATACTGGCTTGTATGATCCAGATCTCAGAAAAGTTTTATAGTGAGCAAAATCTATGCATATTAATGAGGTGATATAATATATGATTTACTGAGCTTTATGGCACAGCTTTGTTGTGAGCGAGATCGAAGCCTACTAATTATGTGAACTTGCATCTGATTTGATGGACTTCTTACCAGCAGAGAGATGTATTTCTCACCCAATTTTCATCAGACTTGGTAAATTGTCTGATATCATCTCGATGTTTGATGATTAAAGCATTATTTAGTACAAACAATCTATCAATATTGAACATTATTCTACTCTCTTCTTTTACACTTCTTTCCACTACGCTCAGCTTATAGTCATCACTGCAGGGCTGAAAATTATAATATTTTCACTAACCCACGTGACCACCATAATAAAATTTTGAATGATCGTGCATACGTTTCACTGATCCTGAAAAATTAAAGAGAAGCCAGTTTTTAATTCAACATTTGTTATTCATTAGTATCAGTTCAAAGCAGTTACAACTGTATTTCACCAACAAGACTCCCAAAAAGTTGAATGTTAATGTTTAAGCTTCTTGAAGTCGCTCTTGTTCAATGATGCCACAATTTGCACTGCTTCTGAGAAACCAAATTTCCTTTTTGATTTCATGCATCCCGTGGCCATTATGATGAGGGAGCTTGCATTGTGTGATTCCAGGGACTAAATATGAAAGTTTTTGACGCCCATCAAGGAATAAAGTACCCCGTGCACTTTGTATTTCACCGAATACTCAGTGCAGAAAGTGCACAACATCACAGCCTTTCCTGGGTCATACTTCAGGCATTTCGTATTCATTTGCCCGGCAAAAAGACAAGATGGCGGCACAGGCAGGTGTGTGAAATTTAGGTGTCGGTCTTGGATAGCAATATCAAAGTATGCAACGTGTATTTTGATAATGACTTGTCTCTTCTGATATTGTGATCATTACAGTTCAGTTTACGAAATGAATGTTATAAATTGATGTAGTGATTTTCCTTAATATTGACCATTTGATACATTGTTTTCGCCTGCACAGATCATTTATACATGCGTGTTTTGCTCGTGCAGATATACGTAAGCATCACCTGAGTCATGGTTTACGTTGTTGTGGCGTATACTGTAAAGTGTCGGCATATCTGAGCTGAGTGGCTGACTTAATATAGACTCTCTTGGACTCTCTTGGTAATTGTAATGTATAATCAGCTCGTGTTTATTCAAGGGGTGTGAGCGTATTGGGAAATTATAGTGCAGGAAATAAATTAGGAACATGATTGAAATGAAATGAAATTATCATGTTAACAAAAGAAATAGATATTTTGGATACATTTGTAGCTATTCTTGAGAGGAAAACAAAAATGATTTCTCAACCTGATTTTATGGACGATGTGGACATTGATAGAAAGTCTCAAAATAGCTTTGATGATGGTAAAGACACGTTAGATAATGAAGTTGAGGACCGTGTAAATTCAAGACCTGGTTTAAATTCACAAAATGTGAATCAAATGGAGAACCCTAAGGAAACTGAGAGATGTCAAAGGTCTCAAAGATACTCTGCAAGCTCTGTTTGATCTGGCAAAAAGGAGACGATATGATTGCCCTGATGGTCGATTAGTGGAACGTTTACCTCGATCTAATAGTGCTCCAGTGGCAGATAAATTGTCAGAAGATGTTTATACTATATATCATTTCATTGAAGGAGAAGACAATTACAGTGACATGAAAGCCTGCATATCTAAATTGCCCTGAAGCGTAAAAATGAACCTATATCAATCCAATGTGTGACTTCTCAGCGCAGTGACATCATACCGCAAAGTCCGAAATCTTTAGTCAACGATGATGCTTTCCAAAGCACAGACGAAAACGCTGATAGAATGAGCACAATGTTTGTGCAACTGTCGACAATGAATGAACTGTTGGAAGAAAAAATGTCCCGGTTTGAAAACCAGATACTAGTATGTGAAATTGTCACACAAAGAGAGAATGAAATTCAGAAACTGAGGACAGATTTAATTGAGAAAACCAAGAAACTCCCAGAAGCTAACGCTCAGATAGAGCAACTTAAAGTAAAAGAGGAAAAACTAATGACTGATAACCGGGGAATGTATATCAGTGAGATAAAAGGAATCACTACATATGTACATGAATATCTGGATGTGATCCTGTGAAAAGGATAAACTGTATTGAGGGAAAGGTAAACACAATTTGTATAAGACACAAGCTTTTATACAATCAAGCTGACGGAGAAAGTGGAAGAACCTTAGACTTGAAACTGAAAGGAAATATGAATTATCAACATGCAAGGAGACAGATACGATCCGTCTCCTACTATTGATCAAGAAAATGTATTATCTCTTCCTAAAGAGATAAACAAAGAGCCTTCTACAACTCTTGCAGCAGATTCGTCTAGAAATGGACCCCCTATAATTTTATTGCAGGATTTCACGGAAGGATGTGATTAATACACCAGCAAATGTGAGCCATAAACGGCAAACAGAAGTCACATTTAAAAAAGCAAGAGAGACAAAGCAAATGAAAATCAACAAAACATGTTAAGATGGGAAGAGAGAACTGCAAAATAAAATAAATGAAAATAGCACGAATAAAGCACTGAATGTGCTCATCGAATCACCAGAAGATCAAAGAATGCTTCAGAACGACGAAGAGAAATTCAGGAAGAAAGATACAGTGTATAGACATATTGAGACTATAATTACCAGACCCAATCAAAAGGATCACGAATCAGATGTTTTTGAACCGGTCGTAAGAAACAAAATAAGACGCATTTTTCTGTCTAATGTCAAATCAAGAAAGGATATAGATGTTGTAAGGACAGCTATTACAAGCCGTTGCAATGAGGAGGGTGTGAAGGTTACATTCGTCCGCCTTAAAAAAGAACGACCCCACTGGGATGGATCCAATATATATATATATATATATATATATATATATATATATATATATATATATATATATATATATATATATATATATATATAAATTTCGACTAAATGTACTGGAAAAACATTTTGAATTGATTATGAACCATCATTTTGGACTGCTGGAATAAAATGTAGGGAATGGATATCAAACAAAAGTGGAGAGAGGACTACCCATCAGATGAAACGTATGATAAATTTAACACGTAGTGCCAATGAACATCGGCATAGGACTTGTAATTGTGTCATCACTGTAATTATGCTCACCGTCTCAACATGGAATGTACGTGGTGTAATGCATATCACGCAGAAGTTAATTGAATTGTTACGCGATACAGATCTGTTTGTTATTACTGAACAATGGCCTTGTGCAGAGAATCTAACTTATGGTAATTAAGTGATACATCAGATGAGGAATATAGTGACTCTGAGAATGTCAAGAAGATGTACGAACAAAGCAAATTAGAGACTGATAACATAAAATGTGATACTATCCAAGAGGAGGAGGTACTATAGCATATCAAGTCTCTAGAAATTAAAAAATCACCAGGCATTGACCCTGTGTCAAATGAGCATTTAAAGCATGGCGGAAAGTATCTAATCAGACATCTGACTGCCCTTTTAATTATATGATCCAGTTTGAATATTTACATAATGTATATAGATGTGGGATGATTCTACCGACATACAAACAAATTGACAAAGATAAAAAGGATCCAGTGAATTATTGTGGTACATGTATAACATTGACATCTTGTCTGTGAAAATTGTTTGAAAAAATATTGATGACCAGAATTAAAAAGTATTTAGACAAAATAAACTTTCCACATCCTTATCAGTTTAGATTTCGTAAGGAGGCTGGAGCTATCTCTGCTGCAGTTAACCTTCAAGAATGTCTACTGTACTATATAAATAAAAACTCTAATGTGTATGCTGTTTTTCTGGATAACGAAAAGGCATTCGATAGACTGTGGCATTGTGGACTATTGAAAAAATTAAAATATTTGGGAATTAATCCAAAAATTTGGAAAATAATCGCCCATTCTTACACACAGTCCAGTGCTTGTGTATCGTGTAGAGGACGTATATCGAATACATTTCCGTTACGAAGGAGAGTTGGTCAAGGGGGTGTAATGTCCGCTTTTCTTTTTCTCGTGTACATAAATGATCTATTGAATGAATTAATAATATCTAATTGCGGTTTAACAATGGGTCAGATGAGCATACCTGGCGTACTTTTAGCAGACAATACTACTCTTCTAAGTTCTACTCTGAATGGATTACAGATACTCTTGAATACAGCTTATCAGTATGCACAGAAGTGGAAATTGAAATTTAATCCTAGCAAGAGTAATTGGATGATAGTCAGTGGAAAAAAGGAAGTATATTCGTCAAATGGAATTACTTTGGGATTACGAGATATTCCTTGAACAAAAAAAGTGAAATATGCGGGAGTTACTTTTTCCCAGTCAATGAAAATTAATGATCGTGTAGACTATTTTTGTGATAAAGCTAAACGTGTAATAAACTCACTATACTCAATTGGATTAAATGCAAATGGAATGAACCCTGTACTTTCTGTGAAAGTCTGGCAAAGAGTTATATTGCCGTCTGCTTTATGTGACTCAGAACTCTGGTTCAATATGACATATCAGGGCATTGAAACATTGAAGAAAATACAACGATATTTCGCCCGGAGAGTACAAGGTTTCCCTCAAACATCGCCGATAGGATCCACTACAGCATGCATGGGAATGATTTCAATGGAACCTCGCATAGATAAGCAAAAAACTTATATTTTTAAGTCGTATTTGTAGAACATCGGCAAATTTAACTGCTAAAAAAGATTTTCCTCTGTACTGTTGACAATTTGATTTTTCACCCCATACATAGTTATAATTCTTTTATATATTATATATATTCTGTGCTTAAAAAGTATGATTTAGCAGATTATCTCAACGATTTTATTTTCACTGGAAGGTTTCAAGACAAATTAACATGGAAAAACTTAATTGGGACAAGAATACAGGTATTAGAGGAGAGAAAACATGAAATGAGTATCAGAAATCGATGTCAGGGATTCGGTCGATTTTTAAAAATTCATCCAGGATTAAAAATGCACCATTTATGGAAACTTGCCTATATTGACTCAAGCAGAAAAATGGAGTGTGCGACATTAATTCGTATTGGAGGAATGAAAGCACGATCTGGACTGTGTCCCCTATGTGGCAAAACAAGTGATGACCGTATTTTACACATTTCAATGAGTTGTCCCTTAACCTTGGACGACAGAAACAGTTTGATGGAGAATCTATTTACATATATGCCTTCAGAGATTTACCGTGATTTCTGTGATCAGTTAGATGATACTACACTGAGTATGCTACTTGGTGGTTCAAACGATATTTCAGAACAATTGGAACTCGAGTCATGGATAAATGTAATAAGACTATCTACCAAGTATTTCATTAACATAAATATTATTATATATTTGATTGATTAGAGAGCTTACACAGAATATAATGCAAGAAATAATTGTACTGAACTGCAAATCAAGTTGTATATTAACTATTTTTGATGTGTAGTATTGTACAAGTATAGTACCAATATATCTGATGGATATTAAATGATTAACAGAAAACATTATCTCAGTTGATAGAAACTCAGAGCAATTGATTATAAATAATTCCTTGCACAATACATATATTTCAAATGTAATATTTTAAAGCATATTTAATTGCAAGTGTTGGGATTAATTTAGTTATAATTTTGCTCACTCTTGATGTATAAATAATTCATAGGGCTTCATAAGTTTTGAATTGCATATTTCCTTGCCTTTATGTATTGTATTGCATTTCTTTAAATTATCTCAAAATCTTCAGAAAATGGAGGAATAAAAGAATATCAATCTCTCTCTTTCTCTCTCTCTCTCTCTCTCTCTCTCTCTCTCTCTCTCTCTCTCTCTCTAATAATTTCTCCCGTTTTGGTGGCAGCTGCGCACTTTGCAAATTCTTCCACATTTTTACAATTGTCACCTTACAATGCATTGAATATTGATCCACAACGATATAAGTTCTGTATTAATCACTTAGTCGGCAAACGTGACCTTTTCCGATTGGTCAATACTAGCCTGATACCGTATACCTGTTGTTGTCATCAATAATGCAATCAGTACTTGGGGCCAGTATACCAGGCTATTTCGACGTGAGAGAAGACTGTATTTATAATAATCACATTAATTTACTTGATGAGTTGTTTTACCATTTGTCCATTTGCGCCGCGAGCATTTAGTGTACCTCGTCAAGTGCAGGATGCTGGCAAGTACTCAAATTAACACAATAAATAGATCATTTAACCATTCAAGAAAATGCTGACTCTGGTTATATTTGTTATAGCGGACACAAGACCGCTGTTACGATAGCGACCTTTGGTAATTTTGCCTGCTCCAACGCATTAGTGACGGATGGGGTTTTAGTAATCCTTTGGCAAAGTCACTAACTGTGGGTAAGCGGTTTAGCGTTAATTTTGAGCCCTGATCACCAGTATCATTAACACTTAGATCTGATTTTGGTTGACTGTAATACTCGTTTACATCCATTAACACCGTCAAACTATTGCTGAAAACGGCCATTGTTGTCATCCTGCCCGACATGTTTACATCGGTGACGTCATTATGAAGTAGGGCTATTAGTGCATAACTAATGAATAAACAAATAACACTCACCTCATTTATTCGGTTTTCAAGATCGTGTCTACAGTTTGAGTATATGCGAAAATGTAGGCTAACTGTAATGGCTAGTGCAAGATGAGGGCGGGGGTGGGGCGGGGGGCGAGGGCGCAAATACCATAATATTAATACTTTTTTTTTTTAAATTACGACTTTGTCACCTGTCTGGGGATGGGGAAAGGTGCCCTTTTTTCCCCGTGACCACCCCCCCCCCCTTCTCCGGAGTTATTGAATTGTTATGCTACTTTTCATTTTCTTTGCAGATTTGTCCCCTTTAATAGTATTAAGAGAACACCTGGAGTGTATATGAAATAAAACACAATGTCTGTCGTTGACAGATGTACGAGTCTCATACCTCGCCCCAACTATTACGTCTCAGGCTGAGTGACGTCAGAAACTCGGACTAAATCGTCGTCAGGAGAGCCTTTGGAGAACCCTCGCATGCGCAGATACAATATTTTAGCAGGGACAGCTTCTCTTAATTTGTCCAATCAGAACAAAGCTAGTATACAAGTCCTATAATAAAGTAAAAAATTAAACAGGATATTTGACAGCTCTTCATCACAGATCCCCATATTTCTATACCTATTGCTGAATTTGACATTCTAAAAAAAAAAGATAACAAAATTCGAAGAGCCACAAGAAGTAGCAAACAAGAACATTTCGTTCTCATAGTTCCGCTGGCTACATGTAATAAACAAATAAATAAATAAATTAAAACTTACTTTCATATGTAATTGCTTCGTTGAGTAAATTTACAAACTGTGGGTAAAGGTGTTTCATTTCCTTTCCACTGGCGTCTCTCCAACCTTTCCATGCAGCAGTCAACTCGTCGTAATTTCGACTGTTGGTGATAATATTGGTCAAATCTAGTATGAAAACAAATATTATCTGGCCATGATATAATTGATAACAAAACTATGTCGTAACCTGCACTTTTGAGGAAAAGAAGAAAAAAGAAGTTCTAAGAAATAATTAATTCAGTTTCATACCTATAAGACGAAGACAGCTATTTAAGCAGCTCCAAGATTCAAAGACGTTTCCTTAGAAATATGCATTACAATGATTGAAAGGAGGTGTTACACATCTCCTCTGCAATGTGATAAAAAAGAGGAAAAATGTATTTTAATGAAGGAACAAAGGATCAGGAGCTTTCATAATATCACACAGCACTGTATACACACACACACATACATACATACATACATACATACATACATACATACATACATACATACATACATACATACATACATACATTCATACATACATACATACATACATACACACACAGTAGTGTATTAAGGGGGGGGGGGGCGGACGGGGTGGTTGCAACAGGCGCCAGAGATCTTGGGGCGCTAAAACAGCTGATAAAAATTCGGGCCTCGTATTCTGGCCCTTTGGGCCATCATCGTCGCCCCGGGCGCCATTTACCTTTAGTACGCCGCTGCACATACATACATACATACATACATACATACATACATACATACATACATACATACATACATACATACATACATACATACATACATACATACATACATGCATGCATACATACATACATACATACATACATACATACATACATACATACATACATACTTACATACATACATACATACATACATACATACATACATACATACATACATACATTCATGCATGCATGCATGCATGCATGCATGCATGCATGCATACATACATACATACATACATACATACATACATACATACATACATGCATACATACATTCATGCATGCATGCATGCATGCATACATACATACATACATACATACATACATACATACATACATACATACATACATACATGCATGCATTCATACATACACATACATACATACATACATACATACATACATACATACATACATACATACATACATACATACATACATATATACATACATACATACATACATACATACATACATACATACATACATACATACATATATACATACATACATACATACTTTAGAGTTCTAGAATGGACTTAAAAATATACATACTTCTTGTCAATACAAAATTAAATATCATAGCAAAACAGATGAATCGAGCAAATGAATAAGTGTATAAAATCAAAGCGCAATGTTCTCACACAATATTCGTATATATATATATATATATATATATATATATATATATATATATATATATATATATATATATATATATATATGCATTGACGTATTGAAGAGAAAGTAAATAGCATTGCAAATATATGATAATTACAAGCCTACAAGCCATATAATGACATCATGCATTGAAGGAAATAATTTTAAACATATATAATTTATTACTGATACTTCTTTTCTCACTTTTCATTAGTACATCCATCAGGATAAATCATTCTATGTCCTTTTTATCATTTTCTCTGTAAAAACAAGATTTATCAGAAAAATTGGCATGTGCTTCTATCACAAAAATATACGAATTTTATAGTAATTCTGGCAAACTTAGAGTGAAAAAATATAGACATAAAATAATATAAGGATTTTAAAGGGATTTATATAAAATATGGCGATGGCTTGGATGCTTGTGATAACTTAAAGGATACACACATAACGGTACAGCCATAACTCGGGACACTCTGAAGATGAATCTATCGGAATGCATTTGTCAGAGACAGGCATTGCATAATCTATTGATTCTAGTTTTGAATGCTTCAAACATAATTTTGCTAATTTCCGTATTGATTTTTATTTCAAATATTGATAAGGTCAACACATTATTACAAAATGGGTGTATGCCAGAGATACCTTTAAATGTATCATTTTCTCAATGTATCATATGGATCATATTCAAGCAAAATCTGATATTCTCTTTCTATCTCATTATTTGGGCAAAATATATAATTTCTATTATTTCTGTCTTTCCTGCTACTACCATGCATACCAACATCTAAGATCATGAAATGATGTAAGAACAAAATTATCGTATTTCTATGGTTAATATTTTCTCCTGTATTTACATACTGGCAAAAGAAAATAATAGTTTCAAATTGTTTTAAAATAATAGAATTGGTGAGTTCAAGTCCTGTACCAGTATCCATATTTACAAATATTCATAAGTTGGTAGCTATATATACTTACAGCTCAAGTTGATCTTTGGTCACAGATATATAAAACATTAATGATTATACTGCATAGTATCATAAATCAATTAGGTTGTTGTGTGATGATCATGGGGAAACAGTTATTATTGCAGATAGTATAGGCACCGCATACATTACATTAAATACACACTTACACGCATACACACACACACACACACACACACACACACACATATATATATATATATATATATATATATATATATATATATATATATATATATATATATACAGACAGACATATATATGTACATACTTTCTCGAAAACATAGATTTGGTTTGGTTTGTTGTTTTAGGGCACAGTAAAACGGGTAGGCCATTTAAGTGTCGAGGCAATTGGAGTAATGTGTGTTCCCTAAGAAAACACTACGGTAGCCAGTCAGGGTTGATCCGATGGTCGGATTAGAGACAGCATCCTTTAAATTGCGAGTCTGGCACACTAACCACAGAGTCACAGCGATTCCTGACTCTGTTAGTCACCTCTTACGAAATACGGGCGGGTGCATCTGACCTATTCTACATTCCGAACTCGCATTTATTGGCCTGCGAACAAAGGTCATACTAGTTTACATGACTAGTTCATTATAATTCTATTTTTATTCCGTATATCTGCATTTACATAGTATATGAAATTTACATACCTGGCTCTAAAGGTAAGCAAGTGGTTGTATTTAAGCATCCTTTTGCGGTGCTGTAGATACTAGTCATATCCGCTTGTATTTCGCTGATCTGTAAGAAAAATCACAAGGCACTCAAGAGGATCCGCACTACTCAGTCTACAGTACTTCAGTCTGGATGTTGAAGAAAAGAAGCATTTATGTTTTTAAGATCCCTTAATTAGTTGCAAAAATTGTCCCTTTATGGCCTCGACGCTAAATTCCGTACTCAATATAGAACAGATGGTTATATCCGTAATTCGTTATGGAAAATAGTTTACTTTGGCCTGAACGCAAATGTTGTACTCAACTTAGAACAAATGGTCATATCCCGTAATTGGTTATAGGAAATAGTTTACTTGGGCCAGGACACTGAATGTCGTACTCAGTGTAGAAAAGATGGTAATATCCCGTAATTCGTTATGGAAAATAGTTTCAATTGGCCAGGACGCCAAATGCTGTACCCAACGTAGAAAAGATGGTTATATCCCGTAATTCGTTATTGAAGATAGTTTACGATGACCTGGACGCTAAATGTCATATTCAACGTAGAAAAGATGAGTATATCCCGTAATTCGTTATGAAAAATAGTTGAATTTGGTCTAGACGCCAAATGTCGTAATCAACGTAGAACAAATGGTGATATTTCGTAATTCGTTATGTAAAATAGGTTACTTTAATCTGAACGCCAGATGTCGTACTCAGCATAGGGAAGATGATTATATCCTGTCATTCGTTATGGAAAATAGTTTAATTTGGTCTGGCCGCTAAATGTAAGATGGTTATATCCCATAATTCGTTACAAGAAATCGTCTACGTTGGCCTGGACACCAAAAAGCTGTACTTGAGATATAACAACTGGTTATATCCTGTAATTATTCACGAGAAATTTTACTTTTGCCTGATCGCTAAATGGCGTACTTCGATGGAACTGGTCATTTCATAACCTAAAATAATTATGGAAAATTGTCTTCTTTGGCCTGGATGCCAATAATGAATGGCATGATCGAGGTAGACCATGCGGTTATGTATACTTTAATTCGATATTGTACTACATGTACTGGTTACACCATCAATGGAAGGTTCTTTTAAATCGCCACTTTAAAAAAGCAAGAGAAATAACTATTATGGAAAGGCGTGATTAACAATGAAAAATACCCCTGCGGTGTTGTTGTTTATGCTAAATTAGTTTGAGAATTACTACTCTAATGTATCTAAAATGCCTCCTCAAAGGCCTCGTTTAAGCTAACATTGAAGAGACAGTGAAGGAAATACTAGGAAGACAAAAGTTTAGAAAACAAAAATTGTGGGAGGATATACTGAAAAGTAAGTGCAAGTCTAGATCTTTGTTATTTATTCATCATTCTGTGTAATATTGTTGTTATTTATTCATCATTCTGTGTAATATTTTTTTTATTTATTCATCATTCTGTGTAATATTGTTATTTATTCATCATTCTGTCTAATATTTTTTATTTATTCATCATTCTGTGTAATATTGTTGTTATTTATTCATCATTCTGTCTAATATTTTTTTTTATTTATTCATCATTGTCTAATATTTTTTTTGATTTATTCATCATTCTGTCTAATATTTTTTTAAATTTATTCATCATTCTGTCTAATATTTTTTTTATTTATTCATCATTCTATGTAATATTTTTTTATTTATTCATCATTGTGTGTAATATTTTTGTTACTTCTTCATTCTGTGTACTATTTTTGTTATTTGTTCTTCGTTCTGTGTAATATTGTTTTTCTTCATTCTGTGTAATATTTTTGTTAGTTACAAAGACAAAATGTGCCTTACAGAAAGAGTAAAGAGTTCAATGTCTTCCTCTGCTGTTTTAAAAATAAAAAACATGGTTCAAAATAAGTAACAATCATGCGGTAACTGTTTCAGTGAAGCAACCGATGCAGTCTCCCTACGAATAAAAGGCTTACTGCAGAAATATATTCAGCACAGGAAAAGTTTAGCGACACTTTCATTGAGGAAAAAAAAAAATCAATTAAAATTGTGCAGGATTTTACTTCTTTACCTTTCTTAATTTAGCCGTGTCAGGGAAAGCCGAAGTCCCAATGTCCGTAACCTTTTTACCTTTCTTAATTTAGCCGTGTCAGGGAAAGCCGAAGTCCCAATGTCCGTAACCTTTTTACCTTTCTTAATTTAGCCGTGTCAGGGAAAGCCGAAGTCCCAATGTCCGCAACCTTTTTACCTTTCTTAATTTAGCCGTGTCAGGGAAAACCGAAGTCCCAATGTCCGTAACCTTTTTACCTTTCTTAATTTAGCCGTGTCAGGGAAAGCCGAAGTCCCAATGTCCGTAACCTTTTTACCGTACTTAATTTAGCCGTGTCAGGGAAAGCCGAAGTCCCAATGTCTGTAACCATTTTACCTTTCTTAATTTAGCCGTGTCAGGGATAGCCGAAGTCTCAATGTATGTCCGTAACCTTTTTACCTTTCTTAATTTAGCCGTGTCAGGGAAAGCCGAAGTCCCAATGTCCGTAACCTTTTTGAGAAGTCTAGTAATGTTCTGGTCCTGTATCTGCGTCAGGTCAAAACGAGATGCATTTTTTGCTTCTCTGTTGGCAAATTCCGACTCCATCAAACTCCATTCGGTCTGTTTTCAGAAAGAAAAAGAGAAGGCGATAAAGCATGCATATATGTATGTATGAATGAATGGATGGATATCTAATAACACTGACGGTACCTTAAAGAAGAAACGAAAGAGGGATTTCTTGTCATTTGAATGTCACGTCTATTTGTGTATCAATCTGCTCCCTTTGCTAGACATTGATGAAAAAATGACATAGTCATTTTACATATCTCTCTCCAAAATTTATAGAAGGTGTGAGAAAACAAGATTGCGGTTTACAATACTTTACAATACATTACAAATTGTTCTCAAGCATAGGCTGAATCGCGTGTTATGTCTGGTCGAACTTCTGACAATTGTATGGGCTGATAACGTACAATGACAGTGTTTTCTAAGCAAAAATCATAGCAAATATAACTGTCCCATAAGATCGATACAACTTGCAAACTAACAATCGTAAAATCTCGACCATTCCTGTAATCCGAGAATAACCGGATACGAGTGGTACAATATGTGCAATTTTCAGACTTAACTAGCCCCCCCCCCCCCCCCGCCAGAAGTGATAAAAAAGCAGTTTCAAATGGCTGCCTTCTCGAAATGCCACCGTGATTTTTTAAATTTGCTAAAATGTTTTTGTATTCTCATTCTTGTTTTTTTTTGTTTTTGTTTTTTTTTTTATTCCTTGCTTTTTTTTCAAAATGGTTGCCTTATCACACATACGAGCATTCCGACCACCTCTGCTGTTTCTGTGAGATAAAAATATGCCTCATATATGTCGGCGCAGTAATTTACAGAAAATCATATATTTTGTTCGCCGGAAATTTCTTCGCAAAAATTAAACCGCAATCTATTCGTATTTCCTTCGCTATTTATCCAATTGGAGTGACCGTAGGATTGACCCGAAGTTGCGAATGAAAAAAATAGTTATATGCATTCGAAACTTTTCGGCCAATAATTTTTTCGTAAATAGCCGAGGTAGCTAGAATGGCAGCTATCGGCATACATTCTAGGTATAATCCGTAGGATTGTCCTAAATTTTGCGAATGACATACGAGGTGTATTTTCAGTTACGCAAATGGCCGAGAAGTTACGATTGGTAGAGAAAGGAACTTAGTAATATAAGCTGCCAAAGAGCAAAAGAGAGGCACAGGGACTGATTTGCTACACTTTTGCCTCGCCTTTTTCGGAGAAAAATGCCATACTTAGGGATGCTTACGTCATCAGCGGCGTCAACTGCGTCAGCACAATGTTAAAGTTTTTGTGCAAGCCAATGTTACAGTTTTTGTGCAAGCCAATGTTACAGTTTTTGTGCAAGCCAATGTTACAGTTTTTGTGCAAGCCAATGTTACAGTTTTTGTGCAAGCCAATGTTACAGTCTTTGCGCAAGCCAATGTTACAGTTTTTGTGCAAGCCAATGTTAAATATTTTGCGCAAGCCAATGTTACAGTTTTTGTGCAAGCCAATGTTACAGTCTTTGCGCAAGCCAATGTTACAGTCTTTGCGCAAGCCAATGTTACAGTTTTTGTGCAAGCCAATGTTACAGTTTTTGTGCAAGCCAATGTTACAGTTTTTGTGCAAGCCAATGTTAAAGTTTTTGTGCAAACCAATGTTACAGTTTTTGTGCAAGCCAATGTTAAAGTTTTTGTGCAAGCCAATGTTACAGTTTTTGTGCAAGCCAATGTTACAGTTTTTAAGCAAGCCAATGTTAAAGTTTTTGTGCAAGCCAATGTTACAGTTTTTGTGCAAGCCAATGTTACAGTTTTTGTGCAAGCCAATGTTACAGTTTTTGTGCAAGCCAATGTTAAAGTTTTTGTGCAAGCCAATGTTACAGTTTTTGTGCAAGCCAATGTTACAGTTTTTAAGCAAGCCAATGTTGAAGTTTGTGCGCAAGCCAATGTTACAGTTTGTGCGCAAGCCAATTTTACAGTTTGTGCGCAAGCCAATTTTACAGTTTTTGCGCAATACAATGTTACAGTTTTTGCGCAAGCCAATACTAAAGTTTGCTTGCAAACCCACATTTAAGAAAGGCGAGACACAGAATTTCACGAACCTTGATTTGTTTTACAAGTCTCTAGGCCAACCGTAACACAAGCAATTCAGCGTAAATATGTACAGGATATCCGGACCAAAATTTAATCAATAAGCCAGCTTTAGAGACCACGAATTTTATTTTTTTTTTGAGTATACTAAAGTCAGTCATGCAATATGGAACCTGTCTAAGGTAGATGTACACACAAGCACAGACATGCATATCCACAAACTTCAGGCATGTGCTTCTAAACATGTTTTTCTTATATGGCAACTAGCACACATACGCCATCTCTCAAGACCTTTATAGAAATGAAAGATCAGAATGTTTCTAACACATCTATAAATATCCAGCAGTTGCATTGTTAAGGGTTACATAAATGCTAAATAAACCAGCTGAATTAAAAAAATCTTTTTCGAGATTTTTACGAACTGTCCCCAAAAATGGGCCAGAAGAAAAGAGTAAAACCCTATTGCACATCTGCACTGAACGCATATCTAGTCTACAAAGTTCAGTTCAGTCCTCCAAGCGTGGTGGAAGGAGAACTAGCAGCATCCTCAAAAACCTCCTTTATGGAAACTTTTTCAACAAATGTACCCAGAAATTTGCCAAAGGAAAACAAAGTTAAACCTTTTTGCTCATCTACACCAACCACATATCTAGCCTACAAAATGTAAATAAAATCTTCCAAGCAGTGTCGAAGAAGAAGAATCAGTGAACTGAATTCGCAGAATACTCCCATTTGTTCAATTTTTTTTAAAGAAATGTGCTAAAAAAGGGGGGGGGGGGCATAAGAAAAAAATAAAACTTTATTGCTCATCTGCATCAAGTACGCATCTATCCTACACAGTTTCATTCAATCCACCAATCGATGTAGAAGAAGTAGAAGCAATGACAAGCTTTCTCACAGATGGGCAAACAAACCGATGGATAGATGGATGAACAGACGGACACACTGACACACGGGGGCAACAACAATGCCCGCTCTCTTCGCTGAAAATAAAATACTTCAAGCAGTTTAAGAAGAAAGGCAGTAACAAGACTGTATCTCGAAAATCGCCTTTTCTCGACAAGTTTTTAAAACAGTTCCACAAAATTGAACCAGAGGAAACGAGTAAGGCCTTATTGCCTATTTGCACTAACCACATATATAGCCTAGAAAGATTCAATAAAATACTACAAGCAGTGTGGTAGGAGAAGCGATAACGAATTTAAATCCAAAAATTCCCCCTTTCTTTGATAATATTTTCAAGAATTTTGTTTTTCCTAAATTGACCCAACGAAAACAGTAATATCTTATGGAACTTCTACACCAACCACACATATAGCCTACAAAGCTTCAATAAAACACTCCAACAAATGGGGGAGGAGAAGCAATGACAAACTGAATCCCCCATCCCACCCCCAATTAACCCCTATTATGACAGTTTTTCAAGAAATGTCCCCATAATTTGACCAGAATAAGAAAAGAAAGAATTATAGCGCATCTACATCAACCGTATGTACATATCTAATCTACAAAGTTTCATTAAAATCCTCTAAACAGTGTGGGAGGAGTGGGATGAAAAACCTTGTTATGGAGGGTGAGAAAAGTAATGACGAAATGGCGAAAACAGTAGAACGTATGAAAAATAATTAAAAGAACTGGACTTAATGGATTGACTGTGCAGTTTGTTTGTTTGTTTACTTGCTTCTTTTTTATTGTTGAAAGTTTTATGAATATTTATTTTGAGATCAATTACTTATGAATATAGATTGATTCTTCATCAATTACTCAAAAGTCAGGTATTATTACTTTTATATCCAAACCGAACGAACATTGATACTTTTAAAAAAAAAAAAATATTGGACAATATAAATGTTAAATGTTATATGTAAAACAGCATTAATTTGTACCGCAAAAATTAAATGTTTTAGACCTTTTGATTTCCGTAGATCAAAAGGTAGTTAACAACAGGTAGGTTTATATGAGACAATTATTATAATTATATATTTTTACATTTGAAACTAGGAAAGATATCCAAGGATTAATTTTGCCTGTTAATTTCGGGAAAGAAAACATATATAACATAAATAAGGTCAAGACTTAATGCCAATAATATAATGATAAGATAATAATAACTTAAATATAACACCTTTACAACTTAATCTATTAATAATATTAACATATAATGTTCAAATAACACATAACTTAAACTAAAACATTGTAACATCTTAATAAAATAAACTAACAAAGAGAGAGAGAGAGAAGAAAATAACTGGTGAGAGGTAAGTGAACAAACACGCACACACCAATATAAATAAAATCCTGAATACAACTGAAAAATTTTGACGAACCAGCCCAAATAGATACATAAACCATCATACATAAACACTATAAAGGACAAATGAAAATCAAAAAACTAAAACAGGACCTCATGGGCGGAGGTCACTTTGGATTTACAACTGATCCAGGGTGGAAGGGAAAGGAAACCAGCCCAATGGGAAATACCCAGAGGGAGGGGAGTACGGAACCAGAAACCCTGAGTTTAGAAAACTTGAATTCTAGAATACACATAACTAGAAAAACCGCAATCGAAATTCAATTTAGAAAAAAATAAAAATAAAAAAATACAACCTTTAGGTATTTTGAACTTATGCGGGGCCATCTCTAAAGTGCTAACCAGCTATATATGCTGGGACGGGCTTAGAGGTGACCACAAATAAAGGGAAAGAAAATTATGCTATTTCCCAAACATTTATTGGAAAAAAAAACATGAAAAAAAAAACATTAACATAGTGTAAGCTATTTGAATAGACTGATGAATAAAAGTGTTGAGTAATGGTTAAAATTCGTGTACTTTGCAAGTGGATATATGTCTGACATTTTACTTTGGAAAGAGGATATCAACAAGGAGAGACTAAATTCCCCAACACATTGTGTGTGTGTGTGTGTGTTATGGACAAATGCTGAGTAAAAATAACATGATAAAGGGAAACACAAACTAAGTCATTATGTAGATTGGAAACGGATCTTTTTTAAAGATGTTACTGAAACATCCTACAGACTTTATTTTTTTAAAAATATCAAATTATTTAATTTTTGTGAACAAGTGACATTAGATTTTATTTTTTATTGCTGAAGTTGTGTGAATGAGATAATTTGATCTACATGGGAATGAGTACCTGAATGTTTTAAATATAGGCTGTTTTAAAGAATGAAAAAGATCATTATTTACCAGAAATTAGCACTAAAACAATTGTAAGAAAATAAACAAGAGCAAGCCAAGACTGCTCTAATACAACAAGGTAGAGATTTATATAAAGGTTCTACGTATATGTTCAGATTTCTTGCTTTTATGACAATACAGTATATCGACCGTAACGACAAATCATAGAATTAGTTTTGGATATTGATGGGTCTCTACTCAAAAACGATAATTACTGTATTTTAAATATTAACTCCAATATTTAAAAAGAGTGGAACTGTTCTCCGATTTAAGAAGATCTGTTTTAACCAAATATAGCTATTTAAATTATTGTTTTAAGTATTTTGAAATTATTCAGTGTATATCACAAATCAATAGTATTCTAACAGTAATAGTTTCTCAGGTCTCGCATATAATGGTGGGTAAATCACTCGTTTTTCATGTTAGCGTACCAGGGTTCGATCCCCAGTTTTGCACACGTGCATGACTGTGATCGCCCATCAACTGTCGATAGTTTATGGTCGGGTATAACGTTCTTTTACACATTGAAAGCATAGTGTCTGGTTATTTACTCTACAACTCTCACAGCGTAGAGAGAGTTAATATGCACATAGACGTATTTCGCCTACTTGGATTTACATTTTTGTTATCACTGTTCGGAAAATCATGTGCTGCCTGAAGCAGAGAGCTGATGAAAACGACTGCTTTTGTGTGCTCGGGAAATGTGCTTGAAATTGCACATTAACTTGAAATATAAATTAACAGGCGTGTCCGTTCACCAGGAAAAGAAACTGGTTGCCGAACTTACATTCAGTGGTCCATCAAAAGTGTTTTAACATCAGCTTCTTAGCTTGCAGACTTTTCTTTTCGCTTGTTAAGAGTCAATAACAAGCATTATTCTTTGTGAAAAATAATTTAAGTTTTGCTATGAAAACAAATGTAGAAAAGGTAAAAAATACTGTTGTAGCCCACTAATGTATCTGAACTCAACATTTGGTAGCCAGGATCCAGTACTCTGGTAACCACTGGACTCGCACACGAGTTTTAATTTTTGAAAACTGTTCGGAAAGGTACTATTGGCAGCTTAACAAAAATTGTCTGTCTCTTATTCAAATAATATCAATAAATCAGTAAACTTTACTTCATTTATGAGTATATACTACTTCTTTTTGGAACATAATTCCAATTTCTCACTTTACCAAAATTCAAGGTTCATTTTTACATTCTGGACTGAACTGAATTTCATATTACCATTATTTATCGTGATGAAGTTTTCAATACCAGCAAATAATACTTACCATATTTTTTAAGGTCTCTGATGTTATATTTGTGTAGTAATTCCATGACGCTTCAGAGCTGTGGTAGTACATATCAGCAGCCAGTCTATCATATTCCTCAAGATACGCTTTGGCATCAGCCAATTCGTCAGTTTGACTCAGTGAAGCGCCAGCCAGCATCAGTATCCCCAAGATCAAGGGACTACACATCGCCATCTGGGCTGAAAGAATAAGTTGAGCGTCGGAAACAGCTGGAAATTATGTCTGTCAGGGTTAATCTTTTGCCGCTTAGAGATATGGGACTGTAGCTGCTAACCACAGGTGATGTAAATGTCAGTTGAGTGACTTATGAGGCTGTTATAAAAGTTAAATACATAGGTGGCTGTCAAACTTTAATGTGACTTCTTTTACTGTACACAACAATATAATGAAACTTTGCGCACCGTTATTCTGGTTCTGTGCGTGTGATCAATCCATGATTTTAACATACTGACTATAGCCCTGTTTTAGGTAGGTGAAACTATTCTTGTAAACAGCGCAGAAAAGAAAGGTTATCACCGGATATGATTGTATGCATCTTGCTAACCATCATTGAATATTCATCTATACATCTACCCGTCCGTCCATCTATCCATCGCTACTAAACAAACCTACCTGCCTACCTTCTTATTCATCTATCCGCCGATCTGTCTCTATATCTATATATCTACTAGTATCTACCTACCTACCTACCAAGACCAAGTTTCATATTTATTTGATTATTGTTACATGAATTGCGGACATCAATAGACATTAGATATTAATAACAAGCGGACCAGGGTCTGCATGACCAGCCCACAATCAAGTATTATTGTAAAAGGTGTAACATTGACTACTAATTTGAAAGGTCCAGCAAACATGTCGCAGAATAAATTGTCTTTAATTCCTAATGATTAGTCCGAAATATGAAGAAAATCCATCAAGGGGTTTAGGAAATACAAGCATTTCAACATAAATACGTAAAGGATATCCGGTTCAACATTTAATCGATACTTGGGCTTTAGAGACCATGCATTTCAATTTGTGTGAGCGTACTAAACATGTAATAAGGACACGTGTCATTGTGATTTTTGTCACGCCTGCATCCTCCCTCTGTCTGTAAAGCAAGGTCAAAGTCATTTGAAAATTTTGTTACGGATGATAACTTGTGAAATGTTGGAGTATTTATCTTTTTGAAAAATTTATGTTTTTAAATAGCTAGTGAACCAAGCGATCCAAAATCATTTTAAAATGGATAGATTGTTGTCATTTTCTTGCACTACTAAAGGTCGCAGTTGTTGTTTCAACACCTCAAGGCACCATCTCTAGCCGATTACCGGATGAGGCCTCCATTTTCAGCGCAGAAAATACAGCCATATGTAAATCTTTAAAATACAGCAAAATCTCTCTAGAAAAGTTTTTTCATCATCTTTTCAGAGTCCGTTTCCACACTGAAAGCCTTCCAAAACCTTAAATTTCACCTCCTGATAATATCCCCAGTCTTACAGAAACATGATTTCCTCATTAAATCTATGGGAAAAAAATTGGCTGGGCGCACTGGTATTATGGGGTATCGAAAGAGCAGATAAAGCAGCCAAAGCTTCCCTGCAGTCACCCGTTTCTTAATGTAAGATTCCAATATAGTGACTTCAAATATTTTATAAATCGGCATGTTCAGTATAAATAGCAAAATATATAGAATGAATTCAGAAAACTACAACAAGCTTCGGAACATGAAACCCCTCATTAGAGAGTGACACCCCAGTGACAGAACAAATCGAGATGAGATGCTATTGTGCCGATTGCTTATAGGACACACATACATGATCCATGCATACCTCTTGAATACCTTGCCAGTGTCTACCAACAGTAGAACACATTTTTTCTAGTGTATCGACTTCCACCCTAAATTTTCTTGATGTGAACTCTCTTAAGAAGCTTTTTCGTAATGTACCACTAGAAAAAAAATCTTAGACTTTTAAAAAGAATGTCTTTATATTACAAAGTATGCCCTATAGTTTTACGAATTTTCTTTTTGTTTCTTTTTACCTTTATCTTTTATATTATATACCTTTTAAAGCATTTCAATCCCTTTACCTTTTCTCTTTATTTCGTATGAGTACATGTTTATTTTTATCTGGAAAGGTCTACCTTTGGAAGGTTTCCAGCAATTGTTACCTTTGTATTTTTAGAAGTTAACTTTTAATTGGCACTGGATTTGATGCAAACGAGTCCGAAAACTATACCAATGTCCATAATGTTATTGTAACATTGACACAGTATGAAGTATTTATTCTGGAATATTGAAGGTCTTCCAAACAAATGTAGCGATTCAGTACAAAAACATGACGTGTACAAAATTATATAAACAATATGACTTTATTGGACTTACAGAAACCTGGATTAAGCAATGGACTGTGTAAATAAGTTTTATGACGGTATTTGACTGGGCTATAAATACATATATGTAAAGTCTGGATAAATATGGTGTTTGCTTACTATACAGAGAACGTTAAGATAAAAATTAAAATACTTAACACCTACGACACTTTAAAACAGAAAGTAGTATTCAGCAGTACGAGCCAAAAGTAACTTTGACCCTTTCAATATACCGAAAAAAGATCTTATAAAATATTCCTCTCTATGTTATATAATATCAAGTGGTGATTATACAAGGACAAGTCAACTCCCTGACGCGATAAAAGAAAATGATGATGAATCAGATCACTCACTTCCATCATTATTTAACACTTCTATCGTGACTTAACACTTCTATCATCATTTAACATTTCTATCATCATTTAACACTTCTATCATCATTTAACACTTCTATCATTACTTAATACTTCTATCATTATTTAACACTTCTATCATTATTTAACACTCCTATCATCATTTAACACTTCTATCATTACTTAACACTTCAATCATCATTTAACACTTCTATCATCATTTAACACTTCTATCATCATTTAACACTTCTATCATCATTTAACACTTCTATCATTACTTAATACTTCTATCATTATATAACACTTCTATCATTATTTAACACTCCTATCATCATTTAACACTTATATCATAATTTAACACTTCTATCATAATTTAACACTTCTATCATCATTTCACACTTCTATCATCATTTAACACTCCTATCATTATTTGACACTTTTATTATTATTTAACACTCCTATCATCATTTAACACTTCTATCATCATTTAACACTTCTATCATCATTTAACACTTCTATCATCATTTAACACTTCTATCATTACTTAATACTCCTATCATCGTTTAACACTTCTATCATTATTTAACACTTCTATCATCATTTAACACTTCTATCATTGTTTAACACTCCTATCATTATTTCACACTTCTATCATCATTTAACACTTCTATCGTCATTTAACACTTCTATCATTGTTTAACACTTCTATCATCATTTAACACTTCTATCATCATTTAAGACTTCTATCATTATTTAACACTTCTATCATCATGTAACACTTGTATCATTATTTAATTTAGCACTTCTATCATTACTTAATACTCCTATCATCATTTAACACTTCTATCATCATTTAACACTTCTATCATCATTTAACACTTCTATCATCATTTAACACTTCTATCATTATTTAACACTTATATCATCACATAACACTTCTATCGTTATTAAACTTTTCTATCATTACTTAATACTCCCATCATCATTTAACACTTCTATCGTTATTTAACACTTCTATCATTATTTAACACTCCTATCATTATTTAACACTTCTATCATTATTTAACACTTCTCTCATCATGTAACACTTCTATCATCATTTACTTTAACACTTCTATCATTACTTAATACTTCTATCATCATTTAACACTTATATCATTATTTGATACTTCTATCATTATTCAACACTTCTATCATGATTTAACACTTCTATCATTACTTAATACTCCTATCATCATTTAACACTCCTATCATTATTTACACTTCTGTCATTATTTAACACTTCTATCATTATTTAACAATTCTATCATTACATAATTTAACACTTCTATCATTACGTAATACTCCTATCATCATTTAACACTTCTATCATTATTTATTTACACTTCTATCATTATTTAACACTTCTATCATTATTTAACACTACTATCATTATTTAACACTTCTATCATTATTTAATTTAACACTTCTATCATTATTTAACACTTCTATCATCATTTAACACTTCTATAATTACTTAATACTCCTATCATCATTTAACACTTCTATCATCATTTAACACTTCTATCATTATTTAACACTTCTATCATTATTTAACACTTCTATCATTATTTAACAGTACTATCATTATTTAATTTAACACTTCTATCATTATTTAACACTTCTATCATCATTTAACACTTCAATCATTATTTAACACTTCTATCATTACTTAATACTCATATCATCATTTAACACTTCTATCATTATTTAACACTTCTATCATTATTTAACACTTCTATCATTATTTAACACTTCTATCATTATTTAACACTCCTATCAGTACTTAATAATTCTATCATCATTTAACACTTCTATCATTATTTAACACTTCAATCATCATTTAACACTTCTATCATTATTTAACACTTCCATCATCATTTAACACTTCTATCATCATTTAACACTTCTATCATTATTTAACACTTATATCATCACATAACACTTCTATCGTTATTAAACTTTTCTATCATTACTTAATACTCCTATCATCATTTAACACTTCTATCATTATTTAACACTTCTATCATTATTTAACACTCCTATCATTATTTAACACTTCTATCATTATTTAACACTTCTCTCATCATTTAACACTTTTATCATCATTTAGTTTAACACTTCTATCATTACTTAATACTTCTATCATCATTTAACACTTCTATCATTATTTAATACTTCTATCATTATTCAACACTTCTATCATTATTTAACACTTCTATCATTACTTAATACTCCTATCATCATTTAACACTCCTATCATTATTTACACTTCTGTCATTATTTAACACTTCTATCATTATTTAACAATTCTATCATTACTTAATTTAACACTTCTATCATTACGTAATACTCCTATCATCATTTAACACTTCTATCATTATTTGTTTACACTTCTATCATTATTTATCACTTCTATCATTATTTAACACTACTATCATTATTTAACACTTCTATCATTATTTAATTTAACACTTCTATCATTATTTAACACTTCTATCATCATTTAACACTTCTATCATTACTTAATACTCCTATCATCATTTAACACTTCTATCATCATTTAACACTTCTATCATTATTTAACACTTCTATCATTATTTAACACTTCTATAATTATTTAACACTACTATCATTATTTAATTTAACACTTCTATCATTATTTAACACTTCTATCATCATTTAACACCTCTATCGTTATTTAACACTTCTATCATTACTTAATACTCATATCATCATTTAACACTTCTATCATTATTTAACACTTCTATCATTATTTAACACTTCTATCATTATTTAACACTTCTATCATCATTTAACACTTATATCATCATTTAACACTTCTTTCATTATTTAACACTTCTATCATTATTTAACACTTCTTTCATCATTTAACACTTCTCTCATCATTTAACACTTCTATCATCATTTAGTTTAATACTTCTATCATTACTTAATACTTCTATCATCATTCAACACTTCTATCATTATTTAACACTTCTATCATTATTCAACACTTCTATTATTATTTAACACTTCTATCATTACTTACCACTCCTATCATCATTTAACACTCCTATTATTCTTTACACTTTTATCATTATTTAACACTTCTATCATTATTTAATTTAACACTTCTATCATTACTTAATACTCATATCATCATTTAACACTTTTATCATTACTTAACACTTCTATCATTATTTAACACTTCTATCATCATTTAACACTTCTATCATCGTTTAATTTAACACTTCTATCATTACTTAATACTTCTATCATCATTCAACACTTCTATCATTATTTAACACTTCTATCATTATTCAACACTTCTATCATTATTTAACACTTCTATCATTACTTAACACTCCTATCATCATTTAACACTCCTATCATTATTTACACTTCTATCATTACTTAACACTCCTATCATTATTTAATTTAACACTTCTATCATTACGTAATACTCCTATCATCATTTAACACTTCTATCATTATTTAACACTTCTATCATTATTTAACACTACTATCATCATTTAATACTTCTATCATTACTTAATACTCCTATCATTATTTAACACTTCTATCATTATTTAACACTTCTATCATCATTTAACACTTCTATCATCATTTAACACTTCTATCATTAGTTAACACTTCTATCATTATTTAACACTTCTATCATTATTTAACACTACTATCATCATTCAACACTTATATCATCATTTAACACTTCTTTCATTATTTAACACTCCTATCATCATTTAACACTTCTATCATTACTTAATACTTCTATCATTATTTAACACTTCAATCATCATTTAACACTTCTATCATTATTTAACACTTCTATCATTATTTAACACTCCTATCAGTACTTAATAATTCTATCATCATTTAACACTTCTATCATTATTTAACACTTCAATCATCATTTAACACTTCTATCATTATTTAACACTTCTATCATTATTTAACACTTCTATCATTATTTAACACTACTATCATGATTTAACACTTCTATCATTACTTAACACTTCTATCATTATTTAACACTTCTATCATTATTTAATTTAACACTTCTATCATTATTTAACACTTCTATCATTATTTAACACTCCTATCATCATTTAACACTTCTATCATTATTTAATTTAACACTTCTATCATTATTTAACACTTCTATCATTATTTAACACTCCTATCATCATTTAACACTTCTATCATTGCTTAACAATTCTATCATTATTTAACACTTCTATCATCATTTAACACTTCTATCATTATTTAGCACTTCTATCATTATTTAACACTCCTATCATCATTTAACACTTCTATCTTTGTTTAACACTTCTATCATTGTTTAACACTTCTATCATTATTTAACACTTCTATCATCACTTAACACTTCTATCATTATTTAACACTTCTATCATCATTTAACACTTCTATCATCATTTAACACTTCTATCATCATTTAACACTTCTATCATCATTTAACACTTCTATCATTATTTAACACGTCTATCATCACTTAATACTTCTATCATTATTCAACAAAGAGAAATAGTATTCTCAAGAGAGACATAATTCAGACACTAGTACTAATCCTATTGGTAAGTGTTTTGCACGGCCTGCATGCATACTGGTATTTTTATTGGTTTTGAACAACCTGCATGCATACTGGTATTTTGATTGTGTTTTGTACGACATGCATGCATACTGATATGTTTATTGTGGTTTGCACGACCTGCATGCATACTGGTATTTTGATTGTGTTTTACACGACCTGTATCTTGATTGTGTTTTGTACAACCTGCATGCATACTGGTATTTTGATTGTGTTTTGTACAACCTGCATGTATACTGGTATTTTGATTGTGTTTTGTACGACCTGCATGCATACCGATATTTTGATAGTGTTTTATACGACCTGCATGCATACTGATATTTTGATTGTGTTTTGTGCGACCTGCATGCATACTGGTATTTTTATTGTGTTTTGCACGACCTGCATGCACACTGATATTTTGATTGTGTTTTGTACGACCTGCATGCATACTGGTATTTTGATTGTGTTTTACACGACATAATGGTATTTTGATTGTGTTTTGCACGACCTGCATGCATACTGGTATATTGATTGTGTTTTGTACAACCTGATTGGATACTGATATTTGATTGTGTTTTGCACGACCTGCATACATTCTGGTATTTTGATTGTGTTTTACACGACCTGCATGCATACTAGTATTTTGATTGTTTTTGGCACGACCTGCATGCATACTGGTATTTTGATTGTGTTTTGTACAACCTGCATGCATACTGGTATTTTGATTGTGTTTTGCACGGCCTGCATGCATACAGATATTTTGATTGTGTTTTGCACAACTTGCATGCATACTGGTATTTTGATTGTGTTTTGCACGACCTGCATGCATACTGGTATTTTGATTGTGTTTTGCTCAACCTGCATGCATACTGGTATTTTGATTGTGTTTTCCACGACCTGCATGCATACTGGTATTTTGATTGTGTTTTGTACAACCTGCATGCATACTGGTATTTTGATTGTGTTTTGCACAACCTTCATGCATACTGGTATTTTGATTGTGTTTTGCACGACCTGCATGCATACTGGTATTTTGATTGTGTTTTGCACAACCTGTATGCATACTGGTATTTTGATTGTGTTTTGCACGACCTGCATGCATACTGGTATTTTGATTGTGTTTTGCACAACCTGCATGCATACTGGTATTTTGATTGTGTTTTGCACGACCTGCATGCATACTGGTATTTTGATTGTGTTTTGCACGACCTGCATGCATACTGGTATTTTGATTGTGTTTTGCACGACCTGCATGTATACTGGTATTTTGATTGTGTTTTGTACAACCTGCATGCATACTGGTATTTTGATTGTGTTTTGCACAACCTGCACGCATACTGATATTTTGATTGTGTTTTGCACGACCTGCATGCATACTGGTATTTTGATTGTGTTTTGCACGACCTACATGCATACTGGTATTTTGATTGTGTTTTACACGACATAATGGTATTTTGATTGTGTTTTGCACGACCTGCATGCATACTGGTAATTTGATTGTAAATGGAAGGACTCTTGGTGGTTTATACTTTAGCATCATTTCTTATAAATATAATGGATATAGCATCGTCGCTTTTGTAATAAGTGACTAGTTACATCTTATAAATGAATTTAAGTTACTCCATTACATCTCTTTATCTGACTATTGCCCTATATCCGCTTCTATTAATCTAGCCACACATAAGTTAAAACCAGAAAGTAAGCATTCGAAAAGGAACAAATGTTGCGTAAAATATGCTTGGACGGAAGATTTTCCGTCTGTATTTACTAACTTTCTTAAGAACCGCAAACCATTTTATACGCGACGATCTTTCTTATGCAAAGATTTGTCAATCTTCGCAAGAATCATGCGATCTATCAACACAGACCTTTACGATGCTAGTAAATCTCTTAAACTTTTTAGAGTAAAGAAATGGAATTTAAGAAAAAAACGATGGTATGACACTGAATGTATAGACCTAAAAACATCACCTCTCAGCACCAGACATGCTCTATTGAAGAATCTTTTAAAGCGCAGTCTTCTAATGCAGATTTATAGCAAAGGAGAACGATACAAAACATTACTGATCAGAACTCTTATTGAGGATAACACTAAAAGTAATACGGACATCTCTTTAGAAACTTGGTGTAACTATTTTCAAGCTCTAACTTTGTCAAAGGACACTATTTCATCCACATTCCACGAAAATATTAATAACATAATAGACGGATATAAAGCTAAACAGAAAACAAATATAATTCTAGACAAAGAACATCACAAAAGAAAAAAAATAACGCCATAAATAAACTTGAAAGTAGAAAACTAATGGACCTCATTTGATCTTCAACGGGACCCTTAAGTATTTTCTGCCGTTTCTTAGTGATCACTGCCATATATATTTTAATATAAATTTCGATAATGACTTATTCCCACATCGTTGGTAAGAATCCACATAAAGGGGTGCAAATCTGATGTAAATGACTAACGCGGTATTTCACTCTACGCCTGTTTAAGCAAATGTCTCCTTTTAAGAAGAAGAAGAAGAAGAGTCTGTATTCATTCCAATCCCCAAACGGACTGTGAGGATACATTCAAATGGCCCAAACGGACTGTGAGGATACATTCCAATAGCCCAAACGGACTGTGAGGATACATTCCAATGGCCCAAACGGACTGTGAGGATACATTCCAATGGCCCAAACGGACTGTGAGGATACATTCCAATGGCCCAAACGGACTGTGAGGATACATTCCAATGGCCCAAACGGACTGTGAGGATACATTCCAATGGCCCAAACGGACTGTGAGGATACATTCCAATAGCTCAAACGGACTTTGAGGATACATTTCAATAGCCCAAAAAGACTGTGAGGATACATTCCAATGGCCCAAACGGCCTGTGAGGATACATTCCAATAGCCCAAACGGACTTTGAGGATACATTCCAATAGCCCAAACGGACTGTGAGGATATATCTTTTTTTCAATGAATTAAATTGAATGGTAGATAGTACAATAAACAACAAGGTATCATCATCTATAGTCTACAATATACAAAGAAATCATAGTAAGAAACGAAATTACATATTCATGCAGATGCAGATCAATGCAAATGAAATAAGCAGATTAATTCACAAAATTTCTCCGTAGGGAGAAAGAGATATCTACGTTATTAAGGGTAATAATATGAAGATAAAATCAGAAGTTATATAATACAAATTCATATTGAAGTGGTGGTCAGTCAAAATATTTACAAGATATATGAATATACGACGGTATTTCTAAGATTAAAAGCTTTATAAATGTAAGTGGCCAAATTATTCAAAATTTTAGTATCTGGGTATTCATAAGTTCTATAAATTTAAACATATTTGTTTTTTCTGAAATATGTCTCTATATATTTTGGCTCTTAGATCTTTATACAATAAGCATTCAATGACAAAATGATATTCATCTTCAATGACGTTACAAATAGAACAATGTCTATCATGAATTGGTTTATACGGTCTCGCCCATCTACCAGCTTCAACTTCGAGTCTGTGAGAGGATACTCTAAATTTAGCAATTGCATTTCTATATTTCAAAGAATAGATGCTTTCAAGGTAAAGTTTTTATCCGAAATTTGCAATATTTAAATAAAATAATGCTCGACTACTGTTCTTAAGACGATCCATTCAATTTTTGATAAAATTGTCCGATATCCTTAATTTAAATGACTGTAAAAATATGTCAGTGTTACCTACCCCTTGATTAACATAAACTTCATAGAATCCTAATCATGACAATAAATCTTTAATTAAATATTCCTAATTTACTTTATTGGTAGAGCTTCTGAATCGTTCAACATTATTTGGTATATATATTTTAAATATTTGTCCTCCTTTGCATCTAATATCTTAAACCAAAACTTCACAATATAATAAAATCTATTTACTATCATTGTCGTACGCCATAACTCCCCATAAATAAAATCATTTTGTGTTGTCTTCTTCACTTCTAATATCTTTTTGCAAAAATGTAAATGCACTCTTTCAATGCATTTAGCAGGAATAAATCCCCAGGCTTGGCAGCAATAATTTTTATCAGTCTATCAAAAAGATTCAGAACATGGCTTGTTTTTAAGGACGTAAATTTAAAAAGGTGTTTTTCAAGTAAAAATATCGCTTTTTAGCTTCTCCTGCCAATGGTGTGTGTGCTTCAGTTAAGGAACCACCAGACGTCATAACAAGTCCGAGATATGTAAACTTATTTACAATTTCCAGTTTTTCATTACAGTAAGTGAATTCCATATTTCTAGGTAAAGTACCACCTTTTCTAAAAATAACAACCTTTGCTTTTGAGATATAAACCATAAGGTTCCACTTAGCACAATAATCTTTCAAATAATTTAACCCAGACTGAAGGTCTTAGGGCGAACCTGAAAAGATGGTAATGTAATGGTAAAGAATAAAAAGATGTAACATTTCAATACTATACCTTCAATACCATGCATGGCAAACTCTTCCTCTAAATCATTCACAAATATTGAAAAAAGAAATGGTGATAAACATTCACCTTGCCGGACACCAAGAATACAAGAGAATTCATCACTTAACATATTATCATATTTGACTATTAACTTTGCATTGCTGTACATTGATATGATTATATCTAGAATATTTCCCCTTAAACCAAGTTTTATTAATTTATACCATACGTTATCCCTTACTATCTTATCAAACGTTTTGGTGAAATCAATAAACGCACAAAATTAATTTTTGTACCTTGATTAATGATAGGTGAGATAACCCATGTAAAATAAAAATATTGTCAACTGTACTCATGATTTTTATAAATCCCGCCTGTGCTTCAATAAAGACATGCTTATTTTCTGCCCATAACTCCAGAATCATAGCATTCTTAGAAGCAACTGACTTATTAGATAATCTCCAGTTTGGATTTCGGCAAAATTATAGAACAATTTGATAATGCTTTTATTCTTAAATCCCCCATAAATAAAAACAAATACTCAAAACGAAAGCTTTTAATATGATTTGTGCATTTTCAGCATTCGATTCAATCTGTAGAACAGGTATCTTTATAATTATATATTACATCTTTATAATTATCAACACAGACTGTAAAACAGGTATGTTTTATAATTATATATTATGATCAACACAGTCTGTAGAACAGGTATGTTTTATAATTATATATTTTGATCAACACAGTCTGTAGAAAAGGTACATGTTATATATATATATATATATATATATATATATATATATATATATATATATATATATATATATATATATATATGCAGTTCTGCACTGCAACCGGTTCCATTATGAGGTCGGAATCCCCTTTCCTAGAGCGTTTCGGCGCTGGCCCACAACACTCTCCAGGGGTGCGCCGACTGAGTTGATCAGACTCAGCCCGGAACCGATTAGTTTTTCCAACACTCCTCTCTCTTCCGCCAAATCCAATGTGAGGCTTCCTCGGCCTTTTTGTCAACCTTATTGACTAAATTCCTGCGGCTAGGTCCTGTAATCACGATGACTCCCAAGGCACGCCAAAAAGGTATGTGTTACAAAGCCACGACATCCTATTTCCACCGGTAGATTCCAGGCCTTTTTTCCATTCTTCTGGTACTCATGGATGAGTGGCTGATACTTGGCCAATGTCCTCTCATGGGCCTCCTCATTCTAGCTTCACATAGCACTGTCAGTTCCAACAAAATCACCTGCTTGGTACCTTCTGACCACAGTACAATATCAGGTCTGAAGTTTGTCTTACAGATGTTCCTTGGGAAATTCAGCTGTCCTTTTACATCTGTCTGCATTTCCCAATCCTGCGCTGTTGTCAAGATGCCTCTTGCGTCAGTCTTTAATCATTGTGTCTCGCCACTTCTCATAAAACTGATGAAGTCGGGACCTCTTTCCACTTGGTGTTTCTTTCACCTGCCTATATGCATATTGGCAGCAATCTCAGCAAACACTTGGTCATGGCCTCAACGATAACGACCATCTGTCAGAGCTACATTGCAGGATGGCAGCACGTGTTCTAAATTTGCAAGTCTCTCACAAAGTTTACAGTTTGGGTCATCAGTTAGTCCCAATGTCTTAAAGTTTGTTGGTGTAAGGAGAACATCATACACTGAGCGTAAGAGGAAGCTGAATTTCTGAGCATCAACTTTCTAGATGTCGCTCCAAGACAGTTTCCTGGACCTAGCAGCTTCCCAGCATAGCCAATCTTCCTGCTTCCTCATGCCGAAAGTTTTAACGTGCCTGCTTTCCTCTTCTGCAAGACGTACTTCTTTCTGGACCATGGCACGCTTCTCTTTGGTGCTTGCTGCTTGCCATGTAGGTCTTTTCAGACTTCCAAGCCCTAACCTTCCTGTTGCTACTGTACCTACCATGTCATTGTGTCTCAGTCTGGATTCTGCCTCTTCAACTGCCTTTGCTGCTACCCACTTTCTACATGTCAGTACCTCAATTGCTACTTCTCTCACCTTCTCATATGCACTGTCATTCAACATCATCACCTGCCTGACCTTGGTCACCTTGAACATAGAAAAGTATGGAGAAACACCTTACCCTGTCACCGATTGTCCATAAAATAAAAGCTGAATGAGTATTTAAAATTCACTAAATCTGCACATGTTGAAGATCATAGACTACCTTTATTCAATACACACAGAAAAGTGCATGTTTGTGTCGTAGACTACCTTTATTCAATTCACACAGAAAAGTGCATGTTTGTGTCGTAGACTACCTTTATTCAATACACACAGAAAAGTGCATGTTTGTGTCGTAGACTACCTTTATTCAATACACACAGAAAAGTGCATGTTTGTGTCATAGACTACCTTTATTCAATACTCACAGAAAAGTGCATATTTGTGAGTGATATTTTTCCACATGGAACAATCATCGAGATCACATTGGTTTTTCACAGCATAAAGTCAAGTCGTAAATCGTTAATGATTTCGCAATGTCTCGTATACTTTTCCTTGAGTTGGTCATTTTCTTTCACAGGACTGTTATTGTGATTAAAAAAATCGTATATACATTTTTTGTTTTTCTGATATAATAACAGACAAATGTGACAACCGCGTCATTTCACGTTCAATCTCTCGAAGAGTTCGCAGAGCAACAAGACACTTAGATAACAACTGACGTCATATAGGTGATGTAATAAAATAATGATCACATTTCGAGTTGCGCAGTAAGCATGTATTATACAAAAGCGAACATCCTTAAGTTTCTATTAAAGTCTTTCAATATGGTCATAAGTTTCAAATCTTTTGTGTGGTTGCTTTATTACTTTAACTGTAGAATCTGTAGAAATAGACTTTATATTTACATGTACTCACACTCTCCGTTCATACAAGAGGCAAGATCAAGGTTATGTTTTTTAAAACCTTACTTAATTTTCAGTCAATATTTCTCTATACGGTCGTAAGGCTTATTTCCTTTGAGTTAAAAGCCAGAAATTCTGTCATGCTCATAGCTACACCATTCGTTATGAGATATTTCTAGCACGAGAATCATCAGGAAAAATGTTTGACCTTTCAAAGACATCCGTGTGCGTACTGACTAGGTTCCAGGTAATTAAACATGTGTTAACAAAGTTTTCACAAGTCTTATTGGCGCGATCAGAACTGACAGATATCGTTGGTTTTGTCTACTGTTCAGTGAGGATGGTTCTATTGCATAATATGCAAATTGTTTAATGTCCAGCTCGAGAAAGATGTGTTCTGCTCTCCTGAATACCAAAAACTCTCAGAGTCGTGTCCAGGATTGCACGAAATAAGGCTGATGTAAAGAAATTTGAACAGCAGCTCAAGCATTCTAAATTTGTAAACCCAACATCTTCCGTTTGTGGTCTACTTAATGTATTGCACTAGAATGAAGGCATTGTCTGTGCTTAATGCAACCGCTCGAGGAAAAGCAAGGGTTCTAGATTTTGTGTTCCATTTACTGTGCAGAAGAGATGCAGTTTTTCACGAGAAACTTGAAAATGACAAGCCTTTTACACAGCAGTGCACATAACATATGCATACACAATTGGTACCATTAATCCTTTGCAAAGGCTGGTGAAAAAATCTTATAGCGATTGCTCATAAGAAACCAGGGATGAAATTAAAGCTGAAACGGTTAGTCAGTTCCTAAACCGGTTACCCGTAATCCATTAACCGAACCGTAACCAGTTATTCGCAGTCGAAACCACCTCTTGTCGGGCGTGTGGACTGTCAAGAATTACAGCGTAATAAAAGCTTCCAGTTTCTAAAATCTTCTGAAACTTACATGTTACACTTGCTGACACAAGAAATAATTCCCGCTTGCTTTTGCATGAGCTCTAGGCATACGTTCCAATTTTAATTATTTTGTCATATTCTCTGCCATTTCATGCAGTAATCAGTAACCAATCAGGCCGATTGTCAGGATCACTCAGACGCAAAATGTAAAACTTGTGTATCGCTAGCATTAAAATGACTTAGAGGCAAAGCTGTAAGACGTCTAAACTGTCAAAGGAAGAAAACAAGGTTCGTGTATTTGCGAATGTGTATATGTGTGTACGCGTTTGCATATAGTATGAGTGAAGAAGTTTGAGTGAAGATGGTATTAATATAATTCTGTATCACATCCTAGAATAGCAGCTCAGGGTTCATGTCTAGCATCTGACTGCACCCTTGGCATATGTATTACAATGTTTCAGTTCATATTTAAAGCATGTTGTCTTTTTTTTATAAAGAAAAGGCTTGTTCAGCTTACTAAACACGCCTGGTATTACTAGGCAAGTTGTGTGTGTGTGTGTGTGTGTGTGTGTGTGTGTGTGTGTGTGTGTGTGTGTGTATTTCGGGGGGGGGGCGGTTACCATTACTACTAGAACCGTCAACGGTTATCTGGGTAATCGTTGAAGACCTAGATGAAATTCACCTTAAAGTCCACCTGGAACATGAAAGATCACATCAGTGGCAAAGCAAGAAATTCTGGCCCGCCCCTCCCCCCCCCCCCCCGCAAAACGTAATTATGGGGCCCCCTCCCAATAAAAAAGTTGTTTCATGGGAATTTAGGGCTCCTACTGGGCCTAGCCCCCCACCCCCTTCCCCGGTTTGCTTGGGACGGTAATACGCCACTGGATCACATATACTAGAATATGGCTTTAAGCCTTAACGTGTTGATAAGGCAACATGTTTACCTGCAATGGAATGTATGTCTGTCTCCACATACGAAGATGCAATACTTCAATCTACATAATAATTGCCAAAATGGGATTAGTGTAGGACAAGAGCAAATGACCTGGATTAAACAACTGCAGATATCGCAGGAATCTTTGTACCCAGAGTATTGGAGGGGGGGGGGGGCTTCTTCAAGAAGGGTCTATGTGATTTTTGACCAATACCAGTAGCCGTCCATAGAGGCCTTGGTTCGTAAGAGGAAGAAGACGTAGGCACTGACCAATGTGCTTTGTTGTTTACATTTGTGACATAATTAAATGAGAAACAGGAAACATCTCATCGATATGTATATGGCAATAAAACAAACTTGTCTCATTACTCCTGTAAGGGCACAATCGGCATATACTCGGGTATTTCTGCCAATAATCGGAAAAATACTCTTCGGAAATATTACTATAGCTGCCATTCCATTTAAGAATTTAAATTCATATTGTATAGGTTTCATGAAGTCATAAAGTTTGAAAATAGACTGCACACTGCATGAACGGTTGAAGCGAAGTGAAGGCCTTTCATGCATAGCGTGTGACCGTTTATCAAGCTTGCTGACTCCATGAATCCTGTCCAATATGAAGTTCAATTCTTATACTTACAAAAACATGTATAAAACAATAACAAATCTCAGGTAATAAATAACAGAACTATATTTTAACCGTTGTTTACAACTATTCCCAAAGCACACAATTCATAATTATTTCCTTTCTGGTGTTATGAACTAATAACTTCATTCGGAACATTCTCGTCTCTTCCAATGAAAGTCAGATAACTTCGATCCCCTCAAACAGACTCGGGCTTGAGGGCAGTTCAAAATGGACATTATTTATATCCGAGGTTTTTTTTTTAGCTTGTGATGGAAAAGGCCGAGGATTTTCTGATTTCTTATAACTTCTAGTTTTTACGTCACATAATAGGATTTTAACCAATCAAAACGCTTACAAATTCTTTTTAAAATATATTTAATTATATATACATGTACAATGTTTACCACAGGACGTCATGTGCACAAGACACACCATCATAGAGTCGATTCAACTGATATGACCAATTCTTAGTCGAAACAGTTTCTTACTTCAAGCATCAACTCACCATAGCACTTTCTTTTACTGAATTTGTCCAAATATTTCAACATTTATGTCTTAATACTTTTTACATGGTTTTATCTTGCCTGGCTTACTTTACCGTTTGTCTGAGTATCCACTATTTTTCCCATCGACTTTCCCCTTTTACGCTGTATCACTCTATCGAAGTATTTCCTATGTAGTTTTTGGTTGAAAAGCCACGAGGAGAAAACTTGGTTACGCAATTACCTTTGAAGGATCCGTCACCGGAAGGCTTTAAAATTCTTGTTGCTGGCGTAGGTGGTGTTCATTTATTAGCAGGAAGTGATTTGAGTAGACTATTGTCAAATGAGGAGGAAGCTGACACCAGAGAAATCTTTCCCAAAACTGATGCCCTTAAACAGGTTTTTCAACTTTTGAACAGCTCATACTAGCGTTCTGGGACACGGAAGTTCTTCTTCCATTGCTATAAAAGCAAGGATGAATGGTTCTTCACTTGCTTACCTAAGCAAGGTTACATTGTCAGAATTAAATATATTATGAGGTTCGACTGATTTTGACCAGAGAGAGAGAGAGAGAGAGAGAGAGAGAGACTCTACAGGGATTTCATTCAATCCCAGGATGCAATGCTGCTAATGGTTATTCAGCCCCTAAGAAAGCAGGTGCTTGAAAAAAATATTTATTTTGTACCATACGACTGATAATATTGCAGGTTTAATTGTTTTCTGAATTTATTTTACTCATTTAGATCTCATAAGGAAAAATTAGAATAACGCAAAATGATCGGTTATATAATCAAAACTTGACAAGAACCTGTAAGATGCAACCTTTCGGTATAGACAATTCCCAATGAGTACTCTCTTGTCATTTTATATTTGTGTGAAATTAGTAACCACTCGCATGACTTTCAAAGGCAAATTCTGCGTGCTTACTTAAATCAGTTGTTTAGCAATAATCACATATTCAGTAATCAGACATCCAATAACCTGTATGCAATGGATCATGTCCTGAAAGAATATTAAAATTCCATTCATGGACCAAAAATCTAGTACTTAGAAAGTACATACAGAAATTTATCCTCTTTCTCAAAAAAAAAAACAAAAAAAAAACAAAAAAAAAACAGAAAAACAACAACACAACAACGCTTGAGTATGAAGTGTTGGACTGGTGCCATCCAAAATAACATCCATTGGATATGTTTCTGATATACAACATAGAACCGGATTTGCCTGAGAAGACAAAGATTATAAACATGTTACAATCTGAATTCTAAAATGTTAAGATTTAAATCAAATATTAGTTAGTAGCAAAATGTTGTGGCATCTCATTAGTGCTGCCCTATATTTGTCTTATATTGATCATCGACACGTTTCAAAAGTTTTTGATGACTGAAGATAACAATTCCTTTTGTATACATTTCTTCTTAATTACCGTTTAGGTTTATAGCCAGATCTTGGAAAGTGAACCCTATTCAAGAAAATAATTGTCGCAATACGGTTGACTCAATATTATTGAGTTTTAAAGTTTGAATATTTACTGAATTGCAGACATATGACAAAATTGTTTAAGAATGTGTGGCTTCCTTTGCGTTAACCTGAACTTAACTGACGACTCCAGCTCTGATGAAAAAGACTTTGATCTAATTTCAATAATTGTGACCTACTTTTCGTTCTTTTATTGATAACCTAGAAATGATACAGAAATGTTTTTGAATCCATAGGATCCAAAGACTCCGATTATATTGTTGGTAACATGTTGACACCCAGAACCGAATATTTGTAGATTTTACCACAAGTCTAACCGTTGAGAAGGTCACATTGTAAGTGCAATATTTATTCAACCGGAACTGGACTCTTGTCGATAAGTTACCCGCCTATCCACCTTCTCTCCGCTAGGAACCATTCATATATAGATCAAACGATTCCTTATTCCTGATCATGCATAGCATTATAAACTTGTAAAAATGGACGCCACTCTCTTTTCGGGTTCAAGTTAGGAACCCCAAACAACTCAGAGTCCTTGTAGTGTCACTTCTGCAAATAAACAACCATTATATATATATATATGATTTGAAAAGTCTGACACATATACAGTGCAGAACATGTGTGAAACCAGCCGCACTAGTAATACACTGCGTTTTGATTTTGTCAGTTTGTACAAGATACAATTTTATTTAGGACAGAATCAGTCTGTAGTGCAGCACTTGTGTTAGTTTGTTAGTTTGTTCAAGATACAATTTTATTTCGGACAGAATCTGTCTACAGTTCAGTACTAGAGTTAATTTGTCAATTTGTTCAGTCTAAAGTGCAGTACAAGTGTTAGTTTGTCAGTTTGTTCAAGATATAAGTGTCTAAATGTCTTGCTGACAAAATTAATCACTAGTGATTAGGTGCATGTATAAAGAATAACACCAATATAATCAAACAAGTTAGAGAGTTATATTTCGTTCCAACCTGGACTTGAACCTGCGCTAAGAGTGAATTAATCTGTTGCCTACCTCTCATGCACCAGCGCACTAACTCTCTCGTCCATGCGCTCATATCCGCTAAACACACACACACACACACACACTAGCATGAGCCAAAAACGTGGCCAATTTCGTCTAGCATGGCGTTGGCGTTTTTGTGTCTTGTGATGTACTCAAACAATGTAATTATACGTTCTGTTTGAGCACATACATTTTCGTGTCTAAAACACCTTTTTCAAATTTAGTAAATAAAGTATGTACTTAGTAAATTACATTGGTTCATAATGTAAAATAACGATCATACAGTTTGCTGTGCAGAAAAGTTTGTCGCCGCAATCGGGATAAAAATTTAACCCTGGGGCTTAAACACGTCCCTTGTACTGTCGAATATATTTGCACAGATCAAAACATGTATGACCCTTGTAATCATTGCTACTTACATATGTTAAATAAGTTGATATACTGCCGTCTTGATTTATGATTCGGTTGGAAAGTAATAATTCAGGTTGACATCTGTACTTAAATGAATTTGAATTGTTGGACACCGGCTATGTAATAAATAAAAAAGAAAAGAATATCAAGTTGTTTTGAAAAGTAAAGGACTTGTGAACAGATATGTTTTCTTGTGTATTCCTCGATATAGCAATAAACCCTGTCAATCACCAGTATCAATCGTGCATTCCACCCATGTAATAAAATATCAACAGTTGCTGATTAAAAGTTGTATTACCAATTAGAAGGGCGTGTTCAACTGTGTCTGATCTGATTGTCACATATTTCCAATCACTTATTATGTGCATCTAACATACTGGGTGTGTACGTTATCCCCAGTTCTTGAAATTACAGGACAAAACCCACCAGGCTGTTTGTATTGTAACCTGACTCGCAAAATTGTTGTTGTTTTGTTGTTCATCCTTCGAGTTCGAAGATGACCTTGACATCACAAACTGGTTTAGTTTCTGCGAGTACGTGTGTGGCTGATCAGGCCAAGTTGTGCTCTGAAATGTATGTTGCACACATGACAGGAGATGCCACTTCGGGTCGCTTAATCAATAGAGACCGTGCTGCATTTCTGAGATTTACGCTGCTCGCGCTTCTGCACTCCCTCTGCAATTCTCCTCAGTTCAAAGTCTGTAGCTCCAGTATGGACGAGATTGTGCCCGGTGGAGCGATCGTGTGCAAGATCTTCCCAAGACTCAGGGTCAATGTTGAAGTGTTTCAAGGATGACTTGAGGGAATCTTTGAAGCGTTTCTTCTGACCACACCGAGATCGCTGTCCCTCCTTCAGTTCGCCGTAGAAGATCTTCTTTGGTAGTCACTCTTGTGACATCATGGTGACATAGCCTGCCCATCTCAACTGTGATTTAATCAACAGAGATTGGATGCTTGGAATGCCTGTCCGTGTGAAAACCTCAGTGTCTGGGACACTGTCCTGTCATCTTATCCTCATCAGTTTCCTCAGGCAGTCCACGTGAAAATGGTTCAGCTTCTTGGCATTGCGTCTGTACTACACCGTCCAGGTTTTGCAAGCATACAACAGGGTCGGCAACATAATGACTTTGTAGACCTTCAGTTTTGTTTGTAGATTGATGCCTCTGCGCTCCCACATACCTGCCAAAGACCACACTTGCTTTAGCAATTCTGCCGTTGGTTTCATCATCGATGTGGACTGCGCGTGACAGTGTGCTGCCAAGATATGTGAACTTGTCCACTGCCAGGAGGGTTTGGCCATTTACTGAGATGGCAGGCTCTATGTAAAGCTTTCCTGGTGCAGTTTGGTGCATCACATCTGTCTTCTTGATACTGATTGTCAAACCGAAATTGTCAGAAGCTGAAGAGAAATGGTTAATACTCTTTTGTAGTATGAAAAAAAAGACCTTTTACCCGATAAATTATTCTCTGTCAGGCGAAAGTGTACCACAAGTCCAAAGCTTGGCCTCAGATCACAATTGTTTTGATTCTATGTTATGTATGACCATTTATTATTGTATATTTCTTACTATAAATGATAGAACTTTATAACACTCTACAAACACTAACTCACCTTAGTGCATGAATCCTGAAAGTTTTATCAAGGGTTGACAGGCTAGCTTTTGTGTATTAATACGGTAAAGAGACCGACTACGGGGAAGTAAAACACACACACACACACACACACACACACACACACACACACACACACAAAAGAACATGAATGACGTGCAATTAGGTGACACTTTACATATCACTATCTTCATTGCGGAGCCAGCAATTAACAATCTATACAGTTTTGTAAACTTTTAAGTCTACCCATTTATTATCAACATAGCTTACAACATTTCAAAACAAGTCAGCTGTGAAAGACTTGGTACTATTTTACGGAATATCTTTATTACGAGCCAGTGGCGGATCCAGAAATATCATGGTGGCGGTGTGTGCGTAAACAAGCAGGCGAGAAGTCTGGGGGATGGAATCCTCGGCGGTGGCCCAGGGGACGAAGCATTTCCAGGGCATAATTATAACCCTCTAACTGTAAGGAAAACGTACTCTAGGAAACGTTCCGGTTGTTTCTAGCTCATTTTTACAAGGTTTGGGGAGGGGTGGGGAGCACCGGCTCCGCCCCCTCTCCTCCACCCGATCCAACTTTGCTTACTTTGGTAAACCTCGAGGAGAGCTAATTGTGGTCAAGCCTGTTAATGTGATGCAGGCTAAACCTTGAATGGCTTGAAGACTAAAAAAAACCCACAACGATACTCGAATCGTAACCATGGGGGCTCCGCGCAGTCACAGTGGTTAAGACACTTGCCTCGGCACGATATAAACTTCAAAGTGTTGATATGCCATAAAACACCAAACACCAACCAACTCGTAATCCTGAGACCTATTTATATCTGTCTATCTATCTGGCCGTCTTTCTATATATTTATTTATCTACCAATCTGGCTTTCGATGTACACGCCTCCCAATCTGCCGGTCTGTTTTTTTTCTTTCTTTATTTCTTTTTATATATAAATTTTCCTCCATCATTTTGTTTCTTTCTTTATTTCTTTCTTATATTTTCTTGCTTTATTTCATATGGGTAATTTTCAGAATAGCTGAGAATCTCAGATTAATATAACCCAAGTCACGTCACATACATGGCAGGGCTGAAATCAAACCACATAGATGTCTCCACTTCACGTGACATAAATGGTAGCGCTGAAATCAAACCATATAGATGTCTCTAAGCGCACACAACGCTTCATCTCTGAGTGCAATCATTATATTTTCCTTTTTTTTTCTTTTTTTTTTTTTTTCCTGAACATAAAAAATAAGTAAATAAGTTATATCGTCGTTTTTGAAAGAAAAGGTGAGGATTATATGGTCATGTTGGTGGTGCGTGCGTTCGTGTCACTGTGTGTGTGTGTGTTAATTAACGTCTCCAAACTTCTCAGCACACTACCGAAACCTCACAACACAGTATCGTAAACCTCACAACACAGTATCGTAAACCTCACAACATACTACCGTAAACCTCACAACACAGTATCGTAAACCTCACAACACGCTACCGTGAACCTCACAACACACTACCGTAAACCTCACAAAACAGTATCGTAAACCTTACAACACAGTATCGTAAACCTTACAACACAGTATCGTAAACCCAGAGTCACACAACGGCAGCCATCCCTTAAATGGTCTGGGTAGGATTCGAAACAGAAACCCAATGATTTTGAATCCTGCACTCTATTATACATTGAAATAAGACTTGAATTTTGAAGATTACCTAATATCGCTGCTGAAAATGGTATACATTCCTGTACTGAAATTTAGTACTTGTAATCATAAATTACCTGTCGAATCTGGGCGCTAGGGAAATAGACCACAGGAGGATAGAATATATAACCTATGTGGAAGCGCAGAAGTGGACCATAAATTTAAATATTTGTATCCCTATTGTTCACGGGATAGAGTCAATTACTTGGACTCCTATTTTCACATTTGGCGAAGCTTCAGGAACAACTCTCCACACTAAATAAATCAAAACTTGAAAGCATTATGAGTGTATTTGTATGACTAATGTAGACAAAAACTTCATGAGTGTATTTGTATGACTAATGTAGACAAAAACTTCATGAGTGTATTTGTATGACTAATGTAGACAAAAACTTCATGAGTGTAGTTGTATGACTAATGTAGACAAAAACTTCATGAGTGTAGTTGTATGACTAATGTAGACAAAAACTTCATGAGTGTATTTGTATGACTGATGTAGACAAAAACTTCATAAATGTATTTGTATGACTGATGTAGTGTATTTGTATGACTGATATAGACAAAAACTTCAAGAGTGCATTTGTATGACTGATGTAGACAAAAACTTCATGAGTGTATTTGTATGACTGATGTAGACAAAAACTTCATGAGTGTATTTGTATGACTGATGTAGACAAATACTTCATGAGTGTAATTACAGGTCTGATGTAGACAGAAACATTAAGACGGTGTTTGCATGACTAATGTAGATAACAATTTTTCCTTTAAGAAGAACAGTCTGAGTATCTTTTGTCCTTCGTAACAATATGTATTATTTGTATCTGTGTACATATTGTGTTTCTTTGAATGGCATTCCCTTTTTTTAATCTAAATTTGTTAAATCGAGAGAAAAAAACTAAAGACCGCGCTTGTTATGTTTATTTCTTTATGTCACTTTCTATGTCTGCTGCTTATTGTATATTTGAGATTGAGGCATATTTGCAATACACATTTGTACGAGTTTAGTGTATCTCAACCTTTCATTAATAACAACAGTGGAATTTTCATTACCTGGTAAAATTTCTTTCTGAGATTGTTTAACACAGAAGTTCTGAAGTTTTAATATTGTTTCTCTATGTATTGAATTTATTGAGTCTATGAATGTCGAGTTTACTTCTTATATGTATGAATTATGTAGACTCCGTACAAAAAAGTAAACTCTCTCTCTCTCCCTCCCTCCCTCCCTCTCTCTCTCTCTCTATCTCTCTCTCTCTCTCTCTCTCTCTCTCTCTCTGGCATTGCTTGATTGATTCTTACACTAATTCTAACCTCTTAATATGAATACGTTACGCCACCTTAAATTTGTGATTTGTGTTTTCTCATATTCCACCTGCGAGTGGCCTGAGAAAATATTATATGAATAAAAGTGTGTTCTGTTCTGTTCACTTCTGCCACTGAGACACCGCTATGTTGTGTTGTGTTCTGCTCCCTTCAGCAAGCTATTGAGACACCGCTATATTGTGTTGTGTTCTGCTCCCTTCAGCAAGCTATTGAGACACCGCTAAGTTGTGTTGTGTTCTGCTCCCTTCAGCAAGCTATTGAGACACCGCTATGTTGTGCTGTGTTCTGCTCCCTTCAGCAAGCTATTGAGACACCGCTAAGTTGTGCTGAGTTCTGTTTCCTTCTGCCACCGGGACACTGCGGATCCTAATGATGCATGGAATTTTCTACGGATGGTGATACTGCTTCTCTCTCACCAGTGTATTCCACTGTCATTAAATTTACAATATGAGAGAAGAAAGAATATGTATAACCATCATTTATTGCCCCTTGTTAGCATATCAAAAGGTCAAAGTCATTGGATACCTTGATGATATGGTGTTGAGTTAGTGAATAGCAGAAAGACCTTGTGTCGATAAATGGGATTACAGTAATTATGATGAGATAGTTCATGTCATTCGTGAATAAAGTAGAATTATTGTAAATCTCTTAAAGCTTTAAGTGACATTATAAAGTAATCAGGGAAAATCCTGACCACTGTCCCCACCTCAAATAAACTTATAAAAATATATACATAACTCCCGTCAATATAGCAAGTATAATAAACCTATAAAACCTTGATAACACGTGTACTGCGAAACTCGGTGTCTACCGAGTGAAGAGCGTCATGGTTTGGTTTACTCAGGTGAGACAGGAAATTATAGGTGTCGAACGTGTGAAGGACATCATTGTCTGGTTTACTCAGGTGAGACAGGAAATTATAGGTGTCGAACGTGTGAAGGACATCATTGTCTGGTTTACTCAGGCGAGACAAGAACTTATAGCAAACTTTAGGCATATAGTAATAGTGTACCAAAGTTGCAGTTGAATACAGACAATGATGTACAAGATACATGAATTTAAAAAAACTAACAGCACTGTGGAGGGCAGAAAAGTGACACTGTCCCCACCTCAAATAAACTTATAAAAATATATACCTATTTTTTAAAAATATATCATTTACAGGCGAGATATTCAGCGCATATGTCTCAACATGGGCCTTCCTCGTATTCTTTTTTATAAAGAAAAACAAGCGTACATGGACCCTTCCTGTCTGTTTGTGGCAAATATAGTCGGACATGGGCCCTTCCTCTATGTTTGAGGCAAATGTAGTCGCACATGGACCTTTCCTGTATGTTTGTAGCACATAGGCCTTTCCTGTATGCTTGCAGTAAATGTAAGTGGTCCATGATCTCATACCTGTATTATGTTTGTATGAAAAAACCCACCCACCCACCCTAAAAAAAGAAAAAAACAAAAAAAGACCGCAAATAAAGAATGGCAATCTATCGATAAGAACAAAGCTGAGAATTCTACACATATGCGTGTTCTAGACACTCCTATATGCGTGTGAGACACGGACCTTGAAGAAAAGAGATATAGAAGGGCTGAACGCGTTCGAGATGAAGTGCTATACGAAGATTCTAAAGGAAGGTCAACTGGCAGTAAATGTTAGTGGTCCATGATCTCATAACTCTATGTTTGTAGATTTAAAAAAAAAATATGCAAATGAGCCTTTCCTGCATGTTTGTTACTAAATTAAGTGCACATGTGTCTTTCTAGTATGTTTGTAGCAAAAATAGGCGCTCATGGGTTTTTCCGATATGTTTGTAGCAAAAATAAGCGCACATACGCTTTCCCTGAATGTTTGTCGAAATATAAGCGCACATGGGCCTTTCGTATGTTTGTACCAATAATACTGGTACATGGGCCTATCCTCTATGTTTGTACCAAAAAAAAAGAAAAAGAAAAAAAAAAAAAAATAGCGCACATGTGAAAAAGAATGTTCCTAGCGATGTGATTAGTCCAACTGTTAATCTATCTAAACTGCTACGAGTTTGCCCTTTAATGGCTTCTACATATTCTTTTTTTAATCAGTCCATTTTAAGTAATATGCTTTTAATTGTGGGTGGTCAGCATTTTTATTGAAACTTTACCAATAGTTAGATCGTGATATATTTACTGTCGAGAAGCAAATAAAAACAAAAAGCGCATACGACCCTCACTTACTTAAAACATATATGCATATATGCGTATCAATGGTATAGACTCAATATTGTCTCAAAAATATGCTTTAATGAAAATTTATAAAATTTACTGACTCCAGGAGCAGAAGCAAACTTTTTTGTATGGATAGATGAATAAACAGGATTATTATGGCTAGTACATTTATGAAAGATGACATAACAGAGCACAGAAAACTCATGTCTAATCGGGGCATTCTCCAGAGAGCATGAAATTTAGATACAAATAATTCTGTAAAAATCGGCGCCATTATCTGTAAGTCATTGTGGGTATGACTTATAGGCTGTTGTTATTTGTTGGTTTTTTAAAATCTCTGAAGTTATTATTTATTTCTCAAATGACAACAGAGTAGTCACACCCATATTGCTTTGATGAAACAGTGAAGTGTGAAGATTTTTAGTTAAGTTGACGGTAGTGTGTTATAAAGTTTACGGTAGTATGTTGTAAAGTTTACGGTAGTGTGTTGTAAGATTTATGGTAGTGTGGTGTAAAGTTTACGGTAGTATGTTGTAAGGTTTACGATATTGTGTTGTAAAGCGTATGGTAGTATGTTGTAAAGTTTACTGTATGGTATTGTAAGATTTACGGTAGTGTGTTGTAAAGTTTTCGGTAGTGTGCTGTAAGGTTTACGGTAGTGTGCTGTAAGGTTTACGATACTGTGGGGGCGCTCTACAGATAATACATGCTTCTGAGAGAGTGACAGGTGTAAGATGAAGTATTTTGCATTTGCAACATGCACAATGGAGAGAATGTTGGCATACCTCTATGTTACTTTCATGTACTGTGGCTGAAATTTCTATACATATTGTACTTGTGGACACTGGACATGATCTAAGCACACGGCAGACAAAATGGCAGCTCTAAAGTACTCGAAAAATCAGCCTGAATTAGTCAAAAGTGCACTATTTTCAGGAGTTATTAAAATAGGGAAACGAATTTTGCCAGAGCAGACAATACCAGCCTCTGAAAGTACTATGAATAAATTACAAAATATCTAAAAAGTAAAAAAAGTGATCGGCTCTTTTTTTTTTATTTACCTTTGAAGTCCAGGGAGTGAAAATGACTAAGCGGAGCTAGCAGTTTTTTGAGAGGTGCACATCTTAAGTAAGACCAAGCTGTATACTCTATAACCCAAATTTCACCCATCAATCATACACCAAAATAAAGGGAATTCAAAGTTCTTTTAACAATGCCTAAGATATACAAGGTCTTTTTTAAATAGCCAGAACAGCCAGTGAGGAAACCCTGGGTAATTCTTTTTCTTTAAATTTCTAACCCTATGCAAAGTACGAAACTGGAGAGCGCCACCTGTGTTGTGAGGTTTACGGTAGTATCTTGTAAAGTTTACGGTAGTGTGTTGTAAAGTTTACGGTAGTATGTTGTAAGGTTTACGATATTGTGTTGTAAAGCGTATTGTAGTATGTTGTACAGTTTACTGTATGGTATTGTAAGATTTACGGTAGTGTGTTGTAAAGTTTACGGTAGTGTGCTGTAAAGTTTATGGTAGTGTGTTGTAAAGTTTACGGTAGTGTGTTGTAAAGTTTACGGTAGTGTGTTGTAAAGTTTACGGTAGTGTGCTGTAAAGTTTACAGTAGTATGTTGTAAGGTTTACGATATTGTGTTGTAAAGCGTATGGTAGTGTTATATATGATGTTTATATAATATTATAAATATTTTAGGAAATTATAAATGTTTCTTCACTTTAATATTTGCTTAAATCTTTATGTTTATCAGGAAAAACATGTTTAACTAGTGTCCTTGAATTAGGTTGTTTGATCAATATGTTTTCTCAATTTGAAGGTCAAGGTTGATTTTTGTTTACAAGTAAAAATTCCATTAAGATGACTCATATTCTAGAACATTCTGTCATGTGACCAATCTTTATATATGCCATGTTTGGTGGACATTTATTCAGTTTTGACATTACCATCAGTCTTGTAAAGAGCTATTACAGTTGTGAAAATTCATTCCAAATTCTAAGAGGGGAATTATTTTAAATATTCATTGGATTATAACAGTGCTCACAAACTTTTGGATTTTGGATTTTTAATTGATGATTTTGGAATTTATGTGAACTTATTCAGAGATTTTGGAATACTTCATTTTGACATCAGCACATCAAAATTACTAGTACATCAGGACTTTGGAGACCATTGGCACATCATAACATTCAAGGACACAGCCGTGAATTTGGAACATTCTATATTTAGGACTTGTGATTAGAACAATCATTCTTATTGGATTATTAGGATTTCAAAACACATTACTGTAAGTGACTTTTTGATTTTTCATTTTAATTATCTAGTAATAAATTGCTTGTTGATTTTTTACTTGATTTGTTGGTTTCACTTTCTTTCTGTTACATTTTTCTTAGACCATAGAGTCGTAACAGAAATTGGGGGCTCGTCGTTCCGGGATCTGAATTTCTTTAAAGCATATTAGAGATATTAAATTTATCTTTGAAATTCATATTGATTTTGTCTCGGAGAATTTTTTATTTTTTCTTTGGCAAAGATTTTTAAATAGAGAAATTTTTTTGTGTGAAACCAACAAGCATTTACAATGGCATCTAATTTTCAGAATTTCATTTCAAAACCTACCCAGGAGGGGTTAGAGTGCATGAGAAAGGATGAGTTGCTCGAGCTTGCCAGAAAATACAGTCTATCTGAGGCAAAAGTATCATTGACAAAACAGGAGATAAAGATTATTTTAATTCAGTATTTAGTAGGAAAGGGAATTTTTGAAAATAGTGCTTTAAGTTTGAAGAGAAAGCCTGTATCTGGTTCTGACAGGAAATTAAGGGAATTAGAGTTAAAGAACCAGATGGATTTAGAATTGGCAAAGCTTCAGATTCAGAGAGAGAGAGAGAAAGAAGAGAGGCAGATACAGATGGAGAGAGAGAAAGAAGAGAGGCAGATACAAATGCAGAAAGAAGAGAGGCAGATGGAGAGGGAGAGAGAGAGAAAGAGGAGAGACAGATGCAAAGAGAAGAAAGGGAAATGCAATTTAAGTTAAGAGAATTAGAACTGGCAAACAGAGCACACTCCACTCCTTTAAATACAAGTTCAGGTTTTGTGTTATACTAGGTATATTAGGTTAGTACCCCCTTTTCAGGAAAAAGAAGTAGATAAATACTTTCTTCATTTCGAGAAAATAGCTGAAAACTTGAAATGGCCCAGAGAGCATTGGACTTTGTTATTACAAAGTGTTCTAATTGGCAAAGCTCGTGAAGTCTACATTTCACTGTCAGTACGACAAAGCACTGATTATGATGTGGTTAAGGAGTACATTTGAAAGCTTATGAGTTGGTACCAGAGGCATATCGACAAAGGTTTAGGAATTGTAGAAAAGAAACTGGACAAACTCATGTCGAATTTGCAAGGGATAAAGAACAACTATTTGATAGGTGGTGCTCAGCCAAGAAAGTAGATCAAGCTTATGATAACCTCAGACAGCTCGTATTAATTGAAGAGTTCAAGAGGTGCATCCATAGTGATGTTAGAACCTATCTTGACGAGCAGAATGTGGAAACTTTGGAAAATGCTGCTCGTATGGCTGATGATTATTCCTTGACTCACAAAATTTCATTTGGTAATAAATCGTCCTCTCAGCAGTTTTCTGGTAAAAAACCATTTCAATCTCATTCGAGTACTTCCAAATTTCACAACAGCACAACTGTTAGGAATCAAACATCTGATAAGACTGATCAGAAATCCTTATCTCTTCCTACGTGCACTTATTGTAAAACGAAAGGGCACGTTATTTCTGATTGCTTCAAGTTGAAAAATAAGCAACAGAGAAAAGACAGAGCTTTTCCAAATGCTCTTATTTCTATGAGGTCAAGGTCACGGTCTTGTATTGAAAGCAATACATTTGTTGGGTCAAACAAACCCCAGTCTGATTCTATTTTGGAGGCTTATGAACCATTCATGTCAGAAGGTTCTATATCACTTATTGGTGATTCTGCCAAACCTATCCCAATTAAAATATTAAGGGACACTGGAGCTTCTCAGAGTCTTTTATTATCAGGTACTTTGCCTTTGTCTGAGGAGTCTTCTTCAAGTGAAAGTGTTCTTGTTCAGGGAGTAGAGTGCGGCTTTGTAAATGTTCCTCTTCATTGTGTAAATTTGGCATCAGACTTAGTTTCTGGACCTGTGACTGTTGGGGCAGTGACTTCGTTACCCATAGAGGGTGTTCATTTATTACTAGGCAATGACCTAGCTGGAGATAAGGTTGTGGTTAATCCACTTGTAACTGACAAGCCTTGTTTGGATCAGAAAGTTGATCCTGTCGAAACTGAAATCCCTGATTTGTACCCTGCTTGTGCAGTTACTAGAGCTATGGCAAAAAGAGCTCTTGAGAGTGATGTTGATCAGGATATTATTCCTTTAGCTGACACATGTATTGGTCAGTCTTTTGATGAGGTCACTTTTTCCTCAGGTATTGATCAATCAAATGGTATTGATCATAGTGATCCTCTTTTGGCAACTCATTCTCTTTGTTCTACTCAGGGTGACAAACGACAATCTCCTGTCGTTGAACAGGAGCAAGATCCCGAGATATCTTGTTTGTTTCAGAGGGCTATTAGTGAAACTGAAGCCACACAAGTTCCAGTGTGTTACTTTGTGAAAAATGGGGTCCTTATGAGGAAATGGAGACCACCTGATGTACCTGCTGGTGACGAGTGGTCAGTGAGCTATCAAATTGTTGTTCCTAAGTCATATCGACAGGAAATTCTTAATTTAGCCCATGAAACTCCTTTGGCTGGTCATTTAGGAGTCCGTAAGACTTATCACAAGATCTTGAATCATTTTTATTGGCCGAAACTCAAAAGTGATGTTTCTAAATACTGCAGATCTTGTCACACTTGTCAAATGGTAGGAAAACCCAATCAGAAGATACCTAAGGCTCATTTACAACCTATTCCTGCATTTGATGAACCATTTAGTAGAATAATAGTAGACTGTGTTGGTCCTTTACCTAAAACCAAGTCAGGCAACCAATACTTGTTGACCATCATGTGTACATCTACAAGATTTCCAGAAGCAATTCCTCTGAGAAATATAAAAGCTAAAACTATTGTGAAAGCTTTGGTGAAGTTTTTTACACTTGTTGGCCTTCCCAAATCTGTCCAGTCAGATCAAGGGTCAAATTTTATGTCTGGAATTTTCCAACAAGTTATGCATGAATTAGGCATCCAACAGTTTAAATCTTCTGCCTATCACCCTGAAAGTCAAGGTGCTTTGGAAAGATTTCATCAAACTTTGAAGAATATGATTCGATCCTATTGCTTTGATACAGAAAAGGATTGGGATGAGGGTGTTCATTTGTTGTTGTTTGCTCTTAGGGAATCAGTTCAAGAGTCGTTGGGTTTTAGTCCCTTTGAACTAGTTTTTGGTCATACTGTCCGTGGACCATTGAAATTATTGAAAGAGAAACTTCTTTCAAATGAAGATTCAGAGATTAATCTTCTTGATTATGTTTCTGATTTCAAATACAAGTTGTCAAAGGCCTGTGAAGTAGCAAGAACTAATCTTCACACTACCCAGTCAAAAATGAAATTAAGGTATGACAGAAATTCAGAGGAAAGGAGTTTTAAACCTGATGACAAAGTTCTGGCTCTCTTTCCCATACCTCAGAATCCTCTTCAGGCTAAATTGTATGGTCCTTATACCGTTGCAAAGAAAGTAAATGACTTAAATTATATCATTAACACTCCTGGGAGACGGAAACAGAAACAACTTTGTCATATAAATATGTTAAAGGAATATTTTGACAGAGATAGCTCAGCTAATTATTCTGTTAATTTAGTTGTACCTGTCCCACACAGTAAAGATATCAACGATGGAGTACGATCACTCTATAGTGACTCTGGTATAACCAATCTTCGGAATTCAGAAATATTGAACAACCTAGACCAGAAACTTTCACATCTACAACAACAGGAAAGAAATGAACTAAAACAGCTATTACATGAATATGAGCACTTGTTTCCTGATGTTCCAACACGAACAAGTAAAATTTATCATGACGTTGACATTGTAGATTCTGCGCCTGTGAAACAGCATCCTTATAGGATGAATCCTCTCAAACGGAACTATCTGAAGAAAGAAATTCAGTATCTACTGGAGAATGATTTCATAGAACCAAGTAAAAGTAACTGGAGTTCACCATGTATTCTTGTTCCCAAGCCAGATAATACATTCCGTATGTGTACTGACTATAGAAAAGTCAACAGTGTCACCAAAACTGATTCATTTCCAATCCCAAGAATGGACGATTGCATTGATAAAATTGGAAATGCGGAATATGTCACCAAGTTTGACCTTTTAAAAGGATTCTGGCAAATTCCACTGACGGAAAGGGCAAAAGAAATTTCAACATTTGTAACTCCAGATGGACTTTATCAATATAAAGTCATGCCGTTTGGAATGAAAAATTCGCCTGCAACGTTTCAACGTCTGATGAACATGATAACATTTGGTCTTGATAATTGTGACGCTTATATCGATGACGTCATTATCTACAACAACACCTGGGAAGATCATTTGGAAACCATTCGAAAATTCTTCGATCGACTCAGCGATGCGAATCTGACAATTAATTTGAGCAAAAGTGAGTTTTGCCATGCTTGTGTCACATTTTTAGGACATATTGTGGGACAAGGTCAAGTTAAACCTATAGAAGCTAAGGTCAAAGCTATCTCTGAATTTCAAGTTCCAATTTGTAAAAAGCAACTGATGCGATTTCTAGGTATGGTTGGATATTATCGGAAATTTTGTTCCAACTTTTCCAAAATTGCTGAACCTTTGACAAGTTTATTGAGTAAGAAAAACCAAATTTTTTTTGGTCTGACAAGTGTCAGGAATCTTTTGACAAGTTAAAGACCATGCTTAAGAATGCACCAGTTCTTTCTGCACCAAATTTTAACCAATCATTTAAATTATCTGTTGATGCAAGTGATGTAGGGGTTGGTGGAGTATTGATTCAGGAAGACAAAAGTGGTGTGGATCACCCTGTGTGTTATTTTTCTAAAAAACTAAACAAGCACCAGAAAAATTATTCCACAATTGAGAAGGAATGTTTGGCTTTGATATTGGCTTTACAGCATTTTGAAGTGTATGTCACCTCAGCTCTTTCTCCAATTATTGTGTACAGTGATCACAATCCCCTTACTTTCATCAACAAAATGAAAGATAAAAATCGGAGATTGTTGAGATGGAGTTTGATATTGCAAGAATATAACATTGACATCAAACACATCAGGGGAAAAGACAATGTGATTGCAGATGCACTCTCACGTGCCTAGAAATGTAATATTGCTTGATGTAATTAAGTCCAGTATCATAAAACATGTTCTTATGTAATTTTGGTTATTATAGTATTAGGTGTATATTCAAAAGAAAGCTTTATTATATAAATCTTTCTTTTTCTTTATGAGGGGAGGTGTTATGGATGATGTTTATATAATATTATAAATATTTTAGGAAATTATAAATGCTTCTTCACTTTAATATTTGCTTAAATCTTTATGTTTATCAGGAAAAACATGTTTAACTAGTGTCCTTGAATTAGGTTGTTTTGATCAATATGTTTTCTCAATTTGAAGGTCAAGGTTGATTTTTGTTTACAAGTAAAAATTCCATTAAGATGACTCATATTCTAGAACATTCTGTCATGTGACCAATCTTTATATATGCCATGTTTGGTGGACATTTATTCAGTTTTGACATTACCATCAGTCTTGTAAAGAGCTATTACAGTTGTGAAAATTCATTCCAAATTCTAAGAGGGGAATTATTTTAAATATTCATTGGATTATAACAGTGCTCACAAACTTTTGGATTTTGGATTTTTAATTGATGATTTTGGAATTTATGTGAACTTATTCAGAGATTTTGGAATACTTCATTTTGACATCAGCACATCAAGATTACTAGTACATCAGGACTTTGGAGACCATTGGCACATCATAACATTCAAGGACACAGCCGTGAATTTGGAACATTCTATATTTAGGACTTGTGATTAGAACAATCATTCTTATTGGATTATTAGGATTTCAAAACACATTACTGTAAGTGACTTTTTGATTTTTCATTTTAATTATCTAGTAATAAATTGCTTGTTGATTTTTTACTTGATTTGTTGGTTTCACTTTCTTTCTGTTACATTTTTCTTAGACCATAGAGTCGTAACAGTAGTATGTTGTAAAGTTTACTGTATGGTATTGTAAGATTTACGGTAGTGTGTTGTAAAGTTTTTGGTAGTGTGCTGTAAGGTTTACGGTAGTGTGCTGTAAGGTTTACGATACTGTGTTGTGAGGTTTACGGTAGTATCTTGTAAAGTTTACGGTAGTGTGTTGTAAAGTTTACGGTAGTATGTTGTAAGGTTTACAATATTGTGTTGTAAAGCATATTGTAGTATGTTGTACAGTTTACTGTATGGTATTGTAAGATTTACGGTAGTGTGTTGTAAAGTTTACGGTAGTGTGCTGTAAAGTTTACGGTAGTGTGTTGTAAAGTTTACGGTAGTGTGCTGTTAAGTTTATGGTAGTATGTTGTAAGGTTTACGATATTGTGTTGTAAAGCGTATCGTAGTATGTTGTACAGTTTACTGTATGGTATTGTAAGAGTTACGGTAGTGTGTTGTAAAGTTTACGGTAGTATGTTGTGAAGTTTACGGCAGTGTGTTGTAAAGTTCACGTTAATTTTTTAATTGACCACTTAAGCATGTAGTTGTAAAGTTGAGTTTCCTCATCGGTAATATCAGCGGCCACTACGGTTTTTAATACATGACCACTATGGTGTGAAATCTCGTTCAACCAGACATCTCGCGTGGCTTTGTGGGATCTTCGCCATACGAGGGTCTGGTAAAGGTCTATACAAACGATAGAAACATTCTAAACAATCCTTATAAAAAATTGGTAAAGTAGCAGATAGATTATCAGATTAGTATGTGTTCTTCATAAAATCTTAGATCTGATAAATGTACAATTTTCGTATTTGTGCGATATAAATATGTTTACACTTATCGTTTATACACAAATAGTGCTAATGGGTTTGAAGGTATAAATGGTGTATTTTGGGGACAGAAGGAAATAATAAAAAAGAAATGAGCAACACCAATCGGTAACAATCAGTTGTACAGACCTTTGCGAGACTCTTCATTTGTGAAGATCTATCAGAGTCACGCAAGAGTCTAGTTGAACGAGACTATATGGTGCGAGGACATTAGTGCAAGTGCTCTCATGTACATCTAAAGTGATTGTTTCACAATAGCTTTTAAATGTTCTGGACTTTATCATTTTTAGTGAAGTTTTAGAAACTCACACAGATAAATAACTAACACAGATAAATTGTTTATTCTAGTTGCACTTTATTAAATATTATATGTTAATTGAAGTCCAATGGCCATTGTATGCGATTCCCAAAGTGGGAACATAAACCTTTTCAAGCTTTAATACTTAAAAATCATTTAAAATATGATGTTCAATTCTTGTGATTACAGTTATAGAAATAATAACGAATCTCGAGAAATAAATAACAGAACTACATTTTAACCATTATTTTATGATGGCGGCGAACGTGTATCACATGCTGTAACATCAGGCAATTTTCAAGGCTTTTTTCCGCAATTAAATAATTAGATGTAGTGATGTTTTTATTTACATATTCAATGTGACCTTTTATTCGATCTGGTTGTGAGTCTTTTGTGAGGAAAGTTTTGTTTCTTTGGGTTGTTTTCGGTGTTGATTTGTTTTGACTCTTGACACATCACAATTATTCTTTCATAGCTAATGTACTTTATCTTTCTCAATCAAAACATTTGAAATCTGAAACAAATCATTCGATCGCGCATAGATCACAGATAATCTGAATTGCTAGCATCTGTATTAATTAACTTATGTACAATGCTCAGTAAAGGCGAGAAACGTAATGCAGAGGAGGCGCTAATGGAGCCCATGAGAAGGCGAAGCTCTTTACCTGTAATGAACCTCCACAATATTCTCCGCCGTCACTAACGATCGAAAGTGCTAAACTGGATAAACGTATATTCACCCTGCAGAACTTAAAATATTTGAGAGACTTAGCTATTACTTCAGTCTTAACAGATGCACTGTACCCACTTATTCAGAAGACGATCAATGAAGCCGTAAAAACTGTAGTGAGTATGGCCATTTAACAAATTAAAGATGTAGTTGAGAGACCAATTAAAAAAGCAAATGCCAAACAACTCACTCTTTTTAAAGAAATGTTATTTTAAAAATCGTGGATGAAAAACAGATGGTTATTGATGAAAAAAATAAATTTATTGATGAAAAGGAGTCTCTGCTTGAAGCAAAGGATACGATAATTAAAAAAACAACAACTTAGAATCAAAAGTGGTAAAACTGGAGGTTAGCTTTGATTATCTGGAACAGTATGGTCGTAGATTCTCTATCCGTCCTAACAGTGTGCATCTTGGAAAAGATGAGAGTTGTGAGGAAAGAGTGGTGGATATTATCAGCAATATGGTCAATGTCTCCGTCTGTAGAAATGACACTAAGCGGTGCCATCCACTTGGAAAACCCAACAAAAATGGAAATAGGCAACTGATCGTAAAATTAAAATCCTACAAAACCAAAGCAAAAATGTTTTTTTTTTCCAAAAGAAGACTATGAAATATAATGATCTTAGTATTTACACAATTGAGGACCTAACAGACCAAAACAAGATTTGGTAAAAAAAAAAAAAAAAAAAAACATTTCAAACACAGAATTTCGAAATGTATTTGAAGCCTTCTGGACGCTTGATGGCAAGATTTATGCCAAAAAATAATCAGGTTCTTATCCTAGATGGATAAAGACAATGAAAGACATTGTGTATCTTCTAGTCAATGCTGAAACTTCCTTTGTTGCAAATAACGAAGAAAACATCAATTAATGACAATATTGAAGGCAATGTTGGACATAAGCTTGGTGACAACGTGCTTAAACCATGATAATAAACATGGAGTAAATCATTGAATCGCTGTATGTAAAGTATCGATTTTTTTATTTTTATTTTTGGAAGAGAACTCAGTAAATCAGCTATAATCAGACTATCTTAAAAAGGTATATTACATGCTTGTACCTTAATTACCTTAATTTTTCGTTTTTCAAGTAGGGCCTGTGTTATATATATATATATATATATATATGTGTGTGTGTGTGTGTGTGTGTGTGTGTACGCGTATGTGTGCGCGCATGATGTGTGTGTACGTATATGTATTGGTGTATGTGCATTTGTATGTAATTAAAGATGTTATCTAGAGCTGTATTAATCCCTATGAAAGTGATAAAACATTCTCTCTTATCGTTGAATCATGAAACCATGCATTTTACATCAATCAATCAATCGCCCTCGATAGTCCTCCAAGGGACCGTCGAGGCCAATAGTGAGGCTTTCTCATTCTCTTTTGATAGATTCCAGAATCCTCTTCTCTCTTGTGCCATCCATATTGCTTTGTGAATGCTCGTTTTGCACTACTCTCTTATGTCGTCTAGTCATGTTCTTGCTGATTTTCACCGTTATCGCTTTCCTTCCGTTATTCCTAGCATTGCTAGTTTCACTATTCTCTCGTCCTTTTTATTCTGCAGATATGCCCAAAGAGTTCCAGCTTCCGACCTTTGACTCTTTCGCTGATCTTAAGTCTGTTAGGCTTTTCCTTATGGTTTCGTTTTTACTCTTTGTTGCCAGTTGACTTTTAGAATCTTCATATAGCACTTCATCTCGAACGCGTTCAGCCTTTCTATATATCTTTTCTTCAAGGCCCGTGTCTCGCATGCATACAGGAAGGTCTAGAACATGCATATATGTAGAATTCTCAGCCTTGTTCTTATTGATAGATTGCCATTCTTCCAGATCTCCTTCAGTGTACCGAATATCCTGGATGCTATTCCTATTGCTCTTTTTATTTCACTGGATCAGTTGTTGTCTCCTGTTATCAAACTTTCGAAATATACACACTGTTCCACACATTCTAACTTTTCGTTTTCTTGCTGGATTTCTACTCCCTCCTTTATTTCCATTACCATAAATTTTGTCTTATCGTCCATAGTCTTTCCCGTTATTGTGCACTTCTGTCAATTGCTCATGTAAACTTTCCTCGTTTGATGCTAGTACGTCTATGTCGTCAGCAAATCAGAGGTCTTTAATTCTTCTTCTGTGTACCTTGACCCCACCTCTTTTCTTGCTTTCCATGTTTTCCATTATCTTCTCCAAGATGGTTATGAAGACGTCGGGTCTCCTTGCAAGCTACCGATTGTGGACCTAATCCATTCCCCTATCTCTCTTCTCTCTGATTGCCGGTATAGGTTTTTATTGTTCTTATCAGTTTGGTTGGTGATCGCATGCATTCCAGCATCGCCCACATGCCGTCGTGCCATACTGAGTAGAAGGCTTTCTTTAAGTCTAAAAAGCAGTTGTATAACTTCTGGTCCTTCCCCAGTATTTCTTCTGCTATCAGCCTCAGTGTCAGTATTTTTTTGACAGAGCTTCTATCTTTCATGAATCCACATTGCGCGTCGCTCAAGTGTTCTTCGATCGCTCCTCTGAGTCTGTCCTGTATCACGTTGAGGATGACCTTGCACATGTCAGGGATAATGGGGTATTGACCTGTTGTTTGCACAGTCCTTCAGGTTAACTTTCTTCGGAAGCATTATCTTGATGGACTTACACCAATCTCTCGGCCATATGCCTGTTTTCAAATTTTTTCTGCATAGTATGTGTATCTCCTGTGCTACTCTTCGACCTCCTGCTTTAATCAGCTCCGCTGGAATGTCATCCAGTCCAGTGCTCTTGCTGTTCTTAAGCTTCTTGATCGTCTTTTCCACTTTTTCTAGCATGATTCCATAATTTTTCACTGCTTGTAGCATGATTCCATCATTCTCCATTTCTAGCATGGTTCCATCATGTTCCACTTGCTTATTCTTTTCATCGCTGGCTTTTTTCGAGTTCTTCAGAACAACTGGTCCGTATTTCTTCTTGTCTGTTAAAAGATGTTATGTATTCCGTCCATCTTTCTTTGATCTGCTTGTTATCCGTTAATGTTTTGCTTTCCTTGTCGTTTATCGTTCTTACTATTGATTTGAAGCTTCCCTTCAGTTCTTGATGGTCTTGTATGTTTCTCTCGTTTTTGTCAGATGTAGTTCTCGATTTCAGTGCATTTTTCGTCGAACCATTTCCACTTGTCAATTCTGACACTCTTCTTGATTTACTTGCAGAGGTTTTTGTTGAGTTCTCTGTTTCTTCTGATTGTCATTTGTGTTTCTTATTTTCACTTCGTTCCTCGACTAGTTGCACAGTTTTTTCTCTTATCCATGGCTTCTCTGCCTGTTTTGTTGTCGTTATTCCTTCCGCTGCCGCGTGTAGCATGGTTTCCACATTTCGAACTAATTCTTCTAGGTCCAAGTTGCTGGTTTTACCTAATTGGGTTTCTACTTTCCTGCTGATTTCCCTTATTGTGTCCTCCTTCTTTAGTATTTTACATACAATACAAATTTTCCTAATGTACCCCCTACTGTACCCCCACAATTATAAGAATGCGGACTTGAATAAACCAAATGATACGATCAATAGCTTTAATTGGGATGAATTATTTGCTCACTAGTCGGATGTTAATGACTGTGTTCATGGTTTTAGCACTACATTCTTAAAATTCGTCAAAGATTGCATTCTAAATAGAAAAAAGTTGTGATAAGATCAGACGATAAAATATGGTATGTTCGGCTATCAGGATGATGAGTAGAAAACGGGATAGAACGCGTAGAAAGGCTATTCTACTCGAATTCGCAACTTAATCAATTAGAACAACTATAAAAAAAATCGAGAAAAAAAGTTAATGATATGAAAAAAGGCTAAACAACGATTTAATTTTAGCTTAGCTGCGAACCAAAATTCGCTTGTATAAACAACCCTATACATTTTTGGAGAATCACTAGATATGTCATGACAGAATTAAAACCTACGAACCAAATACCACCTTTGCAATGCTCAGATCCTTCTCAATCCAATTTATTTGTATATGAAGACATTGAAAAAGTTGAAATCTGAAAAACTCTCAGTTTGTGTCAATATCGACGATCGATGATCAAAACCAGACTCTTCCAAAGCTCAACCTTAGAACTTATCATAAACTATCAATTATTAAGGTTACTGAATAGAACGTCTTGGATGCTATAAAAATATTAACTGTCAATATAGCAAGCGGTCCCGACGCCAATAGTCATAAGATGCTAAAACTCGCTACTCAGTCACTACATAGAGTCCAATGCTACTTATTCAATAGGTCTCGAGAGAAGAAAACTTTTCCTTGTTCATGGAAATTAGTCAATGTTGTACCAGTCTTTAGAAAGGATGATAAAAGTCTAGTATCCAACTATAGACCTATCTCATTCATAAACTGGATTGGAAAACTGCTAGGAAGGATTGTGTATACATGTGTTTATAACCTCTTTCATGCAAATAATCTTTTCTATAAGTATCAATCTGGTGTGTTTCAATTGTTTGAGATCTACCATACTCGATGTCTAGCAAGAGATAGAAATGATGATAGTTGTATGGTGTTCTGTGACCTATGAAAGTTATTCGACAGAGTGTGGCATCAAGGACTTGTCTTCAAACTTAAGGAGCATGGAATAAATAATGATCTACTTGTCTGGTTTGAAAGCTATCTCTTCGATCGTGAGCAAAGAGTTCTTATTAAAGATTCATTATCTAGTGTTAGGAAGATAAATGCAGGAGTACCCATAGGTTCAATATTAGGCCCTTTATTATTCTTGGTTTATGTAAATGATATTGTTTAATCAATGAATTCCCTTACTCGTCATTTGCAGATGACTCATCATTATATTATTCATCTCCTAGGATTGGTGATATTGAACAAGTGATTAACCATTATTTTAAAAAATTAAATGATTGGTCAAAACAGTGGCTTATGACACTGAATGCTAAGAAAGTAATGTTGTTGTCAGAAAGGTCAAATATACAAGCACATAAACTATTTTAAATGGCAAACGTTTTCAGTTTGTTAATTCTCATAGAAAACTTGGTTTGACGATTTTAATTGAACATACTGAAGATATGGTCAAAATAGGAAAGAAAAAATTAGCATTGTTGAGAAAATTAAAGTTGAAGATTTCAAAAACAAATCTTTTAAAATTGTACCTGAATTATATAACACCCTTACTGGAATATGCCAGTGCAGTTTGGGACGGTTGTGTTGAGGAAAATTCGATTAAAATGGAAAGAGTACAGGCTGAAGCTGCCCGCAATATCACTGGTTTACTTTGTTATACATGTATAGAATGTTTATATTTAGAAACAGGTTGTATGCCCTTGAGTGAAAGGAGAACCAGTAAAAAAACTTTCTATAGGATTATTAACGATGATGCCCAACTATTTTTACAAGAATTGATTCTCCCTTAAGTGAACGAGATAAGCCGACATCCACTGCGTAATAGGTCTGAAGTTGTTTCATACTCATGCCGGTATGCTCCTTATAGGAAACCATATATACCATCCAGTGTCAATTTCTGGAATAATCTTTCAGATGATGTATGTGAGATTACGCAAGAAAAATTTGAACGATCCCTGCTTCCAGAAACGTTTGCCAAATCGCTCAGGTGTGTTGAAACCCTCGCCCTTTTGGCTAGGGCTTTAACGACCCCATCAGGATTTGGCGTACGTCGATGCCGCCAAAACAAAACATTTCTGATCCCCAATCGGAACATCCTCGGCCCTTTGAATCGTATGCTAGAAAAAACATCGATATAAATAATGGCTATTTTGTACTGCCCTCAAGTCCGTATTTGTGATAACGTCGTATTAACTTCATTGACGTCACAATGACTAAATGACGTGTCGTCACTAACAGCAACGTAAGCGATAGTTTCTGAACGATTTCTTACATTTTTTCATTACAAAGTTGCAGGAATGAGAGAATAAAATTGAAAGTGCAGGTACTTCATTACCTGTTGAAATATCGTCGAGTTTTATTTCAGCACAGATTGTTTTACAATAATCTGTTCTTCGCACATCTAGCCAATTTACCTCCGAGTCTCTTTCAGTGAGTTGAAGTTATAGCAGAAATGCATTCTCTTGTTTGAATCTCATTTATGAAGGGATTCGCAACAAGTAATGGAAAATATATAAATTTTAAAGCCTGTAAAGCTTTAAGCCAGCAACTCTATCAATACTATTATTAAATTTGCATCATATCTCGCCAAGATTCAACGCAAAACTAACTGAGATGACAACTAAAAACGAGGCTGACTCCGGGGTAAAACGGTCTGTCCGGAAAGTGGCGTTTGTTTACCTACCACTCGGAGCGTCCTCAGCATTTTCTGTCGCATGCTATAAAAACCTCGGATGTAAATAGTGGCCATTTTGAACAGCCTGTATGCCCGTTTTTATTACGTGATAATAACCTCATTGACGTAACAACAGTTTGATGACAATATCAACAAAAGCAATAGTTTGATGACAATAGCAACGAAAGCAACAGTTTAATGACAATAGCAACGAAAGCAACGGTTTAATGACAATAGCAACGAACGCAGTAGTTTGAGGCTATGAAAACTGAATGATATTTTTTCACTTTGAAAAATACAGGAATTATTTTAAACAATTAACGTGAGGGTATTTCAGTGATGGTGAAACGTCGTGAAATGGTATTTTCAACGCATATCTATCAGTATAAGAATCTATTCTTCGTATCTAGCCAGATGCTCGTCCGCCACAATCTTACTAATTTGGAAGTGTCACTACGATTGCTTCTGAGTCTCTTTCAGTGGGTCGAAGTTATTCGACTCTGATCGGAAGGAGACGAGCATGAATGGTTGCCCATATGTCAATCGAGAGCAGTTTGCATTTAAGGCATGGGCATAATGTCCGAGGACTCCGATGTATTCCAAAGTAATTTTACTTCACTATTTTGCAGTTTTAGAGAATTTAAATCAGTAATTTGCGCCATGTGATAAATACAATCCTGCGTCTGTAATCATTTAAAAAGGAAATATGAAACTCGTTGAATAATTTCAACCTTTTGCTCACAATATGTTCGCAGTATATAGATTTTATACAACGAGTTTCATAAATTTGATATGAAAGGAGCATTGTTGAAAGATCCTATATTTGTCCTCTAGTACGCATGGATCATGGCCTATGTTATATTTAAAATATAGCTCTTGTCACGAAAACAAGAAAAGAAAATCAATGACAACCATTGCAAGATATCTAACGTCACCGGTAGATCTATTTGTTATTTTTTTTTTCTTTCTAAAATCTCTATTTGAACTGAAATCAACCTTTTTACATTGCATATATAATCCAGTTTTCAAATCCTTTCCCTAATAACCTCTGAAAAAGCAAAGCAACTGTAAGTGGCATGTTGGAAAAGACAAACTGAACGAGTAAAAAAAAGATAGATGAAAAGTTTTAATAGATTCTAAAATCCAATACTTATATATATTACGCATAAACATGACTATATCCAATACTTATATATATTACACATAAACGTGACTATATCCATAATTATAATAAACAAATATACACACCGTTATTTCCACAAATTAGTGTATTTAGCATGTACAATACAATACATCACTTGGATAGAACGAAAGAAATGGTCGATTTTTTTTACAGATATGAAGACAAGGAATTTGGAGGGGTGGGGGAAGCTTAGAGATTTTAAATAAGCAAGAATATATTCTACAAATAATAGATGGGAGATATAAAGAAAAATGTAGAAAAAAAAGAGAAAGAAAAAAGATATTGGTAAATCGACAAGATATTCATATGTTTGTGCATGACTGCCTCTAATGCAGTCAGATTTTTTAACCTCCCAAACACAGGTTTGGGGTTGGGGGTTGGTTGATTTATCTAACTATCTCTACTACTACTACTAATAATAATAATAATAATATTATTATTATTATTATTATTATTATTATTAATGATATAATAATAAATGTGAAGAAGATTTTGGTTTGGTAGGTTTTTAACGGCACTTTCAACAGATTAATCTACATCATGCCGAGAAAATGGCAGCTAAGTGTCTTTCCCAAGGACACACAGAGGCAGCCAACGAGTAGTACCGATAATAATAATAATAATAATAATAATAATAATAATAATAATAATAATAATAACAACAATGATGATGATGATGATGATGATGATGGCGATGATGATGATATCGACTATAACTATTGTCGTCATTATTATCATCATAGGGCGGAAACAATTACTGCTAAAGACTCTGAAATCCGAAGCGCATAATTTTTACATCTTCCTTACATTCCCCTAACTAGACACTTTGGAGTGCCCTATATGACTGTCATTAATCAAAATTAAAAGAAAATATTATGTCCCAGACAAAGGCATGTAAAATTCAATCTATCCTTGTACAAGGATACAGTTGAATACTTTATCGATCTCATTTCCTATAGGCTGTATTGTTGAGTAATGTTACGTGCCCGCGATACCAAAAATGAGTTCAAGTCGATTTCACGGAAAAAGTAATACCGTAAAATGCTGTGCGAAACGGGTGAAAGAGAGGGTAAGTTGTCAAGGGTCTGAATTCTTTCTTAAATATGATGACTTTTGAATTGTATGCGCAAAAGATCGTAACCAGCGGACGAGAAAGAATGAATCGTGTAATGATCGTATATACACAGTAAACCGAAAACTTCTCAAAACCGAAAAAAAATTTGGGTCCCAATTTTTTTCGGGGTTTAGCTGCATATAGATTTTCTTTCAGTTTTTCTTAATTATATGCATTTTGAAATGCATACACAGAATGGGCTAAAATTCATGCCGGAATTTCTTTTGTCGATGTGTTTTACATTCTGTAGATACTTGTTGTAAATACTTTTCATCTTGCATGAAAATAAAAATAAAAAATTTTTAAAGAAAAGACCAATGAACATACGACAATAAAATAAATTATGGTACTTATTTCATCATACTTTAAACACAGAGAAGAATTTGATGATGAAAAAAATATATTGTCACTTCTGACAGCACACAACTAATATACTCACAGTAACGGCAACGCTTGACCGAAAACATTCGCGACTTTCGAGGTTGCATAATATAGAAGTTTTCAATTTTCCTTGATGGGTTGCTATTATATGCTAATACTAATGGGGGGGGGGGTCACTTTTTGTAAAGAAATCGATCGATATTTCTCCCTTCTATGCCTCATTTTTGACATTCTGCCTGTTGGGAATCGTTGCAATTATGTATTTAATCGGTAAAGAATTCAATTGACAATTTTCCCTCAGGTGCCTTTTTTTTTTTTTTTTTTTTTGCTTAGCTGCACGTGTGATTCTCACGGATAGTCATTAAAAGACGGTTTAGTTTTAATTGGTCTAATCACGGGAAAGGTCGACAACCCTCGTTTACTATAGTTAGCAATATGACATCCTCGTGCATTGTTTGTTGACGATGCTGGTTAGAAGTAAAATTAATATTACATGAGATGATGCGAGAGTGAAAAGGAATTTTTTGCTGAGATAAAGATTAAGTAGGAAATTGTCCAATAATGCTGCCGACAGACCGGAAACAGTTAATTGACACTGCCATTACATCTTTCCTTCCCCGGGAAAACCCTCAAAGAAAAACACTTGCCGAATTCCCATGCTATCTTTATAATAAAAGAATCGCTGGAACTTAATCATTTAGACAGACATGTTTTGACTGACGAAGGATGCAGATGGTTTAGCTCCTCTTATGTTTGAATCAGTGTTTTAGGAAGAAATTATACTTGAAGCATTTTATTAACAACCTATGTGTCTCTGTCAAAAGCAAGAATTTCATTCTTTGTAGTTGCTTCTTTTTAGACATATGCATATTTCTTGGAGAGGAAAATATACTTTTAACCAATATACCTCGAAGAATTTATACTGTCCGATAAATCGTGCGTGTACAGTATGTGAAGACTCTTTACAATATAGCCTGGCATAGTTGTCCTCATCGCAAATCCTACAAAAACTTCAGTACAACACGTTAACAAAAATGAATTCGCGATTGTTTTTTTAATATGTTGCAAAAATGAGCAGTGATTCAACGGAAGATACCGACGATATTTATGTTGTTGACGAGTCCAAGAACGAAAGATTGTACAAAGACTTTGGTTCCGAAGATTCGACAATGACCTTGAAAAAATCTGAGGAAAATGTTTTTAAAACAGCAAACATTACACCGGAAAATGTATTCCTTGGAAGAAAGGTGGATGAAGTTCCTTTTAATTTTTCTCAAAGACTGTCAATTGGTGGTCCTTTCTCCGCATTTTCATCATTCGGAAATTTGGATTTAAAATATGGAATTTCAAAAGAAGCTTCTAGAACTTTGGTCCCCAGGGATGCGCCATTTTTGTCACGTGGTAGCGCTAGTGAAATTCCACATCTTAGATTCGGCACTCGACCCGATTTCCCGCAAACTTTTCCAATTCCACCGGCGTTTGCGCAAATATGTAAGTACTAAATACAAAAATAGCAATGGACCATTTAAACAAAGGCTGAGTATTTGTTGTAAACACGTTTCCATGCAATTTTGAAAAAAGACTGTACGTGAATTAAAGGCAACAGCAATGGCAACACTAACATCAGCCAAGATAATGGTAGTGGTAGTCGTACTGGTAGTAGTAGCAGTATTAGCAATTGAAAGAGGAGAAATGGAAAAGGGAAACATCTTGTCGAAAGTAAAATATCTGAGTATAATCTGCGAGAATTTAACCATTACACCGTTGTTGTTTTTTGGGGGTAGAGGAAAGATTTTTTAAAATAAAAAATAAAAATTTGTTGCTTATTATTTTTGGGTGTTTTGTTTGCTGGTTTTTGTTGGTTTGTTTCCTTTTTCGGGGGGGAGGGGGCTGCTTTGAAATTTTTGTTTTTGTTTTCTTTTGCCTTTTCTATTTTAATAAAACCGGACCAAAGAGCACGAGACTATATGGAGCAAAGAATCAAGATCACCTGCACTTAATCAAGGTACAATGGATACGTTGGACGAACACTAATAAAAGACACCCAATTTAAATAAAAGACACTCAATTTAAATAAAGGAATAATTTACATTTACTTAAAGTTATTAATAGCAGCTAATTTTGGAAACTATTCGTGCAAAACTTATGATATTTGCCATGAAGAGCACCCTTAAATTTCAATTTAATATTTCCTTGTATATCACTTACCTAAATGATAAGCTGTTGATTGTATCATATTTATTAGCGTAATTAATTCTTGGGTCTTTTTGGTTTCTTTGTAATTTCGAAGAAAATCTAAACAACTTGACAGCAATCAATGAAATTTTGGATGCTCATTAAGTTGTGTAATATTTTTTTCGTATTTCATATGATGCAAGTCGGTACATATTTTGTCATATTTCATACCGTGCAAAATGGTACGTATTTTTTCTTATAATATTTGATGCAAGCTGGTACATATTTTCTTTAAAGTCCATACGATGCAAGCTTTTACATATTTGTTCGTATTTCATACGATGTAAGCGGGTACAAATTTTTTGATATTTCATACGATCCAAGGTGGTACATATTGTCATATTTCATAAGATGCAAGCTGGTACATATTTTTCGTAGTTCATACGATGCAAGCTGGTACATATTTTGTAATATTTCACACGATGCATGCTGGTACATATTTTGTAATATTTCACATGATGCAAGCTGGTACATATTTTTGCATATTTCACATGATGCAAGCTGGTACATATTTTTTCATATTTCACATGATGCAAGCTGGTACTCATTTTTTCATATATTTCACATGATGCAAGCTGGTACCACCCGATACGACTGGTGCTGGTACATATTTTTTCATATTTCACATGATGCTAACTGGTACATAAGAGTTTAATTCAATTTCGTTTACACTAACTCTTAAACTCTTTCCCGATGCTGCATTTCAATATGCGCTCAACCGGTCTGACAATAAAAGTTCTTTTTCAATCGTGCTATAACAATTTTATTAAAATTCTTGACCACGTGAAAGCAAGAACTCCCCAAAATTGTAAGGCAAAAGTAATGGAAAACTCAGGAGCTGCTATAGGAGTACCTGAAGTTTATATAACCCTTCAGGTGTGAGCACCATTAAAATAAAATCACGTGTCACAGACAACAGTTTGCGTCAACATTGGCACATCGCCAAAAAAGGATGGATAACAGTGTTAGAGATCCCCTGGCGACAATCAGGTTAGAAATTAATAATTGATGAATTAATTGACTAAGTTTTGTGCATTTTTTTATATCCTTCGTACGTTTCGTTTTTAAAATCGTTAAGGGGGTACAAACTGCCGGGGCGGTTGGCAAATACTAGTCTGTAGCAAAACGGAACCGGAATCAATATTATAAAAATCTCGTAACTATGCAGTCGCTAATTCATTCATTTATTTATTGTTTTCATTAATTCCTCTTTCTCGTTCATTTATTTATTTATTTAGTTATTGTACTCTGTCTTTCTCACAATTTCAGTTCAAAGACGGAAGAGGCGAGAGACACGTCCCAGACGACAGCGGACTACATTCACCAGCGAGCAGACGATGAAGCTGGAGATGGAATACAACAGGGCAGAATACATCACTAGACCGCGGAGGTTTGAATTGGCCGAATTACTCAGCCTCTCTGAGAATCAGATCAAAATATGGTTCCAGAACAGAAGAGCCAAGGATAAACGAATTGAAAAGGCGCAAATGGACCAACAACTACGGTAATTTTAAGTAACCTACATTTTTCAATGCAAAATTTTATTACATACCCATTTTAATCTTACAGTGTTGGTCTGGCATTCAATACGGATGTTCAACCTGTATTTTCGTATCGCACACATAGACTGGAGCTACTCAGGTGTTCACGCTGACATCCGCGCGTCGATATTCTTAGAAGCACCAAGTCTAGTTAACCAGACCTCTTGCAAAGCTCTGTGATATCTCCGCCATACTAGGCAATCAGAAAGTCCTCGGCCTTTCCCGTCGTATGTTCAAAAAAAGATGAGTTTCTGAGATTCGAAGTTATTCGACTCGCTTCTGAAAGAGACCAGAATGTTCGAGTTACCACACAAGGGTATGGCATTCGCAACTTCGAGGTCAATTCTACGGACCATACTTCGAATGTCGATCGAAACATCGCTCGGCCATTTCCGTCAAGGAAAGAAACAACCTCAAAAGTAGTTGTGGGAATACACATCAATTTGATGGGTTTGGTGATTCGCCTTAGGCGGACGGCACCACATATGTTATAGAAAAGGCCAAGAATGTTCCGATTGTGACTCTGTCTATTTCCGTCGCCATATTGTACGATGTGAACAAAAGTGGTTCAGAATATAGTTCTCAATGTCAGCGAACTACATCCAATGTTTCTTTATTTACTTTACGTAAAAGGCCGAGAATGTTCCGATTGCTCGAAAGTATGTTCGGACCACCTCGGTTATTTACCAAACTATAATTGACCGAGAAGTTGCGAAGAATCGAACAATTTTTATTTATTCGGCACTTCTCGATCGATCATACAGGCAATCCAATCGTAGAAATAGCCGAAGATTGAGGTTTATTTCTTTGCAGAGAAATTTCCAACGAACAAAATGTATGATTGTTCTGTAAATTACTGCGCCGACATACATCCAAAGCATATTTTTGTCTGAAACAAATAGCCGAGGACGTTCCGATTGGAGGGTTTGGCTAGTACCGGCCTGAATTGGCAAACCAATATCACAGACCCCCAATAATTTTAGGATTTTATATTTTTTACCTTCAGTGTTTACTTTATATACATTTTACAGAATTTTAACATATTTATCTTTTATATTTTATCTTACACTCGTTCATGTTTACATTTATTTGGAACGGGTTTTCTTGATAAAGTTTTTTTGTGCAATTCTTCATTTTTACATATTTAGAACTTTACTTTCAATTGGCACCATATAGCTAGTATAGTGCTGACATACGCACATACGCACATACATACATACATACATACATACATACATACATACATACATACATACATACATACATACATCATACATACATACATACATACATACATACATACATACATACATACATACATACATACATACATACATACATACGTACGTACATACATACATACATACAAAAGTCGGTAACTAGTAACTCTCTCCATATAGGTTAGTAATTGACGTCATTCGCACAACAGTGACGTCATTCCAATAACAGTTAGTTAAGGAACGCCCCATGAACTGTAGTAATTGCTTGTGTGTTTCACATGGGCACGTTGCATAATGGGTAAAAAGAACGAAATTTGTGTATTTCGTTGATAGATGACGGTTGATAGTTATCTGCGGTCTCACGAGCACTGGAAGTGTGGCGCAGTTGTCAACCAATATGATGGTCTTGTAAAATCCTTCATTGATCTTTCTTGCCGACAGAAGGTGCTTCGGTTAAACGTCATCACATCAATCATTACAGCGAAGATATTTGCTTGTAACGAGTGAATAACGGAATTATTTCATCGAGTGGGTGAAAAACTTAGTATTTTCACGAGTGACGAAGCCACGAGTGAAAATACTTAAGTTGTTCACTCACTCGATGAAATAAGTCCGTTTTTCATTCGTTACAAGCAAATTTTCTTTTTATTTTATGCTCAAAATTTTTGGCTAGCAATATGTATAACGGTTTGAAGAAGAGGATTTTTTACAGTATCCCGCGCGATAATGTCAGCGGTTAACCGTTTATGTTCTGTTGTGTTTTGTGTATATTCTCACACAAAATATCAGTAGTAATATAATTTTCATTCCCAATTCAAGATCTTTCCACCCACTCAGAATAAAAACGTACGTAGTATTGTGTATTTATTACCAATGATATCCCCGGCATTAAACAATTATAAATCGTGATTTATTCGAGTAAAAGAATGCTGCACTTGGTATTTATTCATAAATTATATCCCCTTCTAACTTTATTTATGAATGCACGCCTTAAACAGATTTGCAATTTGTTTCTGTTTTGTGGGAAATTTGTTCTATGACTAGCCTTCTGTTAACAAGTTAAGATATTAGATAGTAGAAAATATTAATAAGTTAGGTTATAGCAAAACCAACTATTTTTTTCCTGCCGAAAAGAGGGTTCTAACCCGGATGTTAAAGAAATGGATTTTCCTCACTGTCCCAATGTGAATTATGATTTGACTTAACAGTCTAACTTTTCATAAAACCTCTCAGCCTAAAATCTCCATTTTAAGTTTTGGCCTCTGATAAAAATTTGAGTGTTGTAAAATATATAGTAATTTTCCTTTGCAGTGACAATCTCCACAAAAATAGCACATCTGACAATAAGTTAATTGAAAGTTACAGATATGCACCATCATTTTCATTGATGATAACACCAGTATAGAGTAACCAACTCACACAATGGACGATTCGAAGAGACCGAGATAACCAAACCCATTTATTGGCATGGCATTTTCTGAAAACCCATCTATTTTCTTTTGAAATATGACACTTTATCAGACAGACATTTTCGGTTTATAGTGAACATTTTGCTAAATTTCGATAAAAATAACTAAGTTATTACCAACTGAATTTATATATCATATAGTGGAAACTGTCTAAATGTCTAACCATTACAGTGACACACGTCGTCTTAGACAAGCATGGCAAAGCAAGATTGGCTAACGGCCTCTTATAACTTTGGATAAGCAACAATTGACAAACAGCTGTTGATAAATAGGTGGAATTCGGGGATTCGTCATTTATTTCAATTAATCAGAGGAAGAGCCTGTATAGTGTAGTTGTGACACACTTACACACTTACTTTGCATTTCTGCCATTCTGCGTTCGACCCCGACGCCTATACATGTTGTGGTTGGTGGCTATTTGTCCAAATTAGTGGTTTCCCAAGAGTTCTCCGATTCATCAAAATTAATGTTTGGATCATCTGATGTCTAGTCTTGGGCCATCAGTACTTCAAAGGGTTTGTTTTAAGAACCAGGTTTTTATTTGCGTAAAAGAACTACGGTCTATTTAATTTGAGAAACTATTTCTTCAATCGTTCCAAATTTTAAAACAAAAGAAAAATATTTCGGGTGCAATCTGACTAATGTGTTTGGCTATAAACTTGGCGCTAAATATTTATCTCACGGTGAGGGATTTATTAACTCTTGACTCATATAATTCTAGTAAATGTGTCAACACCTCCCTTGCTGTAATTTAGTTGTAAATGTTTCAGTTTTGAGAAACAAAATGCGGAATAAAAGATTTATTACTCTGTTGTGTGAAGAAAGAAAACTCAGAGGGAGCTGTTAATGTCAGTTGCATATAAATGTTGCTAGATATTACCTAACAAGCCCCATCTCAAGAACATTTGTGCAGAAATCTTTTTAGATTCGTGTATATATATATATATATATATATATATATATATATATATATATATATATATTGGGGTTTACCTCCCATCAGCTCATTAAGTAATAAATTTAAACAAATAATAATGCTGATGCCGAGAGCGAATAGTATTACTCACCGAGTTTGCGGTTAACAGTTGCATTTGCCAAATCAGAATATCAATATAAAGTCTCTCTCTCTCTCTCTCTCTCTCTCTCTCTCTCTCTCTCTCTCTCTCTCTCTCTCAAATATAATATTTTAATTTCAGAGTGATGAGTTGCTGTGGAATACCAGGAGCCCTGCCAATTCCGATATCCTATTCCAGTTTCTGCGGACCTTGTTTGGTACCGCCGACGTCATTTCCGGCTACCTCACCTTCCTTTGCAGCACCCACAAAACCTGTAACATTCACGTAACTCTTGAAACTGATAAATATCAATAGTGCATGACGAAGATGGAGGATCTGGAACTAGTCTCTGCCTTAGAATGCCTTTAGTTCGGCTAAAACGTTGGAAAAAAGTGGAAATTGTAGCAGTGTTTTTTTTAGTATCTTCCTTAATCATACATCAGATGTTGATTTAACTAATGTTGTTATCTTTATTTCTTCTCTACATTACTTGGGGTTCTTTTAAAAAAATATAATAATTGGTCCATTCAGAAACAGTTTATTTCGGTATAATTTTACCCGCATATTATATTATTACATCTTGCGATATCTAATACTCAGACCCCAGGTCTATATTTATTCTTCTTGTAAATACGTGAGTATATGCTTCCACACTTCTTTTTTTCCCCACATATTGAAATTTTTATTTATTGTCTCATTTGATAACATATGAGCCAAATATTCGGCAGTACCAAATATTATATGGCAATTTTAAGATATTTTTTATAACTCCACCATATTCTTTAGAGGAAACATATAGCATCGTTCATCATGTCCGTCCGTCCTGTCAAGTCACGTCCAGTATCGTCCGTAGCAAATTTTAGCTTATCTTATAATTTCAGTTGTTATGAATCGACTGCGTTTTCTGTCATGCAATTGGATGTAAACGGTCACGTGATGCTGATCTGGAATTTTTGTAGACATCGGTCAATTCTTAGGACTACTTTGGGTTCCTAATCGGTTTCCAGTGCTTTTCGGTCAAGTTTTGCCTGTATCACAACACCACAATAACAAGACCCCCCCCCCCACCACCACCACCACCACCACACACACACCTTGTAACTTGAGATCAAATTTTACAACCCCGACAAAATCTCCGATTAGAAGTTCAAACATTGTAATCGCAGGTCCTTCCTGCACCCAAAAACTTACCTCTGATTAAACCCTCTGACTTGACGACAGAAAGAAGGACAATTAAAGTTATAAATATTAAATTATCATGGTTGGATATTTATCTAAGTGTAAATTGTACATAAGCACTCACAAAGTAAATAAGGTCCGAGTGATAAAGTACAATGTATACTTCGATAAATATTCAATCATGATAATTTAATCCTATATTGCTCACCTTTATTTGCGTAGTGACACTGTGACGTAACACTTAGTAACGTCAAGAAGCAACGTCAGTGATTAATATAAAGTTCCTAGAGTTATGTGATAATAGAATCTTAAAGTGGTGTTCATTTGACAGAAACGTATAAATCTCAGTGAACAATAAAATATGCCACTCGCTGCTAGCTGTTTGTAGCATAAATAGTATTCAACTCGTTTTTTTATTCTAAATTCAAATCAGCACTCAAGTGCGGGACGCTACATCAGCCCAATAACTTTTTAAAATTTCATAGAAAGAGACAAAATTTGTTTTGAAGCTTTAAAGACCCAGGTGAAGTTCGATTTTCAAAATATTTGGACAACATTTAAAACGAGTTATGGCCCCTATTTTACTTAGAACTTTAACCCTTACAAATTGAACAAATCTTTCTTCGGTTAAAAGATATCGACAGGGACATCCGTGTCATATGGACACATTTCGGATATTACTTTATTTAAATCTGGTATCCAATTTTTCGAGTAAACATTTAAGATTTATTCAAATGTCACTAATTTCGTTTGTCCTTTGTTTAATAATTAGTCACACGTTTTTTAGCAGTTTACTTTTTATAGAAATATACATTCAAACTTTTATTCTTCGTGTGATTTTGTCTGTGTCTTTTAAACATAAACTCAAAGATTGAGCATTTACAAAACAAAAAGTAGAGAAAAAGTGTATTCAGCTTTGAAGTTAATTTTACAATCATGCTGGTGAAAGTCATGTCCGGCCCTCTGTGTATATGCAAAGTAATAAAATCTGTTGAAACTGTAACTGGCATGTATATAGCCCATACATTTAATGACTGCCCATGTTTTAATTTCCCCCTCGCTTTTAATAATTCTCTCCGTACTTCCATCTGTGCTTTTGTGTGTTAGTGCGACCGGCCACGCATACCTCCTTCCTTAAACTCATCCTACACCGTTAATTATTGACACATTAAACCATGGCTGAGATTTGTAAATATATATCACTGTTTTGTAAATGTTTTATTCATCTCTAGGAGAGGGTCGAGGTGCTTAGCAAGCATGGCGTTAAGTACACGTTTTCCAAGGCAGCCAAGTATTATATAGGGATGTGTTTCGGGGAACGAACGTGAAGAAAAACATAACTCATCTCTGACCAATTTTCGACTCTTGTTTGAGTTTCGGTTATTACAGAAATATGTACCAAGTTTGTATTTTTTAAAAATATTTTTAACAAATAATTTAACTATCAAATGTTTATTTAAATGAAGTGAGGAAGCAGAATGGATAGGGCACTAGTTTTGTAGCCTTATAATGCAAAATAGAACACTGGTTTTGTAGCCTTATAATATAAAATAGAACACTTGTTTTGTAGCCTTATAATATAAAATAGAACACTTGTTTTGTAGCCTTATAATATAACAAATAACACTAGTTTTGTAGCCTTATAATATAAAAAAGAACACTAGTTTTGTAGCCTTATACTATCAAATAGAACACTGGTTTTGTAGCCTTATCATATAAAAAAGAACACTGGTTTTGTAGCCTTATCATATAAAAAAGAACACTGGTTTTGTAGCCTTATCATATAAAAAGAACACTAGTTTTGTAGCCTTATCATATAAAAAATAACACTGGTTTTGTAGCCTTATAATATAAAAAAGAACACTAGTTTTGTAGCCTTCTAATATAAAAAAGAACACTGGTCTTGTAGCCTTATTCTATCAAATAGAACACTGGTTTTGTAGCCTTATGCTATCAAATAGAACACTGGTTTTGTAGCCTTATAATATAAAAAGAACACTAGTTTTGTAGCCTTATACTATCAAATAGAACACTGGTTTTGTAGCCTTATGCTATCAAATAGAACACTAGTTTTATAGCCTTATGCTATCAAATAGAACACTGGTTTTGTAGCCTTATGCTATCAAATAGAACACTGGTTTTGTAGCCTTATACTATCAAATAGAACACTGGTTTTGTAGCCTTATACTATCAAATAGAACACTGGTTTTGTAGCCTTATACTATCAAATAGAACACTGGTTTTGTAGCCTTATAATATAAAAAAGAACACTGGTTTTGTAGCCTTATAATATAAAAAAGAACACTGGTTTTGTAACCTTATAATATAAAAAAGAACACTGGTTTTGTAGCCTTATAATATAAAAAAGAACACTGGTTTTGTAGCCTTATAATATAAAAAAAGAACACTGGTTTTGTAGCCTTATAATATAAAAAAAGAACACTGGTTTTGTAGCCTTATAATATAAAAAAGAACACTAGTTTTGTAGCCTTATACTATAAAAAAGAACACTAGTTTTGTAGCCTTATACTATCAAATAGAACACTGGTTTTGTAGCCTTATACTATCAAATAGAACACTGGTTTTGTAGCCTTATCATATAAAAAAGAACACTAGTTTTGTAGCCTTATCATATAAAAAATAACACTGGTTTTGTAGCCTTATAATATAAAAAAGAACACTAGTTTTGTAGCCTATAATATAAAAAAGAACACTGGTTTTGTAGCCTTATACTATCAAATAGAACACTGGTTTTGTAGCCTTATGCTATCAAATAGAACACTGGTTTTGTAGCCTTATAATATAAAAAAGAACACTAGTTTTTTAGCCTTATACTATCAAATAGAACACTGGTTTTGTAGCCTTATACTATCAAATAGAACACTAGTTTTGTAGCCTTATGCTATCAAATAGAACACTGGTTTTGTAGTCTTATGCTATCGAATAGAACACTGGTTTTGTAGCCTTATACTATCAAATAGAACACTGGTTTTGTAGCCTTATAATATAAAATGTATAGTCAGGTTCAGTCACTATGTTTGGTCCATAAGAAAAGATACACAAATCCATAAGAGTACTTCAAGTAGCACAGTGGTTAGCACCGCAGGAATCCGGGTTCAATCCTGGTTCCAGCATGTGCTACCGTCAGTGGTCCCACATTGAAAATCGGTGCTTTTCTCCGAAGTTTCTGATTTTTTCCACTTGAAGGAAACCACACACACCTCTTTCACGCCATAGTCTGGGTCGTAGCGGTTTCAATGCTGTTTTTAAAAATTTGATATAGAATAATATTTTACATGTTCTATGAAGTTTCCGTCGAAGAAGACAGGGATTTTTACTAGATGTCATGTAAGCCGCTGGGAAACCTATCCCAAGTTTTCCTTATGTTCATGGCCTCTGCATTTCGTGCCAATATTTTATTATCAGCCATTGAAAACAAGGTCCCATATCAATTAGATTATCCCAGCCCAGCACCTGCCAGACTCCCCACATTACACACGCTCACGTGCTGGCAATAGCAATTTTATTGATAAATAATTAATACACGCTAACAAGACGTTGACAAGAGGAAATTAAAACTATTTCCTACTGTAATTGCTGATTAATGATTATTCTTTGATGAAATTAACGATGCGGCACTAGGACTGCAGATGTTTTGTCAAGAAAGTTTGTATTGTCTTGGTGAAACACTGTCTGCACATATGCACACATAAAGTGTCTCAAGTAATTAGTTTATCTGTGACTATTTCGTAGTCGTCGTCATTGATGCAATCATATTTATCATAGTCTTCTTCGTCTTCGCCATTACGATGATTTTTTTCTTGTGAAGTTTAAGACGGATACAGGTTGTAAATCAGACATTCAAGACCGCTGTTTTTTAATTTACTCCGTATAAATATACTATGAATTAGCTTGGTAGAAGACACACACACACACACACACACATATATATATATATATATATATATATATATATATATATATATATATATATATATATACATGCGTACATACATACATACATACATACATACATACATACATTCCTGGGTGGATGTGCAGTGACCTACGTTAGAAAAGCCAAATTCGTAGCGAACTTTATATTACCCGGTAGATAAACTGTATAATTTTGCATGTGTTGTTAATGTCAAATAAGTGTACACGCATGGCAAGGTTCCAAAAGTGATATTTTGTATCTGCTGTTATGTAAAAGTTTACATGTATTGTGTAGAATACATACCATTATAATTCTGTATGATTTCTAACTTGTTGTCTTTAAATATCTGATGTAAAACATACACATACACTACTTCTTTTTAATTTATAATTTTGGTATCTAATTGGATATTTCTTCTCCTAATTTGATTGCCCTTTTTTATTATTTAGATGTATTTACTTAATACGGCCACTGTTTGGGATGGCTATATCGTCTTTCTTGCCACGGGTGGAGACTGTCACGGTCGACGAATGGCTGGAATCATTCCTTATGCAGGACTGGGATATCCAGCGCAGAATCATTCCTAATTTATATATTCTGTTCTGTGTAAGTGCGCGCACGTGCGTGCGTGTGTGCGTATGTGTGTGTGTGTTTGCAATGTATAGTCATATACTGACATGTCCTTATTATTTCTGTTTAATCTCTATATGTAAATACTACATCATAAATCTCCTAAAGAGTAAATAAAAATTATGAGGATGAGGTTGAGATTGACCCAAACTAAATATTATAACTGCAGAAACGTCATATGCTATAGTTAAGACTGGCAAATTTATGACCATAAATCGTTCATTAGGTTAAAAACTGGAGCATATTTAAGGTGAAGAGGGGACATAAAAACCAATAAAAACGCTGACACTGCTACCATAGCTATACCGTCACGAATGCTCTCTCTCTCTCTCTTTCTCTCTCTCTCTCTGTTGACAGCAGCTGCATCAGTCCATTATTTGTTGCGACTTGGATGTGTGAACACGGCGGGCATCTTGGACTACTTTGACACATTCGGAGCTTTCGACATTTTGTTCTCCCTCACAATTTTGTCGGACAAAGAAATAGATCCAAACTGTAAAAGTTCATGTCATCCTGACTTTTCCTCGGACAGCAGATTTTTGATTTGCTATCAGCAAATTTAACTAAATTGCTTTGTTTTCGTTTTGTTTTATATCGCATTACGTTAATTTAGAAAGCATTTTGTTCAATTCTTTGTCAAATTTCTTTTCTTGTTTTGGTAATGTTTCCTTATATTTATTATATCTCTAATAATGTCCTTTTTTAAACACACGTAAACTTAAAAACTTTAAAAAGCATCAAAGGGTCTTTGCACGTGGTTTGGTATGCTGAGATTAAGGTGATATAACCTGAGATAAGCCTGGTGATGCATAGCTCTACAATCATTCTCATAAATTTACAACCTCATTGTCATCGTTTAAGGGAGTTACTCGAACTTTAGAAGTAGTGTTGTAAAATGTTAAGTACTGTGTCTAATTTGGGATCTTCTCTCACGCTCTCCCTCTCTCTCTCTCTCTCTCTCTCTCTCTCTCTCTCTCTCTCTCTCTCTCTCTCTCTCTCTCAAACACGAAAACAAACATAAACACACATACTTCAGTGCTCCACCTATCTCCAAACAGTTTTCAGTCATTTGTTGTTTATAAGAAATTTTAACAAATCGCAGACAAATCCCAAGCCTGGCTATGTGTGAAAAATATTGTGATATCGCCTCGGGTGCTAAGCACTTCAAACTCTGCGGAAACGTGCTTTACTGATGACCTGACATCTACATGGTCGCATAACCAAACTATTTTTCATCCGATTTCTGGGAAATTTTCACTATCTTGCGAAAATTGCTCTTTCAATCAGCAGTGAATTTTCGAGGTAAATAAATAAACAAAAAAAAAAAAAACTTTAATTTTTATAGAAAATGTTATGCTAATATGTTAGCGTGATTGTCTCGATCATAGCAATTAATGATATTAACTTTTAGTTTTGTACAACTTCTGAAAAACTGACTGGCGATTAACATTTATAGCGCTAAAACTGCGTAAGAAATTATGCCACAGTGTCAACTTTTAAATACACAACAACAACAAAAATATATATATAAAAAATTAGTTAAGACAGCAATGAAAACACACACACGTGAACAGGAACAAATCGATAATTGAACCGTATTCGATATCGTAATAGATATGATAACAGATATGATACAGAAACGAACTAGTGTGATTGCCCACAAGTTTTTATCCCTGTTTGAATTAACCCAAAAACAAATTGCCATTTTTTAAAATTTCTTATTTTTTACGTGATTCATCACAAAATATGGTTTTTGTTTCCTCTATAAAAGATTAGATTTTATCTTAAATCTGCTGACTGTTATCAACATAATCGACTGTAAGAATGCACAGCAATTAAGGTTTACTAGTGACACAAATCAGTTTGTTTGTTTGTTTGTTTGATGCTTTACGGCACAGCAACACAAGTAGGTTATTTAGTGCCGAGGCAATTGGAGTAAAGTGCCTTGCCCAAGGACACACTACGGTAGCTGAACCAGGCTTGTCCGATGGTAGGATTCGAACCCGCACCCTTTCGGTCGTGAGTCCGGCCCGCTAACCACTGAGCCACCTCGGCTCCCGACACAAATCAGCATTGTGCTTTTATTAAACCTGAATTATTTCATCATATATTTACCAACGAAAGGGGCCATGAGCTATAACTGATAATTTATTATCCCCGGGGCTTTTAGAAGAAAAGGAGAAGTTTATGTTACCCTGCCTGTACGGACGTGCGTGCGTGCGTGCAAAATGTCGCGCAACTCCTCCTACACCATTCAAAATAAAGACTCTAAACCTTGGGATATAATTGGAGATGGTCTGTAGATGTGCGCACGTTTGTTACAGTCCCTAATGGTTAATGCTTGGGGGTGGGGTTGTTTTACGTAAAGTTGAAATAACTTCCAAATTATGAGACTAACCTTTCTGATAATTTGTTATGTGATTACTGACCCAGGTGTCGGCATAATTTAGATGAGACGTATGAGTGAGATCTATGGGTCATGCCCTTAGGGAATACAGTTTCGGCTCCTATGTCACTCCTTAAAAACTAGTGAGATTCACAATTATAACTACATAGGTCTATTCTACATATGAACTTAATGGGCGTGAAAGTCAAATAGAACTTTCTTACATGTTAATCAACCTTGCTTAACATATTCTTATTTCATTACCTATGCCCAATGAAGAGCTATCAGCATTGACAGGCTGTTTAATAATTGTATCATGTTGCACAGTGTGGGACAACATGTGGGAAATGTTCCAACAACCTGGAGTAAAATTATAGGAACTATATAGTAACTTTAAGCCAATATATCTCAGTAACTACTGCTTTAATTTTGCTCATATTTTGAACTTGTCTTTCTGTTAGTTCATGTAAAAAGTCTATAAAATTTAATATATTCTCATGCATTAGGAAACATTTTCTTAGAGCAAACTTTTGAAAGGTCCATTCAGATATGCAACTGACTTTGGCCCTTGAGCCTATTCCTACCCCCGAGGGACTTTACCCTATTAGCACAAATTTTGGGGCAGGTAGGGCGAAACGGGGGATGAAAATAACAATGCTGCACTAGAAGGGAAGCAGTTTCATCAGGAAATTTTACTGCTTTCCGATTTATCCTTAAGACAGTATTTCAGTGTTTAGGACATCGTAAGAAATGTTTAAAATATGTTGATATCATAAGAAATATACAAAATCTATTGACCAATTCCTATTTTTCGTACGTGGAATAGTAGATTAATTTTAATATTTTGTTTCAATCTAATTAATATAAATACATTTAATTAATGTAATTACATTCCCGTCGAAAGTAAGGGTTCAGAGAGGCAACGACTTCGTTAAATAAAGAAAATGCTTTTTCAATTTTACACAGCTGTAGATGCATCATTCGTTTATATAATTATTTTAATGCAACCTAGTTTACTCAATAACATGTATTCGACACTCAGTTGCAGTATTAAATTCCCGCTAAGAAGACAACGCGTTAACGGCAAATGAATTTTAATGGATACATGGTTCCAAACTTTCTACGCAATTGCGGTGACGGAAAGATTACGTCACAGATCTGTCAAGACGAAGGCGTTTCTCCAACTCGAGATACTGAAAAGGATGAGTGGAGTCCATAAAATGTGGAATTTAGAATTTTTGTCACTAATTAAACATGTTGCTTGAAGCTCTTTGAAAACAATGTCAGCAGTAGCACCAATATAGTCATCTGCAGCGAGGTTTACTGGAGGGGTGTTACCTGTTTCTAACTATGGAACAGCTGGCTTTTTATTTTTAACATTTTAGCTTGAGTAGTATGATAATGTGACTTTAAGATCGGCTGGCCAATTCTGGTTTTCAGGCCCGAAATCCCTTATAGATTCCCAATGACTTTTCCTCACTGAGGATTTTTAGCACACGGGTGCATCCGCGTGGAAGCTTCACTTCTCAAGCCCGTGTGAGTTCGCGTGGAAGCCCACGTCAGGGGTTTACGGCATGGGGAGCCGTCATAGGTAAGCGTGGTCTCGTACACACCGATTATGAAACTACTCACTGAGACAGATTAGGTTTCAGCGATGGGTTTACTCGATTTTTACTGCCTGTAAACTTTTACCTGTTTCGTTTTTCGTATCTGCGCACGGAGTCGTCGAAAGTCTTCCATTTCCACCAAACACTGTCTCGAACTCCGCCATGTTGATGGATTTATCTTTAATAGCCACTGAGTATAGTTTAATAATTGTGTTGAGCTTGCTTTGTGCTACAGCGAGAAGTTCCGAATAGACACGTCCTCGTAGATGTAAACGTAACGAAATTATTTTGCTAGCGCCGCTCGTGACACCGGTTACTATCGATATAGCCCCGACAACAATTTCAATTGATGTACCTATGATAGTTACTGTAGTCGCGATTCCTGCCACACTAAGACCAACGGTTGTTGCGGCGGTGAGTCCACAAATAGTATCCACAACAAATCATACGCATTAATATTTCGCGAGTAAATGATTTTTCTTGGTGATTTCATCTCGCAGCTGTTGTTCCGCTTCAGTTAGTTTCTCGCGTCGGTAGCTTAGAGGGTTCATTACAGTTCTTCTAGTAATAATGTGATCGCGTAGTATAATTGATCTAAAGGTTGGCTTGTCCAGGTGCAACACACACTTCTAACCAGTTACCCTTTTTTACTGGTTCAATAATATAAAATGACTGCCTGGGGAATATTTAAGTCTCCGGCGAATATGCGTTCTGGAGGCCTAACACTGAGTTCACTTAGAACCATACTGATTACGCCATTGATTAGTGTCTGGAACGATCGTTCTCGTTTTCGCGCAAGAACTGTTGCACGAACAAATGCGTTCTTGTTGAATAACAGTCTAGATCTTTCTCTTCTTAGCTGAGTCAATATTGGTTCAACATAATCGACGGGGAATGTAACCGGCGTGAATTTGTCGGTGAATTCCACTTCATCGTTATAGAAACAAGCCCTGGCTATTTTAACGCCTGACATAACTTCCAGCAACCGGGCGTCTTTACGTGCACGTGCAATGGTTCCAAGCTGGCCTCGAATTCGTAATGGCATACCAGGGTGGTCCCAACGGTTAATTTCTATCTGGCCCTCGCGTTAATTATATTTGAGCGTATATGAGGGCCTGGCAGATATTCGTCGACAAGCGGCACTAAATCACCATCAATGTTGATAACCTCTCCCAGCTTTTCCAACACCTCGCCAACCTTAAATTTCGCAACATCGTCAGCGCGTGACTGTTCAGAATCCATCACGTATATGTAATTATAAATCTTAAACGCAAACACCAAGAAGGTTAAGAACCCGCTTGTAAGGATGTTGAGTTATTCCAACTGCATTTCACCTCTGGCAACAAACGACACCGATAACATATATATCAAAAAATATAGCATCTTGTCATCATCACCGGCACGTATTACTATTGGTTCACCAAACTGGAGATTGTTTATCACTATTGTCATTGAATCCCACCCACTAGTAAATCCGGATACGATGAATAAATACGATCCAGTCTCACGCAACTTTAAGATGGGAAGTTTAGGTTTGTTAGAACCATCCACATCATCACAGAAAATAAGTCGACCATGTGCCATGCCATAAGTTTTTTCCTGTCCTTCGCTGGTTAATATTTCCCTGAACACGCCCCATGAAGTGACTTTACATCCACATATTATTTCATCCCATTTCATCCCATCATTAGCAGTATCAACGTAAACTTTGATAAAGGCAACCAACGCGCCGGCGTCTCTGATTCCCTCGTTCTCAGTGATTTTGGCCAGGTGTTTTGTTATGGCTCCTCGCGGCTTCAAAACAACGTGGTTGATGTCCACATTGGACGTTTGCAGTTTTCCACTTTGATTTTGGAAAATCACGAGCTCGCCCAGGTCAACACCAACAACAACCCGGTGGCTTAACTCGGTCAAATCGGCTTTGGTGGCAAACCTGGTCAGATCCACATCAGCGCCTTATCCGGTCGCTTTTGTCTCGCGTCCGTAAGTGTCAACAGGCATTTCGAATATGTTTCAAGTGTAGCTTCTAAGTGATAATGTAAAACCAACAAGTGCTTGCGCGGTCGGTGAACGATCTTTGCTTACCGCGAGTGCATGGAGTGCTTTAACAACGAGATGTCCGCATGTTGGGCCGTCCATCAGAGTTTGCAATGGTAGCGTTGAATAAGACAGTGGTAGTCGTCCAGCTCTAGCACCCTGAGAACGTTGAGTTGCTAAGCCACCATTAATACAATCAACGACTTCACGTAGCGGTGCAAGCCCGTACGAGTGAAAATACAAAAGATGTCAGGGCGTTACCACGTATGCGACCCAATTAGTTCTATGTCCTGTTGTCGAATCCAGGTTAACGATGCCGGTTTCCACCGTGCGGCTTTCACGGCCGTCAACGGCGAGGCCACAACCGAAGACCTTTGCCTGAGGGTATATTGCGAGTCTTCCCGGGTAATCGAAGACCTTTGCCTGGGGGTATTTTGCGAGTTATCCCAGGTAGTCGAAGACCTTTTCCTTTTTTTTATTCGTCTACGAAACGCTATGCGGCCTCTAGAAAAATCATAGATTTTTCGACCGACCGCCTTCTTCAGAGCCATCCCAGATGCGGTTCCGACAGCTCCTAACTCAGCCGCTTTTACAACTGCGGGAGCCGCAGCCGCCAACAACGCTGAAATCGCGGGGAGCAATGGAAATATTCCATCGCACTTTTGCATTTGCGTCACTTCCGACTTCAATAACTTTAATGTTACTGGGGTGTTCTTTTGTTTGGCCTCCTGAACATGGTTAAGTTGTGTTCGAGTTAGCCACAAGGAGTCATTTCCAGTTATCTTTGTCGGAGAAAGTCTCAGTGTGAGCACGCAATAGTTTATTGCGCTCTTTATTTTCACACGCTGGTTTTCACTGAGACCAACTTTAACTTCGTGATATGGCATTATTTTTAATCATGCTGATCAATTACGAGTTTGAGTAAACAACCACCGGTTTTCCACGGGCGCGTCAAAACCCCTCATTCGACCACCTGTGCCATCCAACAACAGCATCTTATCGGAGAGGATCTCAGCAATGCATATGTAACCGCCGCCAGGGACAGCAGTAACACGTGCATTGAAGTCCATGTCGACCACGGACTGTTTAACCAGGTCCAGGTGTTCCAAAGAAAAGTAATAAATCGGATACAACTTAATGAAGTCTTTCTATGAAATCTGCAGACCTGTGTCGATGGTTTTATCCCGGCCCTTATACGACAACAGCTTGTGATATGCACGAGCGACTTGATTGTTTCCGAAGTCAAGCAAAATTTCTTCTAATGTTTCCTGATGACCGCTTAACCGTAGAGAAACTTCAGACACTCCAAAGTTGTCAAAATATCATTGCACTACGGGCCTGCCCGCCGGTCACACGAGCTATATCTTGAAACGCCACAAGCACGTATTTTGGTACGCTGATACCTTGTTGGGTACTTATTTGCCATGAAAACTGCTGAACGTTGTGTTCTATCGAGCCTGTGGTGAGCGCGAGAAACAACAACGGTGATGTGCCTCCAGACATCATAAACGACACCAAACGCGCTTTAATAGGTCAGATGCCTAAACTGTGCCTTTTTAGTACCTATTAGTATCATTCAGTTAGTACCTATTAATGACTTGTAGTACCTAGTAATAACCTTGAGTTAGTACATATTAGTGACTTTTAGTATATAATAGTGACTACCTAATCAACTATAGTCACTTTTTCTTACCTTTAATAGGTCAGATGCCTAAACTGTGCCTTTTTAGTGACTTATAGTACCTATTAGTAGCATTCAGTTAGTACCTATTAATGACTTGTAGTACCTAGTAATAACCTTCAGTTAGTACATATTAGTGACTTTTAGTATATAATAGTGACTATCTAATAAACTATAGCTAGTCACTTTTTCTTACCTTTAATAGGTCAGATGCCTAAACTGTGCCTTTTTAGTGACTTATAGTACCTATTAGTAGCATTCAGTTAGTACCTATTAATGACTTGTAGTACCTAGTAATAACCTTCAGTTAGTACATATTAGTGACTTTTAGTATATAATAGTGACTATCTAATAAACTATAGCTAGTCACTTTTTTTTACCTTTAATAGGTCAGATGCCTAAACTGTGCCTTATTGCAATCATTCATCAAGGGATAGGTGGAATCGTTCGCAGGAAGTTAAAAACAAATGTCCTAACGAGATAGATGAATTTAACGCCTACAATTACACAGGTAGAAGAAAGAGAACACACATCAATTAGAGTTGAAAAACTTAGCAGAGAAAAATCTTACTAAAGTCAATGGAACAAGAGTCCCTCGAAGGGGCCGAAGCTTTACAGTCCAAAAAGAATTTAAAAGAATCCACGATAATACTGTTTCTAGTAGTTTTGAAACAATCTCCGAAATTCTTGAGCGATAACAAGATTTTCACATTGGCCGCTTTGATGACCATATTGGGTGTTAGATCTGCGCTATTTTAATTTAGGACCAACAAGATAGCATCAGAAGTCCATTGGTGAAAAACCCCATTTCAATATGACCAGCCATTCAGGAGTAGTGATATCAAGATTTCCACGATGACTCCCATGGTAGCTATATGGGACGACAGATTCACATCATTTTCATTTAGACCTAACGAGACACCATAAGAAATCTATCCTCCACCAGATATACTGGCCACCATGTATGCCTATCATGTGGTGAAAAATGGCGTTAAGCCCACAATAACAACCATACCTTTAGTGCAAGCGCTCCACATACTTTGGTCAGTGTATGTTTTCTAGAACTAGAGTTAATATGCAAAAAAAAAAAAAACAAAAAAAAAAACTTTCAATCACAGTGACCCTAACCTTTTGACCGCAAAATCAATTGGGTTTTCGTTTTAGGTTTCTTTTTCACTGAACATGCAAATCATCCACAAAACTTTGGTGAAGGTACATGGTCAATGACTTAAAATTTTGTGCAGAAACCATTTTTCGTCCTTATCAGTGACCTTTACCTTTGACCCCAAAATCGATAGGTTTCTTCCTTACTCCAAGTGCAAGCAATCCACAAAGTCTGTTAACTGTCGATGGTGGACAATTCAAGTTATTGTGAGGAAACAAAAATGGTAGATGGATGGACGGATGGACATCATAACATAATGCACTCCACGTTATAGTGGGCATATAAAAATCAGAGTTGAAACTTGTCTCACAAGAGTTGTCAGAGACAACCAAGGTCCGTTGTACACTGGTGTTTGATTCTGGGAACAACACGCATGCAACAAACTAGTTTAAGAATGACAAGTTACAGTTACCTACATTCCCTTGGGTAAGTAGCAAAATCATGCATGGAACACCCTGACCAGCTTCCAAGTCAATTCCATGCCTACAGCTGGAGATCTGCCAGGAGAAACTTTTATGCTTGTTTTAACTTTTAATCAATAGAGCAACAAGAGTAAGAAAATTAGTATGAAAACTTTCCCAAAGGGGATTTAAAACACCCTGACAAGTTCCATCAACACAGCATACCTACAGCTGGAGATTTGTCAGCAAGACAAAACTCTTACACTAGGGTTAACCTGTAAACAAATTAGTACTGATTAGTGTAAGAAAAGTAGGTAACTACGACCTACATTGCCCCTGGAGTGGCTCAGAATGATGCAAGAAACACTTTGCATTCCATGAACATACCATGGCTACAGCTAAAGATTTGACAAAACATTTACATTAGGGTCAACCTTTAATCACAGTAATTTTTTGTATTAAAAAAAAGGTCACTTTGACCTTTTTTTCCTCAAAATGATGCAAAAAACACCAGAAGATCTATGAAGATGTAATTCCTAAAGCTAGTAGCAGTAGCAATAAACCAAAACTTTTACAGTTGGGTGACTGGATGACACCAATGACGCTTATGATGCTAACATTTTACACTCGGGTGACTGGATGATGCCAATGACACTGATGATGCCAATACAAGGTCTCCTGTACTGCATACAGGCAAGCCAAAACAAGCAGGCATTGGCAAAAGATATGACTTTGGGAAAAGAAGATGTTATAAAGGAGAAGTGAGAGAAAGAAGTGTGAGAGTAAATTCCAAAGTAAAACAAAACATATTTGACAATGAATAAATTTTATTTACAAGAGACATGGAAAAATATCAAAAGAATTACATGGTTTATGGCAATCTAAATATATATTATGTAGTACCACATTCTGTAAGTAAATATTTTTCTTAAGGCTTTCAAAAATTCTGTTTGATAAGGTGAAATTATTAAATGACAGTAATTGGTACTGGCTACACATACATGTATGGAACACTGTCATGAATTCCATGGGCATGAATTAACACAAACATATATATACATGTATTCTGTGCAAGATGATCGTGTATACATGTATGTAAATGTTTATATCTGGAATGCTTACATGGCAATCATACAGGTGGGTAAAAATATAAGATAGAATGTGCACAGATGGTATTATATACATTATAACACATTACTGAATCTGAAACAAAATAACAAAGTAGATACTGTATAATGAAAGTAATCTAACAACAGATCTGCACGTTTATTTTTAAAAATGTATGTAAAAGGCCCGATGTGTGGATAGTCTGTGCTCATGCATATTTTATACTGGATTTTGAATAAAAATGATTCAGCAATATAGAGATCAGCACAAAGAATTTTACATCATATTTCCTTGATTTTGCAATATTAAAAAAATGCAAGCAAACACTTCAAGCAGATTAAATGTAATGCCTAAGAAATTTGGATTCAAATGTAGTGCACGTTTTCCGTTACTGCTGACAATGTGATTTCATCATCCTTCTTACATTTGTAACAGATTTGAATAACATGTCATTTTTGGTGTATGTAAACACGAGCTATTTTATTGCTGCCACTTCTCAATGTGAAGAATTTGTTTCTCATGACCAGTATAGTGAACTTCCCAAAATGTTATGAGCTGGGTGTTTCTGACACAGACTGAAAGTAAATACAGTGCACTCACAACCTGATGGAAAAGCATCATTATACACACTAGTACATAGTTTGTTGCTTTAAGTTTGACCCAATCCTGTATTTCCTGAAGACTCTTTGCTACTCACTTAATATCTACTCAACAAAATATAAAAGTAACACTACACAATATTTAAAACTTCATATTTTATATTTTATTCTCAAAATTATTTTTGGTCATCCTTTTGGTATGTGTTTTGGCTTTGTCACTGGTCAAAGTTGGTCACATTCTGTTGAATGGATTTTTTTGGGGCAAAGTTGTTTAAATATTCTCCCATCTGTCATAATGGTGGCCATATTTGATGGTGGATAAGCCTAAATTGTACAAAATATAAAATCCTTCATGCCAATGTGCTTTGTGTCACATTTGGTAAAATTCTGTTAAATGGTCTTTTAGAAATACCATATATACTCGTGTAAAAATTCGGGTCCAAATACAAACAACATTGACCCTGATCTGCTGTTGCATAATGCGCCGGCAGATCAGGGTCTATGTTGTTTGTTCTACTGATTAGTCCTTACAAACTACACAGACCCAGATCTGTCAGCGCATTATGCGACGGCAGATCTGGGTCTATGCAGTTTGCAGTTGGTATCAGTTTATACGCGAGTATATACGGTAGCTTTTTCAAGGTTTTTATTTTTAGTGACAATGGCCATATTTAATGCCAGATTGGCATCATTTGTATCAAAGTGAACACTCTTAAAGCCTGGACATTTTTTGTCAAATTGGGCCCAATTCTGTTCAGTGGTTTTTGAAAAGAAAACATTTAAAAGTTGCTGTATTTTTACTAATGGCTGCATATCTAATGACTTGGCACCATAATTTGCACAAACTTGAATGTCCTTCAGGCTTGGACGCTTTCTGTCAAATTTAGTTCAATTCTGTTGAAAAGATGTTTAAAACTTTTTCTCTTTTGGCAATGGTGACCATATTTGATGGCAGATGGGCATTATTTGTACAAACTTAAAAGTCCTTCATGCAAGAATGCTTTCATTTAAGTTTGGTCAAATTCTGAAATGTGATTTTTTAAAGGTCATTTCAAGATTCTTCTATTTTAGTAAACGCAACCATATTCGATGGTAGATTGGCATAATTGGTAGAAATCTGAAAGCCACTTATATCAGGAGTGGATTCTGAGAAGTTATATGATGATTTTCCAGTTTTTAGCAACAGCAGCCATATTTCATGGTGGATCAGTATCATTTGTAAAAATATGAAAGCCTTTATGCCAGAAGGCTTTCTGTTAAATTTGGTCAAATTATGTTCTGTGGTTTCTGAGAAAAACTTAATTCAAGATTTTTCTATTTTTAGCAATGGTCGCCACATTTGACGGTGGATTAACATCAATTCAACAAGATTGAAAGACCTTTAAGCCAGCATGCTTTCTGTAAAATTTGGTCAATGTCTAGAGAATGGTTTTTGAGAAGTTATTTAGATTTTTTTTTCTTCTCTCTTTTACAATGGTAGCCATACTGGATAACAGAGTGGCATCAACTAAACAATTTTTTGAAAGGCCTTTTGATGCCAGAATGCTCCCTGTAAAATTATCTTTAAATAGGTCAAGCCAGGTTTTAGAAGTTGTCAAGGTTTGGTTTGGTTTTGTGGGTTTTAACACCATTTTTCAGCACATGATAGGTTATGCATGGTGGCTAGTATATTTGGTGGAGGAAGAACTGGGGAAGAACCACTGACCCACAGGAAGCTACTGGCAAGCTTTCTCACATACCCATGTTGGTCGAGCCGAGATTCGACCTCACATGGACAGAGGCGAGATGTGTGAGTGATCTGTAAAAGCAAGCACCTTAGACCACTCGGCCACTTGGGGCCCCTTAGAAGGTGTAAAGGGATGACCAACGACGGACAAAGGACCATACCATAGGCTAGCTTGACCTTACAGCCAAATGAGCTAAAATCATGTTGCACAATACAAATCACAATTTAAAAGTTTCTCAACCAAGATCAGGAATTCCATTTAAATGTATTTATCACAATCGAGGAAAAAGAATTTCATTATTGCAAACAGCAATATAAAACATATCTTGTAACGAACCTAATGTAAAAATGTGGCAGGTACAAACGCAGCCTGTTTATGCATTTCATTGTTCATATACAAGGATGACATTACAAGTTCTGCTGCTTTCTGATAACAGGGCTTGTATTTTTTTTCTCATCAAAGATGTAATATTGAGATTGTTTGGGCTGTAAATTAAAATAAAAAAATATCTTCTACATCAATTACTTATCGAAAATATAAAAGTCGTTCCATAATCAAAGTAGTGAGCATACTCATGGCTTGGAGGGTTCAAGTGATACTAATGTAGACAAGAGCAGACCTGAGAGCATAACTCCAGAATATTACTACTGATGGTCCTTTTACTATTGTAAACACATTGCTCTTAATAATCTGTATATTATTTATCTACATTTTCTTTTTATTACATATCACTAGCTAATTTGTATTAATATTTGAAACATTACTGGAGAAATGATTATGATTTCCTTTTAAAAGCATTTTGTGCTATTGATTCAAAAATTTCCACCAACAGAATATCCAAGAGAGATAACTGCTATCTTGTATAATCGTAAACCTAAGTTTGAGTTGCCTCCCTTGACATCAAATGGAACTGAAAGGCCAGTGGAGTTATATTTAATAACTAATTGTAGGAAGACCATACATTTTCTAACCATTATTAGTCAAAGAAACTATATTTGGTAAAAGAGAGTGGATGGACACTACACTATAAGACATGGAGGGACTGAAGTCACTCCAACCCCCAAAAAGTAAAACTGATGGGGTCCGAAGTTCATGAACTTTAGCATATAGCTGTATTTGACATTTTTCAATGACACAAAAATCTTCCAACGTTATTATAAATTATGTAAGCAAAGAGATATTATAAATGTCCATAAACTACTGAGAAACAGAAGTATCTATTGACATTGCATGTGCGAGTGACAAGAAGACATTGTTAAGTAAATAAAGCAAAGTGTATGGTAAAGTAAAATAATCAGTATTGAGGGAAATTTCAACTTTCTTTCCATGCGTCTTTGTTTAATCTTTTTACTGTGTCCTCTCCCTCTGAAGGCTCAGAGACGTAAAATTGACCCTATGTGCCCTCCTATATGTTGTATGAGGCAATTAATGGAGGCAACATTTTTGCAATGGTATACATCCCATGATGATGCTCATGCCGAGGTCTTGAACTTTATAAGGGTGAGGTTTATATAAAATCAGAAAGAAAAAAAATTAAACATCATTCTCCATAAACATTCAAAAAATTGATGTAAACCTCTATAGTCGCTCTGAACTTGTATTTTCTTCTTTTAAATTGAAATTTTTTTATATCATATTTAAATTGCATTATGATAGAATTTTCATTTGAAAGTCAAATTAATTACACTGTATAAGAGGGTCTCATGATTTGTCAAAAATATTCAAATTTTCAAGGATGAAAAACACATGAAAGGTTCAGGACTAGAACAATTTTCAATTAGCTACTTGTCCAGTTAAGGCAAGTGACTTAGAAAGTGTACTTGTCTTGCATCAATTCTGCTCATCCTACATTGTACATGATACTGAATTGTTTAGAATGCCACTCATCCAACTGGACAAGTATACTGAAAAAATGACTTTCCTTTCCTCAGACACACTTATCAATAAGAGTGGATGAGGAACTTTTGAGTCCTGAGGATGATCAAATTGAAGTTCAAATCTTCAAAGTATTAGGAACACTGATGACTTGGTGTTGAAATTATTCCATTTTCAATAAAATCAAATGAAAGAATATAACACCCTGAAATGTTGCTATTCATAAACCATTTTACAATTGTAAACATACTGCTCTAAACAATCTTTAATCTAATTTGAGTTGACTCCCTTAATATAAAACTGACATGAAAGGCCAGTGGATCTAAACTTTGTTACCAATTTTATCAATACCATAAAGTTCATTACTATTATTAGTAATACAAGCTATATTTGGTAAAAGAGAATGGACCTAATACCATAAGGCAAGGATGGACTGAAATCCCTCCAAGACAAAAATAGTCAAATTAAGTTACCTTCATATACATTATACTTGCCACTTTATAAGGAAAAAAGATGAAGTATAAGCAAACTACACAAAAAAAGAGAAAAGTTGGGCTCTATTTTTTCTTCTTTTTAGAGTATTAACTTTTGAGTGTACTGGGGATAAATTAATGAAACTTGTACATCTTACATCAGATGTAACTGCTATGAAAAATGATTGGCATAATTTTATCTTCCAATCTATTCTTTTTATTTCAAGCATCATTAATGCAAGGTGTCAACCCCAATACTGACCTACTAGCCCAACATAAAGGATGCATCGAAAGCCATCTCAAAATCAGTCTTTTTGTTTTTTTCTATATACAAAAATGGGGCTACTTGCATGAAAGTTTATTAGCCCAAAAACAATATTTAGTTGTCCGTTCTAGTTGGGCACAGGAACTGTCAGCTGATTGATGGCTGAAAGTCGGTAAATATTTGGTTAAAAAATACTGTATGCAATGGTGAGAATAAACACTTTCTGACAGTATGTATTGGAATAGCATGCCGATATTGGCTCCTGAGATTTCTGTTGTCTTCTCAAATCTTACATGTCATGTCTAGCTACTCTGCTGATATAATAAGGCAATAAAAAAGTCCACAGACTTAACATGGGTCCTAGAGATATACACCTGCACCTTATTTGCACCATGAATACCTTAATCATCTTCTTCTTCAGACTCTGCAAAAGAAATAGATCAATTGTATATAAATGACATTTTTTAAATAGACGATTTTTTTAAAAAGACCCCCTTTTCTTGTTCAGCTGACCTTTTAACCTGGCAAAAAAGTAAAAAACTTAACACTGAGCTTAATCTAAGAAATTTAACGTAGACCTCATCATCAGGGTGTGGATAAACAAATGGACACACATACACACAGATGGTAACCAAAAGCTCTGTTGAGCTTCCAACAAATATCAAGTAAACTAGAAATTTGTTAATGAAACAGGACACCCCAAATGAACTAAAAGCAAAACTAAACCATGGTGTGATGGACAGATGGATTGACAGACAAGGGTAACACTTCATGCCCCTATCACTGTTGAGGTGGGGCATACAAACCACAAATTAAGTCTACAATGATATGTGGCTTGACATTTTCAATTACTATTAAAATCTGAGATTATGAATTTCTACCAATGTTCACAATGGTAACTTTTTGGTTAACATTAACCCATTTCAGATGGGATACGATTCCAGTGGTACTTTACCTTTTCATACGGGATACAATTCTGGTCTTATGTTCACTACATTCCATCTACCACTTTGCAGAAGTGTGCATTTAACCATGTAATACGTCGTTATTTTACGTGTACTCTTGAAAAGAAGGAAATAAAGGTAGAAGGTACACAAATACTACATCATGCAGTGACAGCATGTGAAAAAAAATAAAAAATGGTAACAATTTGATTTAAAAATTGAGTTTTAACATGCATATATCAAAATGGTGGTCAGTACTGAAGAGGCAAGTAATGGCAGTGATGTGCTTTCTGAACTAGTTGCAAATATAGACAATTTTGTGTGGAAAATTGACATTTTAGGCAGTGGAATCATTATCTTTAATTCATCAAAATGAACGGAGTTGATGATAACTGGTTATTTGAAAATTTGATTTCAAACACGAGTTTTTACGAGCAGAGATCAACATGGCGCGGACAGCACTGAAAACATAAATGATGACAGTGACATGGATGCTGATTTTGATGAAAATATACACAATTTTGTAGGGAAATTTATGTTTTAAGCAGTGCAGATCATGATCTTGACTTCGACAAAATGAACAGAGATGATGATAACTGGTAGAATTTTTTTTATTTCAAAACTGAATTTTAACGTGTGGAAATCAAAATGGCAGGCAGTACTGAAGTGGCAAGTGATGGCAGTGATGTAAATGCTGATTTTGATGAAAATATACAAAATTTTGTAGGGGAAATTGATATTTTAGGCAGTGGGGATCTTGCTCTTGACTACATCGAAATGAATTGAGCGGATGATAACTAGTTAATTGGTATTTTTTACTTGAATATTGACGATGATGAAGGTTTTGATGTTTTGGACATTTTGAGAACTTCACTGATCATAAAGTTTACCCATATATCGATGTTAGATGAATGCATAATATGTTCTGCTTGCTCTCCAATTCGCATGCGAGTAAATTGAATAAAACTGTAAAAACATTTAACATTCTTGATACTTTTTCACCATCTTAAACGGTGTAAAATTCCCCATATTTCATACACCTACATAGAAGGTAAAATGAAAGTTGCAGATAGAAAAATTGCATTAAAAGTAAATTATAAAAAATTTTAAAGCATGTTTTTTTTAGTTTACATAACTTTATTTTCTACTGAAGACATCTGAAAATTTTATAAGAATAACAAATAATGTAAAAAAATTTACGCTTTTTAAAATGGAATATAACTTTGAAAAATTATTTGAAAAACTTGTCCTTTAAAGCCAGATTGACCAAGTTCACTGAATTCTATCATGCTGATACACCACTGACTGAACAAATTTCCAGTTCTACACAACTGCCTGTCTGATTGGGCTTCAGTATGAAAGGGGTTAAGGTACATTTACAGTAAAACCTGTCATGAGAGACCGCCCCTTCTGCCAGCAAAAAGCGGTCTCTCAAGACAGGTGGTCTCTCATAACAGGTTTGTACAAAAAGACCAGTTTCCAGGGTCGAAATTCAGCACTGTTTAAGAGGGAAAAATAAGCACAATCATGTACATTTATTGTATTCTTTGTTCATAGTTCTTGTTAAAATATCATACGCATTAATCTGAAAATAATTGTAAATATTAATAAAGATATACATCTATCATTAAACATGAATCACATTTATATTTGAAGATCACACGTACATGTACTAGTATTAGCATACGAGTTCGTTTCTAATTGACTCCTTGTCTTTTATAACACCCTAAATTTGAGTTTTACCGACGTTTCAAGTGGCTGTTATGTTGCAAATGGTCTCCCGTTTTTCACTTCTTTCAATTACATTAATTCTTTCCTCCAATGTTAGAATTTGTCTCTTTTTCATTGGAGGTTCTGCCATTGTTATTAAAGTGCTAGGTGTTAATATTATATGGGATCAATTGTAATAATGACTGTAACGGTTTTGATCAAGCTTTGGGGAAATATGGAATACATATACAATGTATATGTACCAATGAATGAAATAAAAAGACACAATTAATTTATCCAGAAACAGAATAAATTTATTTAGAGACAAAAGTCAAAGACTTTATTCACCGACGATACAAATGGATTAACTCTATAAACAGAGGGTGCAAAATAGCTGCACTAAGGTAAACAGATGATGGTTTGGTGTGTGGGTTCTAATCTCTGTAACATCAAAAACACCCCAACAAACAACACAAGCCCTTCACAATGACAATCGAATCCGGAAAATGATTCTCACCTACTGGTATTAAAAACAAAGACAAAGACCTCATTCACCCCAGGCATTACGGATTAACTCCAAAGACAAATGATGTATGCGACTGCTATATTGAATTTGGCACTACAATGGCAGTTAGTTACATGTACTTTAGTCTGGTTTACAGTCTAGAACAAAGGAAACTACATGCATGACCTGCAAAAGTTAGGAAACCGGTAGCCAGTCTAATTTGTTTAAAAAAAATTTTTTTTTTTAGAACAGTCTTTACTTTGGAAGCAGTCGTTGTTACAAAGGATAAAATAAACGTCAGTGGTGTTTGTCTCAGTTCTCACGATAGCATAGCAGTTTTATTTTAGAACAAGCTGCCATACGCGGGAAATCCTATGGATCATACTTTAGTCTCGCAGAAATAGCCGAGATATTTCCGAATGAGCAATCGGCATGTTCTCTAGTCTGGTTTACAATCTATAACATATGACACTACATGCATGACCTGTACAATTCAAGAAACCGGTAGCCAGCCTAATTTGTTTTTAAGTTTTTGATTTTGTTTTAACGTCTTTGCTCCTTAAGCGGTCATGGTTACAAAGGGTTAAATAAAGGTCAGTTGTGTTTATCTCTGTTTTTGTGATGCGGTCGTTCATAGCAGTGTCGAAATGCATATTTTGCCAAGAAATCGCGGTTGCTGGTCGCGTTCTGCCAGTGGTACCTCACGGCAGTGCGTTTATATAATAAAATCGATCCGTGCATTACAATTGTGGTCGCTCATAGCAGAGGTCACTCATGACAGGTTTTACTGTACTTGCAAAAGCATCATAAATCAACTTTATGGCATGACATCAGGGGATGACAATCTCTATGACAAACTAACCCAGAAAACTAAAATTGTTGGACTTACAAATTTTCATATACAGTGAAACCCCGCTATAACGCGATATTTGGGGTCCATAAAATTTGATCACGGAAAAAGCGGGGTCGTGTTATTGCGGGGTTTTACTATATTTTACTTTTTTCAGAGAACAACGTATACATGTCTAATGTATAGCATGAATAGGGTATCAACACCGTTTACTATCTGATATCGACCCGTCTTTGTTTTCCCACATGACAACCCTTTGATTGAGCCATGAGTTTGATACAGCTGTACTTGTTTAGTGCTAAGTAACAGAGAGTGGTTATTTGAACTCCCTGTGATCTTGCCGCCCAAGCTCAGTCTCTACATAAGCACCCACATATGACAATCTTTGATCAACCACCGCATTGTCTGGTGCTTGGTTGTTTATGCAGTTAAAGAAGAAACATAAGTCGGCTATTGTTTGCGCAATGATTGTATACAGGATGAATTGAAGTCCAGCGCATGTGTTGGCGGCTTACGTTTTTTGATGTTTATTAAATCGTGAGAATCTTTTATCAACCACCACATTGTCTGATGCTCGGTTGTGTACGCAGTTAAAGAAGAAAAACATGTCGGCTATTGTTTGAGCAATGATTGTATACATACTGAATTGAAGACAAACACAGAGAAGACTTACTGGTTTTACTCATGGATCAGTAATAAGTAACATTTCCGAAAATGTTTATTTTGGCATAACACTTCAAGAAATTGGTGAAATTGTTAAATTTCAGAAGCCACGCCACGATCGAATTCATACGTGATCTCTTCCCCAAAATGATAATAAATTTTTTATGCACTATTTCTCGTACTTAAAAAAAAAAAATTTTTTTCCGTGTACGAGAAAAATACATGTACATGTATATAAAATTTCAGGAACCACGCCACAAACGTATTATACTTGAATTCATACGCAATCTCTTCCCCAAAATGATACTGTAATATACACATTTTATACACTATTTCTCGTACTTTGCAAAAAAAAAAAAATGTTCATGTGCGAATGAATATACGAAATTTTGGGAGCCACGCCACGATCGCGTTATATCCGAATTCGCGTTATAGCGGGGCTTCACTGTAATTAGACCCGTTGTTATACAGCATAAAAGAAGAAGAAAAAAATAAGATAATTTGTAGATGGTTTTCCATGCATCCATTTCATCTAGCTAGTAGGTCAATATTGAGATTGTCATCCCCTGGACATGATTTCCCAATGAAGAATGATTAAAATGTAGGCTAGGGTGATTTTCAAGTACGTTATTCATCATGCATGCATATCACAATGTAAACAAACCAGTTCAAAGGTCAGTGTGACACATGGAACTGTACATAGTAAAAGCATGTTCAACCTGAGGTTTGGAAAAGCAAAGTGCAGAACTTCAGTCTTTTATACTCAGCTAAAATTGCTGTAGGCTAGAAGGGCCTAAAGCAAATGTAAACTGCTGCTCCTTTATAGGAGCTGTAAGGGACCACTGTACAAGTGACAAAAGATGAGAAAATAACAATTTAAATTGTAAACTTGTTGCCCCTGATCATTAGCAGACATGGAAAAAAACACACATGCATTGTACAAATCATTCCAACTGGAAAATATTTACCCAATTTCAATGATTTTTCATTTTCAACCAATCATTGAATAAAACACAAGTATGCACAAAAGAGGTTTAGCATAAACTGATCCTGTTTCAACTTTCACTTCTGAAAGGATATGCAAATCAAAGATGATTGCATGGTCCAACACTGCAGCAAACAGAAAAAGTTAGATAAAAAAAAAAAAAAAAAACCCCGACTTTATTTAATTTACATAGTAAGACTTTTGTTGCATGTCTGCTTTGTTAGTTAAAATACAGTGTTTAAACACAGGATTAGTCATCAGTCAGAAGAACTGTTGTTCTGCTAAATGCATGGGTTCTTTGAGAACATATATCAGTGCCAGGTCTACATTAATTTGAAAAAATGAGAGCTTGTGCTTTGTCTAATAAAGTTTCACTATCATACCAAGTTTCTACTATCAGACAAGTTGTACCCAACATAAAACCTGTACTACTTCAAAAAGTTAAAATAACAAACCAGTCAAAATAAACAAAAAATTGACCAAACACATTTACAATCTGGAGAAAGCAAGCCTCATTTTCAAAACCATCAATCAAACTAAAAAATAAAACCATCAATACTAGTTTTAATCTACAACACCAGGATTCCCCCCCCCCCCAAAACGATACAAATAAATGGACGTTTTGTGTTGCCTTTGGTTGTGAGACAATAATTTTAAATATAAAATCAAATATAAATTACAAAGAACACCCTCATCATATTTAAAATTGGTCTGATGGGTAATGAAGCTTTAAATACACATATCGAGAAAGAATTTCATGCATGCAAAGCTACTCACCCTCCTCTGCATTTTCCAGCCATTCTATGAAGTTCTTCATTTGAGCAAGGAAAACACTCTTCCCTTTGGCAGAGTGAGATTCCTTGTACCATTTCAGGATCACATCCTCACTCAGGACTTCAGCTGAAAAAGGTAAAATCATGAACTGACATCAGTCATACACTGGGGGGTGGGGGGCGTGGGGGGGTGGAGGGGGGGTGAGAGTTATTGATAGGGGGAGTGTTATTAATGCACAATGAAATACAAAGGCAAAATCTTTTTTTGGCAATAGCAACCCTGACCTTGTAGCTACTGTCTCCAAATTATTTTCATTTCTGGTTCAGAGACACATACACACACCAAATTTCAGTGCAATGTGTCCACTAGAACTTGTTATTGTGCAGAAACCACAACAGATGGACTATATTATTTAATGTGAAGACCAATGACCTTATACAAGGTCAGCTGTAAATTTCTATGCTGAAAGTTAAATTTATTGACGACACATGTTATGCAGCAGATATTTATTTGACAATAAAACACAACATATTATAGAGTTGGCTAATTGTTCAACTCGAAAAAGTGCAGTTAATAATTGTGTAATGCACACAAGTTCACACTAGTTTTGTCACCTTTTGATCTATGCCAAATAGATGAAAATTTGATATGCAATTGGATAGCTCTAATTACTTAATGCAAGGAGCGTTTCCCAAAGACGATTAAAATCAAGTTGTTTCTTTAGTCTACCTGTATGGAAAACAAAAAGGGTGAAGTTTGAGACACCTCACAAGAGGCAAATGCCTCAAAGATCGGCGAGTCAGCAGAAAAGTCGTGTAGGAAACTTATTTCTGGCAAAAATATTCTCTAAATTTATCATTTTGTCACCAGTGTTGATGATGACCCTGTTGCAGACATCAGCATCTATATGTCTAACAATTTTCTCTGACAAAGGTGAGACAAAAATATAAATCTTTTATTTGGGAGGTTTGCAATGTGGTCTGCATTCAGCTGGGGAAACCATGTCACATATATTGGGGAGGCTTGCAATGTGGTCTGCATTCAGCTGGGGAAACTATGTCATACATATTGGGGAGGCTTGCAATGTGGTCTATATTCAGCTGGGGAAACCATGTCATACACGTATAGAAATGAGAACAAGTGTCTGTATCTAGCCCCAAAACTGGCCTTGGAAACCCCCATCCCACACGGCTTTCTTATGGGCAATGGTTTGGTGTTTTATGGCACTGCAAGACAAGTAGGTTTATTTAATGCTGACTAACATGACCAAACCATGTCATTCGTATATAGAAATATAATAACAAGCATTCTACACAATCGTAAAATCTAAAAGGTCAAATCTTTAGGTAGATAGTATTATTACATGATTCCCAAGAGAAACTTTTTCATTGGCTGACAAGTCATATGATTTGTGATAATTCATAATATTGCACTGTGATGTCATGTATTTTTTGTGGCATCATGCAGTTAAAATGTCATTTTTATTACAATGAAACAAGTCCCAAAATTTTGCACCAAATCATACATTAAAATAATTATAAACCTTTGTTTTGGTTAATATGAAGTTTTATGAACCTGTAAACCTATCATTGACCACCACTTTGCATTACTCAATATCAAAAGTTTCATGAACCAGTAAGCCTATCACAGACTACAACTTGCATCAGTCCATATGAAGTTATATGAACCAGTAAACCTATCACTGCATAGGTCAATATGAAGTTATGTGAACCAGTAAACCTATCACTGACTACAACTTGCATCAGTCCATATGAAGTTATATGAACCAGTAAACCTATCACTGCATAGGTCAATATGAAGTTATATGAACCAGTAAACCTATCACTGCATAGGTCAATATGAAGTTATATGAACCAGTAAACCTATCATAAGTCTTCACGATTAATTTTTAAAGCCACTGGGCCAGCGAATTTCCAAAATGCACTGGCCCGAACTAAACTTCAATGGCCCACAGAAAAATAAAAATATTAAGCTTGCCATAGTATTTTCTCATAATAACCTTAGACTGACTTCAACCAAATATATATTGTGTTACAAATGAGAAAAGCATTGTATTTTTCTTATTTATTCATTCATAAAAAAATATATCATAGAATTAACAAGTTCTTCTGACATCTCCATTTCATAATCAATATCTTCATCACTTTCAGAACTGCTACCATTTGACTCATTACTACTTAATTCTGGCTCTGTTGACTTAGAGGTCCCAGCCTATAAGAAACACACTTTTAATTTTGTTTGCCCTGCATATTTGATGCACCATCAGCTGTAAATCCTACTAGTTTCTCTTTCATAATGGTCTCCACTCCTAGTGTCTTGAAGACCTGTTTGACATGTTGATATATGTCTTGGCTGTAGGAGGAATCTACAGGTCCAATATGAAGAAAAGTGTCCTCAATTTTACCCTGGTTGTATGTTCTAACATGTATGTTCTCAAGGTCGTCACCAGTGAAGTTATGTTTCGTTGTACCAACAATCGTCAAACTGCAAAATCTGGATGTCTCCAACTTCTTTACTACACTTTGTGTGAGTATTGGCTATGGCAGTTAAAAATGTGGATGCTGCCTTGTCATTCAAGTAGTTTGAACCAACTTCCAGGCCTTTTGCTTTGTCTAAGCGACATATGGTTTTATTGAGATTCAAGCTGTGCAGTTCTCAATTTTATAACCAGTTTGTCATATTCTGCTTGCTTTAACTTGAATAAACACCGAGCTGCTGCACTAGTTGCCAGTGGTTTGGATGCAGCTTTTAAGAGAGAAATGCACTTTGAATGAATTTTAGAAGATTGGTGAGTTTTGATGGCATCAATTTTGATGTTGTCCATTTCTTTGACAAATGGTAAGGGTTGATCAACTGGTGAATGTTTTACATGAAGAACAGTACACGATTTGTTTCTCCTCGTCATTCCTCAGCCATTCAAATTCTTTCAACCATTTGAGTTTAAAGGAATGCCTTCGTCTAGTTTGTTCATGGAATCATTTGGCTTGCTGAGATTGAGATTCATCTGGCATGGATGTGGCCATGGATGTGGGCTTTTTGCCAGGTCTGGCCCCCTCAAAATGTCACAAAAAATTCATTCAATAGTAACGAATTGAACTGGCTGTTTACAAATATCGAAACCGGAAACAAAATAGGATGATGAAATAAAGCATAGAATTCAGACACTTAGTAACCTCCATCCACTACATTAGGGCTTGAATGTTCCATACCTCAAAAGTGTCACACTGTATGAACTAGACAGTCAATCAGATACATCCAATAAGGATGGTACTAATGATTCATCACAGTAAATATATCTGGATCAATATTGAAAATTCAAAATGGAAGACAAACCGCTTCAATGTAAACAATTTAACTGTATATGCTCAATTGCACATGTTTTAAATATTTTTCTATCTCCGCCTTCTTTTTGCGCCAAAATGTAAGAAAATAATTAACCCGAATAATCCAGTCGCTGTTTTCCACCTCTCTCCATTTGCTGAATTATTCCAATTAGGAAATAATACCCATACTATAATTTCCCGTCGAATGTGTTTTAATTTACTCCGCCTTCAGGCATAAATGTAGCGAACAGAGCGAGTCAGAATATAACGACTGGATTATTCGGGTTAAATACTTAGCAGTTTAGATATGACGAAAGGACGATAGATTTCAGATAGTATTTTTTTATTCTGATAGATTTTGACAACATTTTTTGTTTGCATCTGGATTTTTTGGGTGCATTTCTTTGAATATTTACTGGCCTGGCTGGCCTGTGAACTTAGAAATGTTGCTGGCCCGAGTAAAAAACACTGGCCTCAGGGTTCGGACTGGTGCTTATTTTGAAGACTGTATCATTGATCTCCATTTTGCATCAGTCAATATGAAGTTTAATCAGCCAGTATCACTGACCTCCACTTTGGATCAGTCGATACATAGTTTACATTGGTTAATAAGTGGTATATTTTTCCAAAGTCTCTCACGAATATAGCAAATAGCATAAAAGATAAGTGACTTTTAGAAGCTTTAACACAGCATCTTAACAATATTGATATCAATGATGATGCCCTTATAGTTGCAAAAGTGATACCAATGTCTGGCCAAAGGCAGGAGCTGCAGTAGCTGAGTTGGTAAAGCATTGGACTTGTAATTCCTGGGTCACAGGTTCAATACCCACCCTGGCCACCCTATGTCAGCTGCCTCGGTGTCCCCTTGGGGAAGGCTTCCATTTCCTCTGCATGATATAGCTAATAATGTGTTAAAAGTGCCATTAAAACTAACAAAAACACCACACAAAAAACCCCAAAACAAACCATTCAAAGGCAGACATAAAATCAAAGTATTGAGAATACTGATAGCATGGAAGGTTCAAGTAATACTAATTTACTCAAGATTAGATGGAAGAACGTAACATAAGTTATACTGCTATTCATGGTTCTTTTTACTATTGTAAAAAGATTGCACTAAATAATCTTTATAATATTGTTCTTAATCTTCTTTCCTTTATATGTCACTAGAGAATTTATATTAACATCTAAAACACTGTTCAAGGAATTACTGTGGTGATTTTCTTTTAAAATCATTTCTTAGTTTCAAGTATTACCACCAGTGGAAGGATCTACAAGAGAAATAACTTAATGGTTACCTAAATCTGAGTTGCCTCCCTTGAGATATAATAACTGACCTGAAGGATTCCCGGTACTAATTCAGCTCCCATAGTACACCTGTGCAAATACCATAATATTAAAAATACAATAACTTTAAAGTTTTGAACGCTCATGTTCAAACCTATATTTATCTGTATAGACATATCCTTGATGACAGCTTCTGTGCAGAGAATACAATATGAGCCACTGCATTTTCTGGATCTACATGTCTTTGAAACATGTGCTTTCAATTCTGCACCAAAGAGTCAGGTGCTAATTTCAGAAATGTGTTTATCAAACTCATGTCGGTAAAAGGACTGAAATTCCATCACTAAAACAGGGTCTCTATTTTTTCAGTTACTACTAGGATAAACTCTCAAAGATTCTTTTCACTAAACTTTTACTTTCATTATCAACCAATCCTTGCCAGCCAAACACATATATACTCTTATTTTATCTTCACCCATTTCTAGACTTCTTCCCCATCTTCCATATATTTAGTACAGCAAGTCCTGAAATGCCAGAGAACCTAAACTTTGTTACTAAGTTTAGTAAAACCATGCAGTTTTGCTATTATTCACAATACAAACTATATTTGGTGAAAGTGAATGGATACTCTGCCACAAAACACGGAGGTACTCAAATCACTCCAAGCCCAATAAGGCTTACTTTTGTAAAGCAGGACTACAATCTTCTGGAAAACCTTCATGAAGTTCATGTTGTCATAGCAATATTCCTGAATCTTCACCATCAACCTCAGCTCCGCAATTCCTGATTTTGCGACAGCTTTCAGAAGAGGACAGTAGGTCTTTAGATGCTTCAATGCTTGCTCTGCAACCAGCTCTTCCTTCTTGTTCCATTCCATTCCAGACATTAAGGTATTCCAAACCTGAAATTAAACAGACAGCTATTTTGTCGGATGATTACAAAGAAAATTTTAAATTAACATGCAATAAATACATGAGAATGATTGCTGTTCCAAATGACACTGAAGAAACCGATATAAACTCAAATATCTAGACCTAAAAGTACTAGCCAACATTTCGTTTGGAAAATTGTTCCGATTTAAAAATGTCCCATTCATTCTTCCAAAGAAACCAATGTCTCCTCTGATTATCATATTCATTGAGACATCTGACTGAAATATTTAACCACATGAAGCGTCAGAATATTGTGATAACCTCTGTTCATTCCATTTGTCCATCTGTTTGTTACCAAATCTCTTCCAACGCTGCTGGCTGGAAATTCAGCAAACACTGTACTTTTTTCACATGGTAACCATGTGAAAGTGGGTATTATTCTTTGCTCTATCCTGCAGTCCCTTTGTAAAAGACTATGACACCCAGAAAAGTTTAAATCTTTCCCTTAATGTAGGTGTACTTATCTCAGTGCTAATGGTGTACTGGGTCTAGAATAGTACTATATTTCAAACATGGCAATATGTAACAAAAGTCATCTAGCAATGACCTATAACCCCAGACTTCAACTGAAAACACCATATGGCCCAGCATTCTCAATTTGTATACAACATTATGTAAGTACCTTATGGCCATGTATCCTTATTTTACATACTACTTATGGCCAATTTATACCAATTTTTATCTACACTTTATTTCCATGGTAACAAAAAAAATACTGAACGCAGAAAATTAAGGTATCAAAAGGCACCGCTAAAAAAACTTACTTGACATGCGTACCAAGTTTGGTTGAAAAACCTTAAAATGGTTTGTGAGTTATGCTCAGGAAATATAAAAGTTTATGGACAGACAGACTCGTGAATTATAGACAAATAGATGGATATAGCAATATCCATCCACATTACATACCAGGGGAATAACAAAGGGTTTCCCCAACATTGTGTGTCATCTGCCCACTGTGCAATGATATAGCTTACAGTTACTCTATCAGACTTGCAAAATATTTACCACAAAATGTTATCACCGAATTCTAATATTTAAGCTACCGCCATTAACAGAAAAGTGAGACCAATATCTTACCATCTTACCATATACTAACACAGGTTAGAAACAATAAAAAGCATGAGGATTTTGCAATGCTGGGTTATTTAAACTCTCTACTTTATGTTACACATTCAAATAAAATCTTAATTAGTGATGGGGAGAAATGAAAATTTTGAAACTATTTGTGGAGATTCACCCAGGCATATTTTGCAAACAGCAATCACAAATTATTGCAGATGCAGATGACTGAGATTGTTAAAATTTTCAGAAAATTAATTTATAACCGAGCAAATAAAAAAACAGGAGGTAAGTTGGTTTATAAAGCAAAAAAAGGATATCGCTCAGCGACCCATTCCTTCCACCTATGTCTTGTTTAGTTCCATAGTTCCCGACATACTGTATATACTCTCTTTTTAGTCAAGTCCAATTCAAACAATACAGACCCTAATCAGCCATCGCATAATGCACAGGCAGATCAGAGTCTGTGTTGTTTGTTCTACTGAATACTTCTAACATCTAGCATCAAAGAAAACATGCAAGTTCTATGAATTCTGAATAGTACTCTCATAAATATACAGACAAACCTTATTCAAAAAATTCAATAAGGCTATTTCTAGCATGTGAGACTTGTGATCCAAGGGTCGCAGGTATAATATACCTGCCCAATCAAGCCCAGGTTGACTGTCTCAGCAAGTCCTTGTGAAAGGCACTTAGCTCCCATTTCCTTGGCATGATACAGCCAAATAAAGTACTGAAAATGCCTCTAAAAACCGACCAACCATTATTTCTGTCAATAGATATAGTTACATACTACAACATATCTTGTTTAGGACTGTCACGTTTGCACATGTAAACTACAATATTTCATGTTTTGTAAATGTTTACAAAATCAATAAAATCAATTGGATAAAATATGTGATCTATGACTTAAAAAAGTTTGGAATTCTAGTCACATCAAAATGGATGACAAAAACAAAACAAGAGAGCTTAAGTTTGGAAATATTTCACAGAGGTAGATATAACGGAACAATTGGTGGCATATACCCTATGTGTGGAGTTAGATTACTGAGGTGATCAGGTGGTAGTACTGACAGAATGTGAAGCATGTTCAGTACAAACAAAAATCCTTTTAGACAGAGCATATGACCGCCGACACTGGTTCATAGAGAATCCTCATTGAACAACCAATTATAGCTTTCGAAACTCCCACACTTTCTTCAATGTCAAAAGTAAAATCGCAAAAGTGCACTGAAAAACTAGCCAATCCTTATCAGCAATGCACTAAACAAATAAAAAAATAAAAATAATAACAGCCAACAGAAGAATGACTGACCCCTTCAACCAACTGAAGCTATTACAAATGTAAAATTAACATAATTTTGCAATTTCAAATCCACAAACACTGATGTCCGATCAAATCACAGACTCAATAGGGAGCTGCTCTTCCTTAAGTATAATGCAACAATGAATTTCATAAAATGTGGGTGTGGGTAAGTTTGAGGAAAGTGGACTTGTCATGTGGAACTTAAAATGACAATTTAGCTTCAGTGACCTTGAGCTTTAACCTCTTGGGTTGGGGGTCAACAGGAAGGTGCCTCAGCCAAAGTCTAGACAACATATAAAGTTTGCTGAAAACTGGATACAGGAAGCAGAAACTAAAACAAGAGACCCAAGTGGGAAAGATATTGCACACCTTACATATATTGGTCTATAAGAAAAAATGTAGTACTAAAGCAGGTACCTTGGTTTGAAAGACTGTACCTTGGTTTGAAAGACTATCTCAATATAATTTCCAGATATTTGGTAGAAACTGGTGACATCTTACATGTGAAAAGTATTCATACTAGGACTCTACCTATTAAATTCAACCTGATTTGGTGAGGTAGTTTAGGAGAGAAAGTTGTTCAGTAGTTCTCTTTTTTTTTATATATATACAAGTAACAATAGCCATAATTGGTGGGTGACAAGTATCATTTGTAAGTTTCCCTTTCCCTTTTTGCTAAGGAGGCCACAACATTGCTAAGGGAGTCATCTGGAACACAACTTTGATAGAGTATGTCCTAAGAAACATTCATACCAAGTTTTATCAAAATTGGCTCAGCCATTCTAGAGAAGAAGTCAAAATAAGTTGTTCCACCTGACTCCTAAGGAAGCCACACCACTGCTATGGGACACAATTTTGATAGAACATGTCTTAAGAAACATTCCTACCAAGCTTGATCAAAATGGGTGCAGCTGTTCTGGAGATGTTCAAAATTGGTTTTTCTTATGGTTACTATGGAAGCCACACCACTGTTAGGCAAGCCATCTGTGACAAAATTTTGAGAAGCATGTGCTAAAAATTACTTGAAGCAAGTTTCATCAAAACTAGCTCAGCCATTCTGGAGAAACTGAAAATAGGTTTTCCACCGTTTCTAAGGAAGCCACACTGTTGCTTGGGGAATCACTCTGAACATACTTTTGATAAAGCATGTCCTTAACTCATTCGGCCCTGATCCCGCCTATAGGCGTGATCCGTTTTCTGCATTCAATGGCCGATCCCGCCTGTAGTCGTGGTTTGTTTACTGCATTCAATGGCCGATCCAGTCTACAGTCGTGGTGAATGTGTAAGTAACATCGTCTCTGATTTGTTACAAATGGGGTTTTTCCAATAATCTGACGATATTAAACCAATCAGAAATGATTTTACTTTCCTTTGTGTAAATTTGAACTATTCATAAGCCAAGGTTAATACTTGAGAGCAGTTTTACTACGCGTGTTTCATTCATGAAGAATCGTAAACAATGGCGTACTTAAGAGTGATATTTGATGATGGTGAGAGCGAGTTTCTCGGGTTTGATCTAGAAAATATTGAGCAAGTAGAGGAAAGAGGACATAGAAGTTTCTGAGACTGAATCATCAGAAGAAGATGATGCCGATAGCGACAATGATCCAGTTCTTGCGGATCTAGCAAACTGGAACGATCATCTTCGGCCTGTCCAAATCAATGATTTTAGTGGACAAATAGCACAAAAAATACATGACTGTGTAGACAAATTTATTTGGAACAATTGGTGAAAATTTCATGGATTTTTATTGGGTATAAGAACAGAAATTAAGGTAAGAATGAATATAGGTGCATGATGTTTAAAAAATTTTCTAAATAGGTAAAAACTCTCTGGGGCACAAGCAGCTAGACACAGCTTAGTGCTGCTGGGGCATAGCAGCAGTGATACTGATAACAGTGCTGGGGCTGAATGAGTTAAGAAACATTCATACCAAGTATGATCAAAATTGCCATTCTAGAGATGATGAAAATAGGTTTTCCACCCTGATGCTATGGAAGCCACACCACTGCTAAAGGATCCATCACAGACAAAATTGTGATGGAGCTTGTGTTAAAAAACATTCCAACCAAGTTTGATTACAACTGGCTCAGCCATTCTGGAGAAGTTGAAAACAGGTTTTCCATTTTGGTTGCTGTGGATGCCACACAATTGCCAAAGGAGGATGCCCTGAACATCCACAAGAACATTCCAACCAAGTATAACTGATATTGGCCTAGTGGTTTTTGAGAAGTAAAATATAGCAATGTTACTGATGTTATTGTGCAGAAACCATTATTCTTTATTCTGTCACTGTGACCTTGACCTTTGGCCTTTTGAACCCAAAATTGATGGGTTTCTTACTTACCTCAAATGCAAGCTATCTACAAAGTCTGGTCTAGGTAGAACTAATCTTACTGTGTGGAAACCATTTTTCAACTTGCAGTCAGTTAGTGATCTAGACTTTTGACCCCAAAATCAATAGGCTTCTTTCTTGCCGAATGTGCAAATTATCCACAAACTTTGGTGAAGGCACGTGATAAAGAACTGAAATTTTGGTGCAGAAACCATTTTTGTTCTTTCAGTTGCAGTGACCTTGACCTTTTGACCTCCAAATCAATAGACTTTTTCCATATCCCAAGTGAAAGCTATGCACAATGTTTGGTTTAGGTCAATGACGTAGAACTAATATTACTGTGCAGAAAACATTTTTCTTTTTTCAGTTACAGCGACCTTGATCTTAAACCTCTTGACCCGATAATCAATATGTTTATTCCTTACCCAAAGTGCAAGCTATCCACAAAGTTTGGTAAAGGCATGTGATGTAGAACTGATGTAATTGTGCTGAAAAAAGGTTTCTTCTTTGGCAGTGACCTTGACCTTTTGACCCTAACATCAATAGGCTTCATGCTTATCCCAAGTGCAAGCTATCCACAAAGTTTGGTCCAGGTCTGTTATGTTGAATTAATGTTATTGTGCAGAAACTTTTTTCTTACATAGTGACCTTGACCTTTAAACCTCAAAATTGATAGGCTTCTTCATTACCCCAAGTACAAGATCTTCACAAAGTTTGTTGAAGGTAGGTGCTGCAGAACTGAACTTATCACATGGAAGAGGAAAAGTTAATGGACAGATGGATTGATTGTCAGACAGGATCATAAAATGCTCCACTACAATGGTAGGTGTATAATAAAAATGAAGATACTTCATAAAATGTTGATCAAACAGGCTCCATTTTCCATGACACAATGATTTTGTAGCCATGATAAAAAAGCATGCAAAGTTTTGCGAAGTTATCTCAAATGGTTCAGGATATATTTGTACACAAAAGACAAGCAGATTCCAGTATAATCCACCACCCCTCCCATGTATAAATACTCCCTTTTTGGAAATGGTGTCTGATTCAGATTGAAAGATATCTTAAGCAGTGCAACTTTCATGCAAATCATCTACCTGTGCTCCCTCCCCCCTCCACACCCTATCCCTCTTTAGATCTTCTACATACAGTCTTTCACACTTTGCAAGTTTTCAAAGATTAAAATTAATTCCATGCTCAAGTACTGTCAAAGGCCATTGATTTTATTCCTAGGATGACAGAGATGCCAACCTTTAACCCTTTGGCAGCGGGATACGACTCCAGTGGTACTTTACCTTTGACAGCGGGATACAACTCCGGTCGTATGTTCACAGCATTCTATGGAAGGGTGGATTTAACCGTGTACTACGTCATTATTTTACGTGTACTCTTTTGAAAAGAAGGAAATAAAGGTAGAAGGTACACAAGTGCTTAGTCATCGAGTGACCACAAGGTTCAAAATTGAAAAAAATCTTTGAAAATTGAATTTTAAAAGCAAGGTTTAGCGTGCGAAGTTCAACATGGCGGACGCATTTCATGAGGAGAGTGATGGCAGCAACTTGGAGGCCGATTTTGATGAAAATATTGACAATTTTGTTGGTGAAGTTGATGTTTTAGGTGGCGGAGATCGTGATGCTGATTTGCTTGAAGTGGGTCCAGCAAATGACAACTGGTTAGCTGGTTTCTTTTACTCGGACAACGACGATGATAATGACTTCGAGGGCTTTCAAGCTAATTGGACAACTTAAAATTTTACTTCTCGTAATGTTCGTCCGTATACCGAGATCGGAGGGTCAGTAATTCAACACCCAGCAGAAGCATTGGCATGCAACTATTTTGAATTAATTTGGGATGAAGAATTTTGGCAACATCTTGTCACAGAAACCAACATTTATGCGGAACAAGAGCGCAGAAAGAACCCACCTCCACCTTTTGCAGCAAAATGGATGCCAGTTGATGTTCCGACAATGAAGGCGTTTTTAGGTTTATGTTTGTGCATGGGTTCACATTGTCAGAGCAAATCATTTGTGATATGGTACTAACTGTGTTGCAAAAGTGACAATAACTACATATCTTGTAAAACATTTTGAATTCTGTATATGAAGTTACTGATGTTTATCAAACAATTCAATTGTGAAAGTATAAATATGTAAGAAGTTACTTGTGTTTTTCATACAATTCAGTTGTGAAAGTATAAATATGTGTGCATATTATGAAATTGTACAGCAATCCTGGAAATAACAATGATAACAACAAAACACTGGCATTTTTAATGCAGCATATAATTTATTATGGAATGAAAATACAGAATCAAAATGAGCAGCATTGTCTGTCAACTTTCCACATGAGGATCTGTGTCTGCTGCAAGCTCCCTAATTTTCACGCGAGTAAATTAAATACAATTGTAATAACTTTTGATATTCTTGATGGATTTTTATAATTTTTCGACCATTTTAAACAGCATAAAATTCTCCACATTTTATACGTTTACATATTGGATATAAAATGATCATTTCAAATAGAAAAATTGCATTGAAATTTAGTTTTAAATTTTTTTGGGAACACTGTTTACTAGTTTACTTCTCTTTAAATTGCAATGGATTTTTTAAATATGAATATTTTCAATTAAAAAATATAAGGCTTTGTAGAGAATTTCATGCATTTTAAAATGGTATATAATGTTGAAACATTATTTGAGAAAATTGTCCTGTAGAGCCAGGTTGACCAACGTCACTACAATCACTCATGATGGTACACCACTGACTGAAAAAATGTTCAGTTCTACACAACTGCCTGTCTGTTTGGGCTTCAGTATGAAAAGGGTTAAGCATGCTTATAAAGAATACTGGTGTCATTTTTTCAGAATCTAGGCAACCCATCTGGAATGAATAACATGTCCATTAAAAGTAACAAACTACTATACAGTCCTATTGCATCTTCAATTGGGCCTATTCATACGTGTACACAGCAACAATTAAGGTCCAATGAGAATATATGGTGTTATCCATTCCTCCAATTCCTGGACCTTGAATTCCTTCAACATTTTTGCCCAATACAAAAACTACAAACAGTTTTTCTCATGAATTATCTGGATCTTCTTTTTCTCATCACCTCTGCCAACATTTTACACCCATTTACAGTCAAGTCAACTGGTTTCCTGTTATCTATGCTGTTTTTCACATTAAGAAATCACATTCTATGAACCAGTCAATTGTACTGGTGATGAAATACTTTTCTCCCTATCTGTGTCTACGTAGAAAACTCCTGTTCAAAACTGTATCCTCCCAAATTTTGATTTTCCAGAATATTGCCAATATAAATCGGAATGCATACAATTCATAATAATTACGCAAATTTCGTAACAGCAGTCATCTCTGGAATAACTTGCCTTGGTAAAGTCCCATTCCCCCCCCCCCTTTCACCCCCTACGCCATGGGGGCCAAAGAGGAATTACAACATACACGATGTGTCCTGAGCTATTTAAGAATCAATCCAAAAGGAAAACAAACTTAATCAACAGAAAAAAGTGCAATGATGTATTTTTGACCTTTTAACCCTGCTCAGAGGCACTTAGGGGTTGGAGGCAAGGGTGGGGGAGCCTGGGGTTGTACTTAAATTTGGAAAATTTGCAGCCTACATCCCATTTAGTACTTACTTGCAGAATCTGAAAGCCATTATCATGAACACAAAAAAGTTATTGCAGTTTGAAAGATCTCAAAAACATACAACTTGATGCCCATGACAACATGGTTTAGCAACATCCTACTTTTTTTTATCTTCAAACCTCTGTCCTTGGGACCTTAGAATCAGTGTGATCAAAATCCATTCAAAGCATTATTAATCTCAAAGACCTCTGATTTGACACACATGATGATATGTCTTGTGATGCCCTAATTTTTTAACCCAACTTAACCCTTTGACACCCACCCCACCCCCCAGGACACTGGGGCCATCCATGAACAACATACCACAAGCATGGTACATCCTACATGTAATTTATGAACTGTACACAAGTGAAAATGAAAAGTATAATCAACAGAGCATTTTATGTATGTATGTATAAGGTATAACAGCACATCAGCACAATACTGGCTATATGGTGCCGATTAAATGTTATGTTCTAAAACTGTAAGGATAAAAAATTGCACAAAAAAAAAACAACAAAAAAACAAAAAAACACGGGACGATAAAGCCTTCCAAATGAACATAAACATGTAGTAGTACTACATGATGAAAGATAAGAGGTCAAGATGTTAAAATTCTTTAAAAGGTACTTTACATAAAAGAAAAAGGTACAAAATATAAAATCTTTAAAATATATGGTCAAAATTTGTTATATAAACTGCATTCCCTCAAAAGTCCAATATTTTCTCTGGTGGAACATCATCATAAAGCTTATTACTTGAGTTCACATCAAAAAACTTCTGTCTCAATGGGTGGAAGTCAATACACTTGACAAGAACATGTTTCAGTTGGGGGACACTGGCAGGATATGCTCTATGGTCGAGGCACACCCTTCAGGAGGTATGCACAAGTCAGGTATGCGTATCCTTATGCGATCGGCACAATATCACCTCATCTCTGCGATTTGTTTTATATGAGGAATACCACTCTCCACTGATGGGTTTGATGTTTTGAATCTTGTTTGTAGAGCTTTCATTCCACATATTTTGCCAAGTATATGGAACATGACATCTTATACAAGATCTGAAGACACTACATGGAATCTTCCGTTCATAAAACGGGTGACTGCAGGGCAGCTTTGGCTGCTTCATCTACCCTTTTATTACCCTTAATACCAGCAAGATCAGGCAGCCAAATGTACATAATACTTTTTTTCAGATTGTATGAACAATCATGTTTCTGTAAGATTTGGGATATTAATTACTTGTCAAATTCAAGGGTTTGCAAGATTTTCAGTGTGGAAAGGGAATCTGAAAAGTTTATGAAATTTGTTTTTTGACAGGTTTCAATGTATGATTACTAGGAATTTCTCTTACTCAGAGCATAAATGTGTTTGAGTTCGAAATTTTCGGCAATATCACACTGCCTTTATCAGTGACTACTGTTGATCACGTGACTTGTAATGGTCACGTGATATGAGGAGTGTAGTGACTGTGAGAATGACTATATTGGTGAAACAGGCAGAGTGTTAGAAACAAGGATTAAAGAACACATCAGTAGAGAGTCATCTGCAATATATGAACACTGCAGCAATATGGGACATTCCATCATTCCCAATCAGACCAAGGTCATCACAGCTGACAACAACCTATGGAAAAGGAAGGTGAAGGAGACAAGTGAAATACAAAAGTGGAGGCCAACACCAAGCAGGAACAAAGGGCTTGAACTACCACCTATCTACTCCAGTCTCTTCATATCACGTTGCCATTACAAGTCACGTGATCAACAGTAGTCGCTGATGAAGGCAGTGTGATATTGCCGAAAATTTCAAACTCGAACATATTTATGCTCTGAGTAAGGGAAATTCCTAGTAATCATGAATTATCCAGAGCAAAGAAGCAACCTTTTCAGTTGTAGGTTTCAATGTAGTTTAAAGATTTTAGTATCACTGTAATGTCTCATTTAAAAATGAAGCTTTATTCATTAACCGACTTGAGATGGTGCTGCTTACATATTTTGACCTTTAACTCTGTTCAAGGTCAATGGGGTCACAGTCAAATTCACAAAGTTTGACTGCTGTATCATGAACAGTGTTTGCATTTATAAGAGATGTGACGGACATATAGATGAACATAAATGTACATATATATGTACTACAGACACAGAGATGAAACTAATATACTCGCCTTCTTTTAAAAAGCGGGTATAAAAATTCAGAAGATTTGCCAGCTAAACTTACCAAGATAATCACATCTAGGTCTGCCAATTCATTCTTCTGGGCATGCTCACTGACATAAATGATAACCTGGAAGGCAAATATAATACTGACTAAGGTTCTAAACATAAAATTCAATGATACATCCAGTGCTAATTCCATTATGCAGTCTTTTGGGAAAACAATTCTCCAAAACTGTATTGAAACTGACAAAATCCTGTTTATAAGTATTCCTCTCTCTTAGTCTCCAGTTTTGTTTTCTTACACGACATTATGAACCAAGTCTTGTGAGTTACATCCAACTGTTTATTCTGTCATAATATTTTTGTCATTATGAACCAAGTCTTGTGAGTTACATCCAACTGTTTATTCTGTCATAATATTTTTGTCATTATGAACGAAGACTTGTTAGTTACATTAAAAGTTTATTCTGTCATAATATTTTTGTCATTATTAACTAAGACTTGAGTTACATCCAACTGTTTATTCTGTCATATTTTTGTCATTATGAACTAAGACTTGTGAGTTACATCCAACTGTTTATTCTGTCATGAACTAAGTCTTGTGAGTTACATCCAACTGTTTATTTTCATAATATTTTTGTCATTATTAACTAAGACTTGAGTTACAACCAACTGTTTATTGTCATTTTTTGTCACTATGAACTAAGACTTGTTAGTTAGATCCAACTGTTTATTCCGTCAAAATATTTTTGTCATTATTAACTAAGACTTGAGTTACATCCAACTGTTTATTCTGTCATATTTTTGTCATTATGAACTAAGACTCGTGAGTTACATCCAACTGTTTATTCCGTCAAAATATTTTTGTCATTATTAACTAAGACTTGAGTTACATCCAACTGTTTATTCTGTCTTAATATTTTTGTCATTATGAACTAAGACTCGTGAGTTACATCCAACTGTTTATTCTGTCATATTTTTGTCATTATGAACTAAGACTCGTGAGTTACATCCAACTGTTTATTCCGTCAAAATATTTTTGTCATTATTAACTAAGACTTGAGTTACATCCAACTGTTTATTCTGTCACATTTTTGTCATTATGAACTAAGTCTTGTGAGTTACATTTGACTGTTTATTCTGTCTTAATATTTTTGTCATTATTAACTAAGACTTGAGTTACATCCAACTGTTTATTCTGTCTTAATATTTTTGTCATTATTAACTAAGACTTGAGTTACATCCAACTGTTTATTCTGTCACATTTTTGTCATTATGAACTAAGAGTCGTGAGTTACATCCAACTGTTTATTCCGTCATAATATTTTTGTCATCATTAACTAAGACTTGTGAGTAACATCCAACTGTTTATTTTGTCATAATATTTTTGTCATGAACTAAGTCTTGTGAGTAACATCCAACTGTTTATTCTGTTATAATATTTTTGTCCTATTAGCATAAGGATATTTCTATTTTGCTGTCATATGTTACGGAATTATGTATATGGAATCTATAATGTGCTTAAACTTTTGGCCTATGACTCTACTTTAAAGTTGTGTCAAATAGTGAGTCATATTTAAGTCGAGTTTAGTTGTACTATTAATCAAAAAAACAACATGTTTACTGACCTTTTGTTCAATGTCAGAGTTGTTTACTGTATATGGGGTACATTTTCATTAATAGACGCATTTAGTATTGCATTCTGGGTCAAAATATGACACATTTCATGTTGTGAAATGTGCCATTTGCAAGTTGTATAAAAGACCGAGAAATACGAATTAATTTCATTGCATTTTAGATCTTGAGTTGAAAAGAAGTTTTTTTTTATGATCAGCATTTTGAAATCATCAGATCGTTTGAAATAATAGCCCAGCTGGAATCATGCTGTAATGTAACGTCATGCTGTATAGATGATTTGAAAGAAATTATTTATTGGACCATTCAACAGAGCTACCTGGATCATATTATCGTTGGAACATCGTGACAATCCAGACTAATTCATTCGCAACCATTATCTATTCGGAACATTCGTTCATTACGAAGACACATTCATTTAGAACATTCGTTCATTACGAAGACTCATTCTTTCGGAACATTCGTTCATTACGAAGATTCATTTGGAACATTCATTAACTTGGAACATTCATTCATTTGGAACATTTTATAGTTTCTATATATACAGGATTTGTGATTAGGACACTAATAATTGTTGGATTATTTGGATTTTAATACACGAAACTGTAAGTGTATTTTGATTTTCACATTAATTATTTAAAATAAATTGTTTGTTGATTTTTACAAACATTGTTTGTTTCACTTTCTTTTTGTTACGTTTGTTCGAGCCATAGGGTCGTAACACATAAAAAGACATACCGGTGAAACATAAAATGATCAACTTCAAAATATCAGCTGAAATTTGTAAAATCATGTATACCAGCAAGTTTTTAGAATCCAATTTTTGGCTTTTTTCCGCCCAACCATTATCGTTGAAAAAAATGTAATGTCTAAACACCTTAATAAAATGGGATATGTAGATAGCATAAAGTCATGGGACAGACACATTCTTTTCATTATAATCAGGTGTTTCCTAATTCTAAACATTAATATAAGTATAAATAAACATAACAATATGAAATCTTATTTGAAATGGGCAACTGTCCATCAAAATGAGGTATCTGTCTTGATTAGTTTTAAAGTCTGTTGAATGTTTACACCTATCCCATGTGACAATATGAACCCAAAAGTTCAAGAATTAATCCCTCAAACCCTGCTTACATCTTTCACTTGCTCCTCATCCTTGATCATTTCTGCTAGATTTTTCTGTAACTCCTTCTTTGTCTCTGCAGTTTGCTGTTTGTCCTGGAAATCTGCTATAGCTTCGAGACCCTCCTGCTTAAAGTGACTCACAAATGTCTCCTGGCTTCTCTTATTCAAAGGGAACAGCTCCTAGAAAATATTATTAAAGAATAAAATTAATTGCTTCAAAGTATCTAAGATGATTAAATACAATGTAACAAGAAAAATATTCATAAAAAAAGAATACCCTGCCACCTCCAATTTGGAAATATATGAATTTCCTGGCCTACAAAAAAAAACCCAAAACAAAGAAAGGTGCAATGGCTGGACCAATCATTAGACAAGGGCAGGGTTCATATTAGGATGCGCCCTTGCACCACTGACTCTTAATTTTCATCTTTGATGCAAAAAATTTCCCTCAATGGGACCCGTAAAGTGCATAAAAAAGACCCAAGAAAAAAAGATAAAAGATATTTATGGTTGATTTTAGACTGACTGAATTGAGCAGATCCCAAGCTTACTAAACAGAGTGCACTCACTGCCAAGGATTCATAAGATGACCAATTTCCTTGGCTTACAGAAATGTCTTACCAATTTTTATTAGCTTGTGCATGAATCAAGAGCGCATGGTCGATGATCACTGATACAAAATGTAAAGGAGAAGAATAAATATTCATTAAAATATCTGCTGTATTTATTTCCAAAGTAGCATAGAGGGTAGAAAGAATGTAGACTCAAATGTCCAAAATAAACTCAAATGGGGAATGGTTACTCAAGCATTAGGAATTCAAATCTCGGTACAGCAGGGGATGATGATAATGATCTCAGGCCACTGGGTTGTAGATTAATTAATTTCTATTTCTAAAATAAATATTCACTATGCCAACATTATATACTCTAAATCAGTCAGTGTATAGTCAGACTTGAGCACAGATTTCTAAAATTTCCTTATCAACTAAAATAATTTCTACAGATTAGTATGATTTCTATGGATTTCTAAAATTTCCTTATCGACTAAAATAATTTCTACAGATTAGTATGATTTCTATGGATTTCTACAATTTCCTTATCGACTAAAATATGTCTCTTGCAGATATAATGTACTACAAATAAAACATCTGAACAACTATGTCTATTATGATTTTTGTTTTGTCTCTTAAACACTTATGAATGTTCGCTTTTGTAAAATCAACATTTACTGCATCAAGTCAAATGACATAATGACATTATTCCAGCATCGTATAAAGTCACTTGCTACCTCAGCGTGTTGCAGTGCTATAAACTCTGGAAGAGACTGTTCGTAAGATGATGTGACAGTGTTTTCTGCCTGTTTTTGAACAATAAAAAATAAAAGTTCTTGTACAATTTTAATAACCTTAAAAACAATACTGGGAAAGAAAATGGATATGACACCTCAGCAGATCACTAGCTATTTACAACCTTCCATAAATTGGCTTTGCAGGCTTTCCGTGTTGTGATTCCGATTTCAGCAAAATAACTGCAACAAAGTGAAGAAATTCACAAACCTACATATACTTTTCTCAATGTATCTGACGAGGATACTGTGATCTTTAACCTGTGCAAATATGATCAAATTTAAATGCTCATTCAGCTATTATTCAATGGACAATTTATGATGGGGTATGTTTTCCCATACTTTTCTCAGTAATGACACTTACACAGTCATAACTGAACTTGTCCGAGATCCTGATATAAGCATATATTTAAAGTTTAATCAAAATCAGATCAGAAATATGGCCTCCAAAATGATAACAATCTCAGCCAGTAAGATGCAATGTCACCTCATTAATATGCACAGATCCTGTTCATTATTGAACTCATCCGAGATACTTAAGATATAAACCTATATTCCAAGTTTGATTAAAAGTGAACAAAAAACATGGCCTCCAGAGTGGCAACTAGCACATATTGACAGACAGATAGCAGATTGACAATGGACACATGGCCATATCATATGCTCACCAACACTTGGCATTATGACCAGTTGAGCTAAAAAGTAACACCTCAACATTTCACAAATGCTCATCGTTAATGCAAACTTAACTCTGTAGATGATGTCAGAAAAGTGATACCAGCTATCTGCTAATGCATGCACAACTTATACCGAGTCTGACAAATCTTGTGCCAGGATCCCTGGGGTTACCAGAATGTTGGGACTGACTCGGCAGCCCTTTTCTTCTCCTGTCATTGCCACTGCCCAAAAATTTACTACTATGTTTCACTTAAGCTATTGCGGGCATGATAAAAATGCCTTCTCTGGGCTACTGAACTCAAGTGCCTTCTTTGGACTAGTGAACTCAAGCACCTCTTCTGGGCTACTAAACTCAAGCACCTTCTCAGAGTTACTTAACTCCTGTAGGGCTTCCAGATTCTTTTTCTGGTAGCCCCACAGACTAGTGTCTGATTTTCAAGTTTGTTGGATTTTTATTTCAAAAGATTTTATGTATTTTGGTTTCTAATTCATAAAACTTTGCATGTATATGACACAAACATGTACTCAAAACTAAGTGTATGTAAAATGTGTCACCACTGCAAACCAAAAAATACAAGTTAAAAATATGTTCAAAAACATAAAATTTCAAAAAGACTATAATGGCATAAAAAGCTAATCAGGTCATCTACATATTTATATAAACATGCCCACCAAATTTCATTTGTCTACCTCAAAGTCACAAAAAGTGAAAGAAAATGCTTTTAATGACCTCAAAAATCTAACCAGGTCATCTTAATAATCATACAAATATGATTGTCATATTTCTTTCGTCAACGTCATGGTAATGACAATCTCAAGATGGACATATGGACAAACGGACAGAAGAATGGATGTACATAATTATGGACAGGACTAAATTAAAATGCCGAGAGCTACTAGCAGTGGGTGCACAGAAAAACAATAGGTAAACCGAAATGTTCACAAATCTGCAGGAATAGTTTAAGGTAGCAAGGTAAGCAGAGATGAAAATTTCACAAAACTACTATCAATTGCTTTGGAGACACATGATCACAAAGTTCCAAATAAAACCTCCATCCTGGTCATGAAAATTTATGCATTTTTGGTCTCGTCTAATCTTATCCAAATTGACTCTGAACTCACCAGCAAGCGGGCATCCAACTGAGCTTTCTTGAGGGTGCCAACTAGGGATGCAATGTCCTTTTCCTCCAACCAAGTGCGGAACATCACGGTGGCAAAACGCAGTGATGTACCTGAAAATAAAAGATGTTTATATTTCTTACAATAATTTAACTATATTTTTTAACTTTAAAAGGTTTAAAATCCAGAAGGATGGAAATATAATTTAGAGATTAATTTTTCATTTAGGAAGCAACCAGTGTTGACTATCATGGTTAGGGTTGGTATGAATATACAGATGATCCATGAACCAGTCAATATGCCCAATGAAAATAATTAATATTGACATACATTCCTGTTTCCAGTAATGTCAAATTTGTTCCAAGTAACCACCCATGGAAGTGGTCTCTTAGGACAAATGGTTGCTTAATGGAGATTCATTCCAACAATAATCTGTAATAAATAGTTTTCCCTTTCTTTACTGACAGAAACAAGTGCCTGTGTAAGAAACATGGAGAAAGTGGCTGTTTAGGACAAGTGGTTGACTTATCGAGGTGATCTTTAAGGCAGGTATGACTCACTGTAATCAATGCTTATACATGTATTATCTATACAACTAAAGCTCCATTTTTTGTTGCAACTTCTCTGGTACAAACTGGCCATATCAATTGCTTTTGCACAAAATGTTCACCCTAATTATTAAGTCAAACATACACCATAATCAACTTTGCCCTTTATATGTGTGTATTTACAATTATGCATACCCTTTTACCCTGAAAGACAACAGTAGTTTGCAAAGTTCAGTCCATACATTTTGTCACCTGTTGGAAGTTTGCCTTACCAAAACTGACCACTGGTCTAACATCAACAGTTGAAGAAACAAACAAACAATGAAAGTATGCATGTGGCTATTTATAGCGTTACTGATCCTCCAATTAGCTGACACCCCACCCCCACCACAACTGCCATTTACCAAGAGTAGTTTGCACAAATTGGCTCATGCAAGGGCACAATTCTCTGTGCATACCTGTCCTCTCAATAGGGCTGAACAAATATAGTTTTGATCCACTTGTTTTGACCTTGAAAAACAGCACTGTCCTGAAGAATGTATCACTTGTCCATGGGTTCAAGTACTGTAGAAAATACACTTACTACTGTCAAGTGATTTACTTTGTTTTCATTTAATAGTCAATTTAAATTAAATTTACATGAATGTTCTAATTTTTGAAGACAAATAATATCAGTTAATCAAATTAAGATTTCACCAAAAATGAGACTGTATTAACATGTATAACCCTCTTTTCCAGCAAAATCTGAACTGAATACATATTACTTGTAGTGGAGTTGTTGCATTTTTTACTGTTGTAAATTGCATAACTACTCGAGGCCATCTAAGATGCTACCATAATACACATCTTTTTTTTGTCAAGTTAACAAGAATCTTATTCAGTTGCCACAGCTTAATATAGTCCACTTTGGGGTTCTTTTTTTTGTTGGTTTTAAAGGCACTTTTAACACATTATTGGCTATATCAAGCAGAGGAAATGTGAGCTAAGTGCCTTTCCCAAGGACTCACCAAGTCTGACACTCTAACAACTGAGCTACCATGGCTCCCCATTTTGTAAAATAAATGATTACTGGGCAGTTCAAAATGACATGATGACTACATTATGATGTCATTAATATGACATCATGTTTTACCTAAGCTAATTTAAAGAAAACAAAAAACAACTGGAATAATTGCTATAACATTCCTGTGGAAGAAAATAATAATTTCAGTGAAAAAGTATACAAGACTTCTGGAAATGTTTCGGGCTTTACACCCTTCCATAAATTGGCCACACAGGCTTTCTGTTGTATAAAACTGATGTGGCCCCAAAAAATGTGCCATACTGAAAAGATTCACTCAAAACAGAGTTTTCTTTGTGTAATTAATAAGAGGAATCTATGATCATGTGCAAATTTGGTTCATTTTTAGCTCATTCAGCTATTATTTTAAGAACAAGCAGTGACAAGGTACTTTTTCTCATACTTTCTTATGTAATAAACCTTACTTGGTCATAGATATTTATCAAAGAGCAGTGCAAGAAAATGCACACCAGCCTATAAATGTTTACATGTTTCTGGATTGCTTGGACCCTTAGTATTGTAAATGTATCAATTTAAAAAAAAATTAAATACTCCAACATTTTGCAAGCAATCATCCTTAATGCAAGTTTCTTATAATAGTATTATTAGGTACAGCAGTACTGTCACAGCCATAAATTGAAATTATTCCTTGACAGACAAAGTGATGTACTTTTACTTGGTCATACATAGTACAAAACCATCAGCTGAATGGTGCCAGGGTCATTGGACAGCCAAGTGACCTCTTTGATATATACCACAAAGCAATACACTACAGCATCTGCTCTTTGCTCATCTGAAGTTGGAGCTTTGTAATATAGGTTGGCAAGTGTTCTTTGGAGTGCTCGTGGCAGTAGATATGACAGGAGCTAGGTCAGAGATTCAGATAAAAATTAAAACAAGGGTCCCTTGAAGGGACTGTTGCTCTACTGGCTGACAAGAATTTCCAGGAATTCAAGATAAAACCATTTCTTCCTTTTAACTTCTGAGTGCTGAAACCATCTCTGATATTCTTCAGTGATAACAAGATTTTCAAATTAACTGCTGTGGTGGACATATTGGATGTCAACTTGGCACCATTTTCATTTAGGTCAAACAAGGCATCATAAGAATTCTGGTGGCAACCCCATGTTGATATGAATTTCCATTCAGGAGGAGCAATGATAACAAGATTTTCAAGATGGATGCCATGGTTGCCATATTCGATATCATATTGGCACTATTTCTATTTAGTACCAACTAGACTTCATAAGAAGTCTTTTGGTTAAAGCGCAATGTCGATATGACCAGCCATCTAGGAAAAGTAGTGATAAGATTTGAAGACAACCATTGTAGCAGTCATATTATAACTTGAATCGGCACCATTTTCATTTACAACCAATTAGATATCATAAGTAGTCTTTCATTGAAAACCCCATGCTAATATGACCATTCATTCAGGAGATATAGTGATAACAATATTTTCAAGATGACCACTGTGGCAGGCATATTGAATGTCTGAATAGCACCATTAGGACCAACTAGATATCATAAGAAGTTGTTTAGTAAAAAAAACCTCTTGTTATGTTGTTATGACCTACAATTTAGGAAGAGTAGTGAGAACAATATTTTCAAGATGACAACTGTAGTGGCCATATTGGATGTAAGATCGGCACCATTTTCATTTAGGACCTGCTTAATATCATAAGGAGTCTTTTGGTGAAAACACCATATTGATATGATCATCCACTCAGGAGTAGCCATAACAAGGTTTTCAAGAGAGCCTCCATGGTGACCATGTTGGATGTCAGATTAGCATAATTTTCGTTTAGGAACAACTGGACACCATAACAAATCTTCTTGTGAAAACCCCGTGTCAATAGGACTTCTGTTTAGAAGCAATAGCAATAACAAGATTTTCAAGATGACTGCCATGGTGGCCATATTTAGCTGTCAGATCGGCACCATTTTCATTTAGGACCAACAAGACCAAGGGTTTCAATAAGATATAAAGTACAAGTTAAAAAAGTAGCAGGAGAGGGTGGGGGAACAGGGCACAAAACCTTCCTCTGGTTGTCAAGGGGACAATGCCACTGGTGGTGATGGTGGTGGGTGGGTGGTTGGGCTTTGCCACAACAACACAACAAGCAGAACTGTTGGTGTCTCAACTAAAGTTAGACCATCTTTCCTTAAAGGAGAAATGTGAAATTTGTTTGAAAAAAACTTTGTTGTATTATAGAACTTTGTATAAAATTCATACTGACAATTCATATTTCGGGGTGGGGTGGGGTGGAGGTCCTGATGATTTTATGGATTCCGTCCTATTAATATGGAAACAAATTATCATGCAGAATCATCAGGTTCATTGGCTTTAATACTGAATCAGACCAATATGTTCATAGATCTTGGAATGAAATAAATATCTCTTTTTCTTGGCTGATAAAAATGTATATAAAAAAGGGTTAAAATTAAAAGCATGAGAAAATGCAAGTTGCCAGGTGATAGAATAATGAGAAAATGATGTAAAAATGAGATTTTATCATAATACACAAAGTAAAATTAACAATAAAAATACTAAACCTGACTTAAGAAGAGCATGTATTATGGTGTAGGCAAAACCAAAGGCAGAAGATACTGTAGGTCTACTTTATAATACTGTGCATGTGATGAAAATGTTACAAATTGTAAATAAATTGCAGATTCATTTCTTAAAGAATTGAATGAAGTAGACTTACATTCAATAATTGCTTAATATATGTCACAATACATATGTTGTATTCATGTTGTATTTTATGTACACCATGTGCTTTCATTTGCTGTATTTATGTCTAACTGTAAGCAAAATGTTTGGCTTTTCGATCATCACTAGCATCGTTTGTATATTTTATCAGTAATCCTCAAGCAGCCTATCTAATTACTCTTATTATGTTTCTGTTTCATTCCGTTCCTTTCGTACTGCAGAATTTATATAACCGTTATAATTTGTTACAAACCACATTTTAATTTTTTTTTTTTAGCTAAAAGTCAAACATGTGCCTCACATCATTATAAGCATGTAATCATCACTCCTGATTGTGACTGATTGCACGTGAAAGGAAAGGGACTGAACATTTGTTTCTTTTTGACATATATTGAATCATGTGCCAGGCAAATGCTTTTGATAATGCCAAATCAGGAAAAGCAAGTGTCTTTTAGGCTAAACTAATCTCTATCAAATGGAGAAGGTGCTTATCAGAATTATCTCGAGCAGAATAGGCGATGTACAATAAAACTTTTTAAATGAACTTTTTTGAAATTCTGGAACTGTAGGCAGCAATTCCTGTACAAATATATGGCAAAAAATAGCCACCTACCTGCCTAAATTGAAACACTGCTAGACTTAAAAAGTTTTTTGGTGGAAACTCCATGTCTATATGACTTTCAATTTAGTAGTAGTGATAGCAAGATTTTCAACATCTTTGCCATGGTGGCCATATTGTAGGTCAGATCAGCACCATTTTCATTCAGGATCAACTAGACATCATAAGAAGTCTTCTGTTTAAAAACGCATGTCCATATGACTTTCCATTCAGAAGGAATAGCAATAACAAGCTTTTCAAGATAGCTGCAATGGTTGCCATATTGGATGTCAGATTGGCACCATTTTCATTCAGGACCAATAGACATCATGAGAAGTCTTTTAGTGAAAAAATCATGTGAATATGCTCATCCGTTCAATATTTTCAAGATGGCCACTTGGTGGCAGCCATACTGGATGTCTGAGAAGCAATCTTTTCATTTAGGACTAACTAGACCTTGCGATGAATGTGTGCGTCAAGTTTCATGGCAGTCCTCCAAGTAGTTAAGGAGAGGTAGCAATAAAAAACTTGGGCTAACAGAATGGTGGATGATAATGAGCCACCCCAAAAGCTCTCCTGGTCTTTGATTTGTAGAGCTAAAAATGAAAAATCTGTATTCAATCAGATTATGGGAAAGTGTAACATTTTGCCGCAATGGATGGTACAAAATTGCCGAGTAACTCCTTTACGACAATGCAGTCCAATTGATGATAATGCTTACCGACTGCTCCATGGCGTTTAAACATGCTGCACTTCACTTGTTAATACACAAGCAGTTTTGTTTTTCTTTTATTCAGAAAACTCCCAAATTATTTCATTTACATGTAACTTCTCCCAACTCCAAGGACCTGAGACCCCACTTAAGAAATGGAAAGAAAATTTGTGTCCACACCTAGTGAAATACTATTTCAAGCAATCGTTTCAAGACCACTTTCATTTTTGGGTCAAGATATCTCTTCCATATAGAAAAACACAATATATAACTCTATTGTGATTAACCAGTAATTATTTGATGAACAAATGACCAAATATTGATCAGTTTGTTTGTCTCAATTGTAGCTTTTTTTAGTAGGAAACACTACAAAAAGACCCACCGTCTTTACTAAGATGTTCTTCGAAGAGGTTGGACAGCGCCTTGGGGTTGAGGAAGCTGTTGGCGAGCATGATGCCCAAGATGATAGCAAACTTCTGATGAGCATCATCTTGAAATCCTTTCAGGAACAAGAAGAGCTAACAAAAAAACAAAAAAATACATATTACAACTACTGAAATAAGACAACAGTCTCGGCTCTGTAATCTGACTTCCCTTTACATGATTATCTCTTCAATAAAACATCACAGTAAGACAATATATAACCGATTATTCATATTACAGATTTATCCCACAATTAGATTTCTCCAAAGTATATAATTGTAACTGAGTAAGATAAATAATACCAGATTGTATTTTATGCTTTGATGGCAAGTTGAAAAATAATTTTTTTTTTTTTTTTTTAAATTGTTGGTTTTAATGGCACTTTTCGCACATTATTGGCTGTATCAGGCCAAGAAAATTGGAACTAAGTGCCTTTCCCAAAGACACACTGAAACAGCCGACCCAGGCTGGCCTGAGCAGGTATCGAACCTGTGACCCTTGGATTACGAGTATGATGCTCTAGCAACTGAGGCTCCCCTTTTTTGTTTGAATATTTAAGCAAAATAAAATTTACACTGACAAACTAATCATGCATTTTTTTTACTATACCTTTTTGATTACTTCCTCAAATGAGCGCTCCAAATATTTGTAGCGTCTGATCAGCTTAACAAACACCTGGAAAGAGTAAAGATATGAAGGTAAAACAAAAGACCAATTTTTTTCCCACCTCTTTACATGAATTTGGAAAAAGAACTAGAAATGTGCCCTTACAACTCCAATGCATCCTCAAGTTTGGTGCCAATGAATAAACTTTGTTCAATACTCATTGACAAAGTTCTTGACTGAAACAGGGGTAATAAACTCATTACAATTTTCCAGACAGTGTTGTATTACAAAACTGACCTAGGATTTTTGTATATGCATGTAAAGCCTCACACCAAATTTGTTTTAATCCAAAAATCCTCAAGAAGTTATTGAGTGGAAACAAAATTTGTAATGGATGGGCAGATGGGACGAGATATAACACCAAAACATATTTTTGAACACAGACACACTCTGAACCAGATTCTCCATTTTGTATAATCACCTTTCCAATTAAAAATTGTATTCTTCAACCTCTTTTCAATTTTTTTTCACAATACATTCATCTTTCCCTATAGATTTCTTTTTTAAGGCATGTGCTCAGAATATAAACATGTATTTAGGCATGTGTTCAGCTACAAATACATGTTTAGGCATATGTTCAGATAGAGCCATGTTTAGACACAGGTTCAGTCACAGACAAGTGTTTAGGCATGTGTACAAATTTAGACATGTAGTTAGATAAACTAAAGAATGGCATGTACCTCATAGAATGCCTTAATCTTGTCTTTGCTCTCCTCCACAGCAAACACACAGATATTAGTGCGGTACACCTTGGTTTCGTCCTGCTCTTCAACAATGGTGCCACCAGGTGCTTGAAAAAAAAAGACATAAAAATGAAACAAGACTATTGTAAACAGTACAGTATATGCCCAACATGACTCAGTTTCAATTACCTTGACCTTTGACCAACTAACCCCAAAATTAATAGGTGCTCTCTAGTCTCAAATCTGGAATTTTTCTACCATTTTCAAAATGGGGCCTGGGGTCCATGGAATTGGGATTTTTTATGCATAAAAAATTTAAATTGGGAAATTGCAATTTTTTTTTTACAAACTGTTAATTAAACAAACTTTAAATGAAAAGATTCATGAACATGTAAATAATTCAATAGCCTAGGTTACTTGACTTTTTAGATCTTGATACACTCGTTATAGTAATTTCTCTTCCAAAGCCAGTATAATAAAGAACACGTAAAGCACAACTAAGACAACCTATGCTGCAAGTTCATCACTCGGCTAATACTTTACAGGAAAAGTACATCGGTGAAGTAAATGATCACAGAATGTGAGAGACAGAGAGTAAAAAATTTGTCACAGTGACAGGTATCAAATAGAATAACAATGTGGGTGGGTGATAAAATAAGAAATGAATGTGTGCTGCGGTGAGTAGTGCGAGAGAAAAATTAGATGTACCGATATTAGTGATTATTTGTGTTAGATAGTCAGACTCAGAGTGAAGTGTCTATGATGTTCAATGCATTGCATGTATGTGTGGAGAGAACGAGAAATGATCACACCTTTTAATACAACATCCAGCAATAAGAATTAAACCTGTTTAATGTTGTGTCTCTGACAAAAAAAACTGGTTAAGTGTTACCCTAGTTGTAGTTAGTTTCTCAAGGTCTTCTTCACAGATTTGGTCTGCTCCCTCAAAGCAGGTGTGAAAAAAAAAAACAGCATCCAAATTGGACTAGGTTGGTCGATTCCTCAGTGAAGTGCACAATTCATTCATTAGGCTAAAGCCTCTCTCTACTGCCACTCATAGTGCATCCATGGAAAGTGAAGTCAATTAGGCATGTGTTCTTTAACATAATTTGCATTTTAAGAAACAGGTCAGAACAATGTTATTAACAAGCTTGAACTCCTGCAATGAAATTATACCACATCTGCCTGAGATTGATCACCATGATAAGTAACAAGTCATGACAAATTCTGAGTATTCTATTTTTGTTTAGCGGTCTAAATCTTACATGAGGTGTATTTTCTATTCCATTTTTCATCTGATTTTTTTTAAAGCTCAGACGGGGGTCTTAAAATGGGAATTTTTTTGGCATTAGGAATGGGGACAAGGACACAAGTTATTTTTATTATTATTGGAAACCGTTTTCCTTCTAGAGTCCTTTTAACTTTGACCTTTGACCTTTTAAAACCAAAATCAAAAGCTGCCTTCTTTGTCTCAAATGCAAGTTATCTAGTAAAGATATGTGGTACAGAACATTAGTAGTTTTGTGGAAATTGTTTTTCCCTTTTTCAGTCACTGTGACCATGACCTACTGACCCCCAAGATGAGTAAGCATCTTTCTTGTCTCAAATACAAGCCATCCACAAAGTTTGTGACAAGAAGGTGATAAACAAAGAACTTGAGATATCATACAAAAACTAAATTTCTGCTTAAAGTGTGTCTTTGACCTTTTACCTTTTGAGCCCAATAACTGTAAGTTTCTTCCTTTGCTCTAAATACAAGCTACTTATAAAGTTTGTTAAAGGCAGATGGTGGAGAACTTAGAGAGTTATTGTGCAAAAACAAAAAAAGAAACTGACAGGTAGACAGACTGATGTATGGACATCATAACACGATACACTCCTCCTTATGACAGTCATATGAAAATGTGATTATATATATGCTTAGTCACTAACAGCAAATATTTAACCATGCTAATTGGAATTAAATAATAATTGGAAAATAGCTAAATCATAAAAACTCAACAATCAGAATTTTCAGTTTAAAAAAATTGTGAAAATAGATGAACATGGAAATTTCCCAAAACATGGTAGGTCATCAGCTTCCATCAGACCTTTACAAAAGTTTGAGCTGTTTTTTTTAACTAAAAAAAAATCGAATAATAGGACATAATAGGACTTCAGCAAGAACTATTGGTGTAATAACTTTGCATGCAGAGCAGGTAAAAGATTTAATCAAATGCAGAAATGTGATTGAATCTGTATTCACCACCTGCACAGGAATATATAATAGTAGGTCACCAGTGTATAAAAAGGGATGTGCCACTGATCCTTCAAATTACAGGCCTATTTCATTATTGAGTTGTGTTGGGAAAATTATGGAAAGAATTATTTTTAAGCATCTCTACAACCACCTACACTCAAATGATCTTATATTCTAATACCAATCCGGTTTTCTTCCCAACAATTCTACAGTTTTTCAGCACATAGATATGTACCATAGTATATGTACTGCGCGTGATAACATGGATGATGTGTGTTGTCTATTGCGATGGCTCTAAAGCATTTGATCGGTTTAGGTATAAAGGTCTAATACATAAATTAAAGTGCAATGGCATTGATAGCTCTCTTATTGCAGACCTGCCAATCCTAACAAGACCTTATCAGTAAGGTAGTCGATTTTTCCTCGTAAGTTAGACCAGTTTTCAGAAAGGTGTAACAAAACATCATGTACTGCTATTGTCAAGTTGGAAAACATGCATATAAAAAGTTCAGTAGTGTTAATCAAGACTGTTGCTGCGACAGTAAACATCATGTTCAACTTCGACCCGAATTACCTCCAGTACAGTTTCACAAACTGCAGTTCCAAACCCTATGGAGCTCAATGGCTTCTTGCTATCTCTCAACTTGACGTAATCCTTTACTTTTTTCAATTTCATTTAGTGACAGCAATCATCTGTCTCGCCATCAAACATACTCAAATCAACACATGATGTTCATTAAACATAATTGTTGCACTTCCTGCTTTTTTTCACAAGAATCTGAATATTCCTTTTTATTCTTCTGTGCTGACTATTAAATTTTTTTAAGAGGCTTACTGACCCTTTCATCTTGAACATGCATCGCTTGTTGGACGCCACTTTTAGAAAATTCTATTAGTAACAGCTTCATCGTGCAGACGTTTTGCATGAAACAATATGTGCAGTTTCAAGCATCTGAGGTACTCCTGTAAAGTTAGTCTGGTCCCCACACCAAGTCCACTGAATCTAATATGAAACCCAAATCTGAATCAAACACGAACAAGCCAGTCTTCAGATTTTAGCGCAACAATCATTTCCGTAATGTGTGCTTTTATTCTGTAAGTCCATATTTTAAGTGTCATTTCCATAAGACTTACGGCCAAATCGTAAGGGTTGGCAGGTCTGTTATTGATTGGTTCTCTGACTACTCATCTAATAAACTCCAAACAGTTTATGTAAATCAAGTAGCCAAAAAGTTGCGGCTGGCTCTGTTTTAGGTCCGTTATTATTTACTGTGTATATTAATGATATAGGCGACTTCTTGAGTGCAATTAGACTCTTTGCTGATGATGACTCACTGGCATATTCATCAAATGATACTTATGAAATTCATACTGAACACAAATTTACAAACGACTGATGATTGGTCAAAGCAGTGGTTGGTTGACGTCAATCCAAACAAAACTAAGGTAATGTTATTCTCGCGTAAGCTAGAGCTGGTTTTTCCTGCACTAAAATTCAAAAACGCAATCTTCTCTTTTGCTGAGTTCCATAAACATCTTGGCATAACTTTCAGCAGTCAAGGCAACTGTACCAAACATACTGATAACATATTTCTGTCAACCTCAAAAATGATAACTGTCTTGAAAATATTTAAACATAAATTTAGCCGAAATGCATTAAAAAGGATATATTTTACATACATCAACCCCTTACTAGAATATGCTGATGTTGTATAGGATGGTTGTTCGGCTGAAGACTCTTAAATTAGAAAAACTACCATCAGAAGCAATGAGAATTGTGACTGGTCTTACTAGAAGTGTTTTGTGTGTTAAGATTTATTAAGAAACTGGCTGGTCTACCTTGGCAGATAGATGCAAGTTTTATAAACTATGTTACTTTCATAAAATTGTACTTATCTTCCTGACCTTTCACCAAACAGGTATAATCTTCAAAATAGGATTAATTTTAATTGAAATAATGCCGGACTAAAAAAAAGTAAAAACTCATTCCTACACTCCTCTATTCATGTTTGGAACTCGCTCCTAGATTCAATAAAAGGTGAAAGTAACTATTCTATTTTCAGAAGTACAATAGATTCTAAGACAACACAAGTGCCTGCCCATTTTTTCCTTGTTAAAAGGAAATTATCTATTCTGCATACTAGAATTAGAAACAAATGTAGTGATTTACATAATGATTTATATTCTAATCATTTGAGAGATAATCCATTGTGTGCATATGGTAATGATATAGAAAATGCATACCATTACATATTTACTTGCAAATTTACTTGAACAGCGTAGGAAATTGGTTCAAGATCATCTCTAGATACCAGTGACTACAAATAATTTGTTATACAGATCATCTGATTTTACAGCGAACATTTATATTCGCTTATTTGAATTGTTCCAAACATATATTAAAGACACAACACCCTTTATATAATTAAGTATTCAAAATTTGATTTCTCTACTCGATTAATTACTGCCATTTTGATAAAGAAAGACATGATGTTCTTAATTTTAAGCCACAAATTCATTCTGGTATATGTACTCTTGTCCAATTTCTGCCATGATCATTATTTTATTCATTTCTTTCTCACTCTCATACCTTTTTTCTCTGAATCATATATGTTTATATATAATTCTTTCAAATCATATTAATTTAGTGCTGCTATCCATGTAAATTTTTGATCTATTGTAGGGGAAAGGCTTTATTCTAAGTTGTGAGAACTTGTAGCCCGACCCCATTTGTTAACATTTATGGCAATAAAATGTTTAAACTAAACAAACCTACATTTTGTAAATATGATCAGTACTTCCATCCATTACATTTCATGGATGTACATAAAACGGTTTCAGAGATATGGAGTTAAGATTAATTCTAATGTGGTCAACAACAACAACAACAAGTCAGAAAAGTATGGTGTACCAAAATTTTCAAAACTACTGGTACAGTTGCAATGGTATCCAAATATCATTGCAATTCTAAATTTTGTCACAACAGTCATTTTTTCCATTGCAACAATAAAATTTACCATTTGAACCGTACTTTTAACACTGTTATCATTACAATGATGATATTTCTCTGGAAAATTAAAATTTAATACGAGAGAAAAAAAACAATAAAAAAAAACATAACTTTACTTTCTTTATTCATTTAAAACATTTTATGCCCTTTATATTTTGGAAATATTTATTAAGATGTGGATATTTATGAAGGATACTTGTATATAAAAAATACAATTGACTTTCTTTTACTTAATCTTAATATATTTTTTGAAACATTTCAAATTTGTTTTCCTCATCTGTGATGTCATCAAAATCAAAAGGTAATTATTTTGCCATAAGTTACCTCCACATAAAAATAACTTACAACATTAAAACTGTTTGCCCATATTTACCTAAATATTCATTGTTTTGTACCAATTTGTACCTTCCATCCATATATCAAATCAAATTTTCAACTTCAAAGTCACTTTAAGTCTCATTCAAATCCTTATAACCAACATCTGAATGTTTTCAAATTCAACAGACTTACCTAGTTGACCACCAGCAAATAAAATGTCAAAAAGAACCTCTGCATAGCGTCTATAGTCGAGCTTGGACCCGCTAATGTCTAAAAACCTGGATACCTGGAAGAAACATAATAGCAAGAATTAAATTGATGTAAGAATGATCAGTCATCGCCAATATAATATGCTACCATCAAGTGATGTTAGATAAACAAACCGGGTAATATACTTTTATAAGAATTTTACAGCAAGGCAAAATATAGCCATCAGAAGAATGTTAATCTCAACAAACAGCCGCTAATATTACAAATGCATAATTTTACAATTTCATCTCCAGTGGTTTTGACAGCACCCTCGATAGGGAGATGCCCTTCCTCAAATGTAATGCAACAATGAAGTTTAAAAAAATTAAGTGCATGAAACTTGAGAAAAACAGACATGTTGTGTAGAACCCAAAATGACAATTTAGCTCTGCAACATTTGACCTCAGAGTCTCGAGAATATATAAGAAGGTGCCCCTGCCCAAATGTAGACTACCCATGAACTCTGATGAAAACTGGATCCAGGGAACTTAACATATTGAGCAGAAAGAACACAATTACAATGTTGGCTACAGTGACCTTGGCCTTTCACCTCTCAGGCTCAGAATAAATAGGGACTTGTAGTTTTATTAAAATTAAGCCAAGAAAACTGGACTTGTCATGCAGAAAGGAAAATCACATTTTCAGCTCAAGCGACATTTAACATGGACATAGCAGTCACAAAATGGACAGTCTTCTGTCTCTACCCATGGATAAAGCACATGAGGCTTGAGAACAAAAAGACCATAGCAAACTAGTTTTGTTGTGAAAACCACCTTTTTATGGATGATGGACAGATAGACTGATGGAGAGAAAGTCATCACTATATCCCCCATACCTTTGGTCAGGGGGATATAAATGGCCATGCGCTATCCTCCGTTACCTACTTCCCTTGATACAGGCCTCTAACCTATTCCAAGAAACATAGAAATTGTACAACTCTTGTACATATCTACATGACCACACCATCTCAATCCACGGGACATTTGGGGTAGAACCCCAGTAAGCATCTCAGGGCTGCGCAAATCCCATAACCCGACGTCACGGACTATTCATTTTCGAAGTAGGGCAAGTAACATTTTCCAAGTCGCTAGTCCGGGACAAGTGCTTTTTTCCTATTTTAAAAAAGTTGGGCAAGTCCTTATTTTCGTGCTTTAATCACTACATCTACCTTTATTTGGCCATTCATGCCCTCCGGGCATACTGAATACTTGATTCTACCCCTCTCCATGTATAGATTTACATCCTGTATAACATCTACAGGTGGTCAGTGATAACAAGCGCACGTTCTGTTACCGCTTGACTGCATATTGAGGTAAGCGACCAAATTATCGGCAAATAAAAACACGCCAAACAAAACAAAGTGTGTATGATTAATTAGCAGTGTTTTAAGCAGCTTTGTTGCACTGTGTTTACTCAAACCAGATCCTCGCGAGCGGCTCACTCTGATTTTAATCCAGAGAGTCAGTTTAATTAAATTAATGAAAGGTACTTTACTGACATCAGTGTTGGTTTCCTTTATGAACTGATTAAATGACAGTAATGATTCTTTAATTTTTAATTGACTATACAGAGGATTAACTTTCACGTGCGATATTGCTTTTGAAGCGAAACAATTACACTAATTAATTAGCTGTCTTTGTTCATATTTAAAAGAGAAAATGTTTGTTATGATCACTTTTGAAGTAGTTGTCAAGCAAGCTGATATTTACTATGTGGATAAAATGAGTTTGCTAAATTATTTTCGCAAGGAAGGTAATAAGGACGATTCGAAGGAAAATTCTTGAGAAAGTGGAGGGATAAAACGTAAGACTGCTACTGAGTGTGAGAATTCCTTAACCCAAGAAAGTTTAAAATTCTAATGAACATTTCACCAAATGGACCAGAACTTGAGGACTTTAACCCTGACACAGCTATCAACTGCTGGCTTAGTGCTGGTGCAGGTGGTGTTCATGGACATTTTTAAAATCCAGCTGCTAAAACATATATACATATACCTTAAGTAGCCAAATGTATATCAACCAATGTTTTTGAAAAATTAAATTCTTTTAAGAAATAATTATGTTGTATATTATTTTGTGTGTTCTTTCTATGGATTAAGTACATACATCTCATCAAATCTCGGCAAGTGATTACCATTTTGGGACAAGTGAAAAGTAAGGTGGGACAAGTGAAAAGTAAAGTGGGACAAGTGAATTTTCTGAAACCACTTGTCCTGGACAAGTGGATGAAAACAAAATTTGACCAGCCCTGCATCTGATCATGGAATTAATAAAAGGAAGGTTTGACAATGCAAGTTTTGGACACAACAAATTTCAAGCAAAAGGCCAAAGTGGGCATGAGACTACTCACTTAACTGACAACAGCAGTTGGCAAAGAAATATGGGTCAGTACAATGCTTTCTGTTGAAATTTCTTCCCATGCTGTTGACTGTATATGTTATAAAAACAATTGTTTGAAGGTTCTCATTAAATTTTGTATCTTCATCCATATTTTATGGCACATCATCAAAATTTGTCCAATATTGAAAGGCCCCTAGCCACGATGCTTCATTTCAAAGTTGGTCAAATTCTGTTAAGTATTTTTAATTAAAGTTGTGTATATATTTGTCTACTTTTAATTTGATCGAAGTCTCTTAAGCAGTTTGTTTGAGATGTTATTTAAAGATTTTTCTATTTTTAGTAACAGCAGTCATATTTGATGGCAGATTGGCATCATTTGCATAAACTTAAAAGCCCTCAATGCCAAAATGCTTTCTGTTAAATTTGGCCAAATTCTATTGAGTGGTTTTTAAATAGTCGCGTATTAAATTTTATTTAAGTAATGGCAACCATATTAGATGGTGAATTGGCATTATTTGTATAAATCTGAAAATACTTATTACCAGAATGCTTTCAGTCAAATGCAATTTCTGCCGAGCAGTTTTATGAGAAGTCATTTAAAAGTAGTTTCTTTTATATTTTTAGTAATTACAGTCATATATGATGGTAGATTGGCATAATTTGTATGCATTTCAAAGATCTTTATGCCAGGATGCTTTCTGTAAAATTTGGTCAAATTCGGTTCAGCAGTTTTTCAGAAGTCGTTTAAATGAGTTTCAATTTTTTTAGGAACAGTGGCCATATTTGATGGCAGATTGGCATCATTTGTACAAAATTGAAAGCACTCAATGCCAGGATCCTTTCTGTCAAATTTAGTTATGTTGAGTGTTTTTTGTAAAGAAGTCATTTTAAGATTTTTCTATTTTTAGTAATGGCAACCTTTTTTGATGGCCGACCAGAATCAGCTATATAAACCTGAAAGCCCTCTATGATCAGCATCATTTGCATAATTTGAAAGCTTATCACACCAAAATGCTTATTAACAAATTTGGTCAAATTCTATTCAACTTTTTGGGAGATGAAGTTGTTTCAAGGTTTTTCTATTTTTAGTAACAGCAGCCATATTTGATGACAGATTGGCATCATTTGCATACACTTAAAAGACCTTAACGCCTGAATGCTATCTGCCAAAATTAATCAAATTCTGTTGAGTGGTTTTTGAGAAGTCATTGAAAGAAATTTTTTTAGTAATCGCAACTATATTTGATGGTGAATTGCCATTATTTGTATAAATCTGAAAGCACTTATTACCAGAATGCTTTCAGTCAAATTCAATCAATTTCTGGTGAGTGGTTTTTAAGAAGAAGTTTTTAAAGTTTCTTTTTTCTATATTTTTAGTAATGACAGCCATATATGATGGCAGATTGGCATCATCAGTACAAATTTTAAAGTTTTGATGGCCAACCAGAATCAGTTGAACAAACCTGAAAGCTATCTATGATCTGTATCATTGGTACAATTTGAAAGCTTATCACATCAGGATTCTTATTATCAAGTTTGGTCAAATTCTATTCAACTGTTTTGGAGATGATGTTTTTCTGTGTTTGTAGTTGCAGTTATGTTGATAGTGAATTTGGCATAATTTGTATAAAACCAAATGGCCTTCATTCCACGATGATTTCTGTCAAGTTTGGTCAAATTCTATTCAACAGTTTTGGAGAAGTCAAAAGCAGTTTTTTTATATTTTTAGTAATTACTGCCATATTGGATGGAAAAATGGCATCATATGTACAAATTTGAAAGGGGTGCTTTTAGTTAAATACAAGCAAATTCTCTTCAGCAGAGGTGAAAACATTGTTTAGAGGTTTTCCAATTTTTAGTAATGATGGCCACATTTGATGGTAATCACTATCATTTGTAAAATTTGAAAGGTTATCATGCCATTTTGTTTTCTATAAAGTTTGGTCAGATTTTTTTCAGTGGTTTTAGAGAAGAAGTTTAAAGGTTTTCTAGTTTTGTTTAACGGTGGCCATATTTGATGACAGACCAGCATCATTTGTATAAATCTGAAAGGTCTTCATGCCAGGCTGATTTCTGTCAAATATGAGCAAATTCTGATGGAGAAGAGGTAAAAAAAAATTATTTTTTTAAAAAATAATTAGTAATGGGGGCCATATTTGATGGCAAATTGGCGTAATTTGTACAAATTTGAAATGCCTTTATGCAAGGATGCTCAGTGCCAAGTTTTGTTGCATCTGGTCCGTTGGGTTTTAAGAAGCTGACAATAGCAATTGTTGACAGACGGCAATTTTTCTATTTTCAGTAACTGTAGCAATATCTGAAGGTGGATCAACATCATTTGTTCAAAATTGCCAGGTCTTCCTGCCAGAATACTTTCAGCCAAATTTGATCAAATTCTGTTCATCTTTTTTAGAAGAAGTAGTTTAAAGTTTTTTCTATATTTAGTAATGGCAACCATATTTCTTGAGCATCAGCATCATAACTATATGAAAACCTTTCATCCCTGGATGCACTCTGCCATTTTTGGTCAAGTGGATTTTGAAAAGTAGTTTAACATAAAAATTGCTGAGAGATGCTGGGCCATACCACAAGCTACCTGGTAACTTGACCCTTTGTCCAGTTAGTTAAAAATGACAAACCTTCACCTGAGAAAGGCTCATTAAAGGTCATGCAACAAACAATAAATGAACTCTTAGTTGACTCCAAGTGTGCACTGGATAAGCTTTGTTTTACTTACCAACTCTAGATCACCAGCAGTTTCATTGAGACCTTGTATGATGGCATCACGAAATGAAGAAGGGTCGTATTTCTCCTTTTCATCTGTAAATACAAAATAAACAGATCTTTTTATCTAACAGTTAAATCCAATACACAGTGAGATGATCATGCACAGACTTCACTGGCAATGACAAACTGCTATTTTGATATAGGTATTTTCTTGTTTGGAAACAACTGCATTTATATCAAAGATGACCACATCAATTGAGATATAGACTACAGAGATTTTGACTTTTGTACAAATTTACTGCAAACTGCACATAATTTTACACAGAATACAGTGTCCAAGCTGGGTGGCAATTTGGGTGAAAATTCATGCATCCCATTAAATGTTTACTTTTGTGTCAATTGTCCCTTCAAAAGATGGAAAGTAAGAAAATAGCAGTCTCATTACCTGCTGGCAAATGGCTCAAATAGCTTCTACTTTTAAAATTTTTAGCACCGTAGCATTTTTTGTTATATTGTTGCATTGACTTACCCCTGTACTTTTAACACTGTAGCATTTATTGTTATATTGTTGCATTGACTTACCCCTGTACTTTTAACACTGTAGCATTTATTGTTATATTGTTGCATTGACTTACCCCTGTACTTTTAACATTGTAGCATTTATTGTTATATTGTTGCATTGACTTACCCCTGTACTTTTAACACTGTAGCATTTATTGTTATATTGTTGCATTGACTTACCCCTGTACTTTTAACATTGTAGCATTTATTGTTATATTGTTGCATTGACTTACCCCTGTACTTTTAACACTGTAGCATTTATTGTTATATTGTTGCATTCACTTACCCCTGTACTTTTAACATTGTAGCATTTATTGTTATATTGTTGCATTGACTTACCCCTGTACTTTTAACACTAGCATTTATTGTTATATTGTTGCATTCACTTACCCCCTGTACTTTTAACACTAGCATTTTTTGTTGTATTGTTGCATTGGCTTACGCCTGTACTTTTAACATTGTAGCATTTATTGTTATATTGTTGCATTGACTTACCCCTGTACTTTTAACATTGTAGCATTTATTGTTATATTGTTGCATTGACTTACCCCTGTACTTTTAACATTGTAGCATTTATTGTTATATTGTTGCATTGACTTACCCCTGTACTTTTAACACTGTAGCATTTATTGTTATATTGTTGCATTGACTTACCCCTGTACTTTTAACACTGTAGCATTTATTGTTATATTGTTGCATTGACTTACGCCTGTACTTTTAACATTGTAGCATTTATTGTTATATTGTTGCATTGACTTACCCCTGTACTTTTAACACTGTAGCATTTATTGTTATATTGTTGCATTCACTTACCCCTGTACTTTTAACATTGTAGCATTTATTGTTATATTGTTGCATTGACTTACCCCTGTACTTTTAACACTAGCATTTATTGTTATATTGTTGCATTCACTTACCCCCTGTACTTTTAACACTAGCATTTTTTGTTATATTGTTGCATTCACTTACCCCTGTACTTTTAACACTAGCATTTTTTGTTGTATTGTTGCATTGGCTTACGCCTGTACTTTTAATTTTGAGCCAGCTACTTCAAAAGATAATGAAATAGCAGAGAAAGAAGTTTTATGCTCTATTGTCAATTTGAGTGCTAATCTGATGATCATAAATACCAGAAACTACATGCTATATATGGAATTCACATCGAAAAACGGACGGTGATCTTTGAAAAAAAAGGGTGAAAAACTGAACTTTTGCAGCCCAATCAGAAGCAAAGTATGAATCTGTGGACCAATCCAGGTCCAGTACTAATAAAATTAATCATTTTATCCAATATTTCATCCTATTAACATTTTAAAAGAGTACTTCTACTATGGAAACTGCTGCTAATGATTGTATTATCTGTAGTGCTTACAAAATTTGATAGCCCGACACCCGGGGCCCCTCTAATTTCAGATCAGGGACCTCCTGTATTCTCAGTGAAGTGCCCATCAAGCTTATGGGAAAAGAAACAATCTATAATAATTAGCCTGAGAAAACTTCGATCACACTGACGAAATGTGGAATTTTATTTTGAAGTTGTTGAAAGGGTAGTAAATTAATAATATTTATCCCCATGTCGGCCCCTTACCCTTATGAAGATTGTGTACTTACCGTACTTCTACCATAAGCTGTAACCTTATGTACAAAGCGAAGCATGTGACCTATGAATGAGAACCAATTGCCTTTGTTACCTATAATCAGTGTTCACTTGGCTTTGACATACATGTGATTCTACCAGCGGTAGGAAAAAAATAGTTTTTACAGCCATCTACCACACATACCGTTCTTTAGTTGAAATCTACTGCTTTTGAAAAGAGATGCATTTTTTAAATTGAGGAAAAAAACAAAACTGGAATTGTTCCAGCAGTCGTTACGATGGGTGAAAATAATGGGTGTCTATGTAATTGGATTAAGGCTAACATATGTTCACAACAAGCTATTAATTAATTACCTTATTGCTGTAATCTGGAGAGTTTGGGCAAAATGTGGGATATTTTTTGAGGTTTTATAAGTAATAAAGGGATCAAAGGTGGTCCATTACAGCTTTAGAGTCTTTGATTAAAAATCGGCCGTCCTTTGGCGGAGGTCAGATAAAAAGGAGAGACTGACCAAACAGTGTGATTTTGTTTATTTCTTTTCATATTTTAAGTACAGAAATTGAAATGTGGTGTGACAAATGATAGTAAAAATATAGGGCCATTTTGGGCACATGGAAATGGAATCTGGGCTTCTGGAATTTTAGTCAGGGCTTGTGATTTTTTTTTAATCTCCCACATTAACAGATGAAAATAGCCACTAAATGATCACAAAAGTTGATTACAAGCCAAGCATGATGGGTATTTAAAAAGTTCTGAATATCAGTAAACTGTAGAACAAAGTTATTTTAGTTGGGAACAGTACGTCAGTGCATCCCCTCAAAGTATTCCCCATGAGCCTCTACACACTTTCAGTCTGATTATCCAATTATTAAATACCATTTTGTATTCATTTTTGGGGTATGCTCTTCACACACTGGAAAACTGCACTTCCAACCACATGGCAGCATTCAAATCAGCTGCCTCTCAGTAATCTTTGATAATGGGATTCAGCCAAAAATCAGGGCTGTATGGAGGATGTGGCAAAGTTTGGATGCCGTGCTCCTTCAGGAAGTCTGACACGATAGCAGATTTATGCAATGGCACATTGTAATGAAGTAGATGGATACCTCGGGTACCAGTGCGCAGATGGGTAGTTCAGAGGTGTTCCACAACTTGCGACACCACTTTGATGGCATCAAAATGTCCAGTGACACTAGCAGAATCAGGCACAGGTACCTCTTTGCTCAGTAGTAGAATTGTTCTCCTTCGAAGACATTTTTAGGCCAGTGTCATTTACGTATGTTACGTCACACGCATATATCTGCAGGTGTCCCACATGCTGCACACTGAACTGCATTTAATTTTTAAGAACGTTATTTTGTCTATCAATCGTTGTTAAATTTACTGACAGGTCCAAAAAACAAAAAAGTTATAACAAAATATTCAGAATTTTTCAACACCCTTGTAACTAGTGAGGAATGTTTCAGCTGGCTCTTTAATCTGGTAAGTGATATGAAAGTTAACTCTGTGTACCAAAAACAATAGCACTCAACGGAGGAGTTTGGCCTGAATGTCCTTGTTGGTATTTGCTAAGGACAAGCCAGGCTCAATGTTATTTGAGTCACTCGTAGTTCCAACCAAAAACTTAATGTTAGCATACTGCAATCATTTCATGAATACTTCCCATCCAATTTGCTCTGGAGTCCATAATTATGGCTGCACTAGAGAAAATTTCACTATAGGTCATACACACGAGGTTAATGTAAGATACTCATATATACTAAGATACAGGGTTCTCCATAAGATTTTGAAAGATGCAGTCCAGGACTCCTTCCTTGAAAAAAGTTGCAGTCCCAGTAACAATACTTTTTTTCCCCTTGCAATAATTCATAACATTATGTGTATATAGTTAGGTCACCAATATGTCATCAGATTGCTGCTCATTCATTCTGAAATATTTAGTATTCAAGTAAAAGAATGAAAAACTAAGGTAGTTGAGAACAGTGATAATTGTGATTGTTTGTGATGTTACAACTACAACAATTCTCAATGGCTTTACCTTGCCATTCTTAAATTTTGTGTGTAGCTGGAAGGAATCAAAGAAGAGATTTCAAAATTATTTTCTATACTAATGTATTTAACTAGCTTAATTCTATTTAAAACCAATACATTTTCCAAGACACTGGAAGAAGAAACCAATGACCATATTCCATTCATTTTTTTTCATTTCATCTTTAAGCAACACAGCATACTACATTCACTTTTTTCTTAAACGTTAAAAAAAATTTCCACAGCAGGCTCAGGATCAAAATCCGAAAGTTCTGGACCTGGTGTTCCCTGGGTTCCATTCCATTTTTCCTTCCACAGTTGCGACACCATGTGCATAAAGCTAATAATGTTCCAATGTTTTCTTCCCATGGGAATGTAATATTCCATGATTCATTCTGTTTTCTTTATCAAAACTAGATGCATCTACTAATTTCTGTTGGTAAGTCTCACGAAAATCATGCTCATCTGCAGCCTTGCAATGGCACAAAAGAAATTATGTAAAGTTGCCATCGGAAAAGTACACATTATGATAATCACTCGAAAATGAAAGTATATCTGTACATTACACCTAAAAACAGCTGATTTAATGATGATTAAAAAAGTTTGTATTCCTCCGACAAAGAAAACAAGTCCCAAAATCATCGCACTATTTTTCTAAATATGGTATACGATAAAAAACAAGTCTTTCAAACATTGTGCACAGATTTATATGATGGATTAAAACTGTGTTGAGTAATGTTTATCAAAGAGAGGTAAAAATCACATGTGCGCGTAATTTGTCTTTTGATCAAAATGATCATTTGAAACCGACAATTGATCAACAGGTGTCTTAATCTCCTTGTTTGCTAAGATCTAATTATGCGGCTTCACCTAATCTCATCACAATCGCTTCAGCTCTGTTTGATAGCTCGCACACTATATAATTGATACTCACTTTGTAAAAACAGATCAAATAATACAGAATTTCACCATAAATAAAACTTGCGTACCAAGGACTCGGCTGTTGGAATTTTCATGCATCCAAAACTGAAAAGTATGCATACTTTTACATAGCTTTCGGCATCCCTGAGAACTCTGCATCAAACTCAAATTATTTGCATAAATGGCCAGAGCTCCTGCGTTGTTGAGAACACTGCTCTGTGGTTTTTTTTTCTTTAAATGGTAGTCTAGAACCAAAAATTGAAGGTCCTGCAAGCAGGAGTCCTCTCTACAGAGGGCTCTGGTCCTGGCAAGGAGAAAGACATGAGCATCTGACTAGCCCCAAGCCTCTATGTTTATCATGATGTGACAAAAAGATGCCCTAAATTGCAATTTAACAGCATTTTTAACACGTTATTGGTTATATAACGCAGACGAAATTGGAGAAAAGTGCCTTTCCCAAGGACATACTGAAGCAGCCAACATGGGCTGGTAATGAACCCACAACCCTTTGATTATGAATATGAATCTATACCAACTGAGCTACAGTGGGTCCCGAAATACAATGCAATTTCTTTTTTTTTTTTTGCAAACTTCTATCATCTTTGACAACATTCTTTTCACAAGTGATAGCTCATTAAGTATAGCACCCATCTAGAATTGGGGTGGTCCCAGGTTCAACCCTTGGTTTGGATGTGAACTTTTTGCACTTCACATATGGCATTTTAAGTGGGGCTGCATTCTGACCAACAGATACTCCTGTCTCAGAAAAAGAAAGAAAGCATGTAGCACATGTAGCAGGACTGGCACTGAGCGATTGCTCCGACTGATCAGTTGGTAGAGCACTTGTTTAGAATTACTGGGGCTAAAGGTCTGAGCTCAGCGTGCCTGTCAAGTTTTCTCCCCTGCTAACTAAGTGCCCCCTATATCAAATCCGTGATTTTTACTTACCCCTTTTTCTGGTTTTCAGACGTTGGCCTGACAGTGAGGGTTTTTCTGCTTTCTGACTCATCAACCCTGAATCAAGAGAAAGAAACTGATGTTGACAAAAGCTGTCTGAAGACAATAATATTAGCTACTGCTACTGTATGGCTCGCACTGGCATATCCCCTACACATTTTTATTATATATTCCCCCCCCCCATCAAACCCTTTGTTCCAGATCGTAATTCAAAATCAATTACATAGATCAGCTGTAGTGGTGCGACGATATATCAATAAACATTGGTACACTACTGTATCACAATTTGTACTGGTATTTTATTTGTATTTTAACCCTAACCGTCTAGTACTGTACTTATACTGGTTGTGGAACTCTCTTTATTTACTCAATCTTTTTGTTTACTCAAAATATTACTTGGTATTATGCAGTGCTGAAACTAGGGTAAATAAAAATAGAAGTGACTTCCCCCTCCCCACAAAAATGGAAGCCCTGAGAGTTCTGGGGAGAAATGCAACAAAAGTCATTTAAATTTCACATACAAACACACAGACACATATATATACTGTTTGTCAACAGGAGGACATTTTCTGCATGGTCCACAACAATATAAACGATGAATCATAATCTAATTACATTTCAAATTAAAAAGTTAGAATTCTACACATTTTTATTCCATGTATCGAATGCATAGAATAACTTGTTTTTTGAGCGAACTAGACTTTTGGAGAAAAAATAATGACAGATACTTCTCCACTGCAGACTAGGAATCTAACATTCTATCATTCTATCTTTACAGGTATAGATGCCTGCTGAATTTGTTCACTTGCCCAGGGTACTAGTGTTGGTTCAAAAATTACTAGTCCCCCGGAGATTTTGGTAGTCTAAAAAAAACAACAGTACCTTGAAATCTGTATTACATTACACAGGGATGATTCTGCCATATTAATTAGGGCAGCCTAGTGGCTAAAGCAATTAGACTCTAAGCTATGTAACAATGTCAGTATGGGCTACCAACATTGCCAGATATAATTGAAAATTTGACCTCCAGTTCCCCTGGTGATACAATTGGAACAGAGCTACATGTTATAGAGTATTAAAGCAGTAAGATGTCAACCCCCCCATTCCATATCATACATATCAGGGTCGATCGCATACACATCTGGGATTAGGCAAACTTTTGCAGTACTCCCTAGTCCTTAGTTTTTTTGGCTATGACCCTCTGGTAAGAATCTCTAACAGAAGCCATATATATATATATATATATATATATATATATATATATATATATATATATATATATATATATATATATATATATATATATATATATGTATATATATATATATATATATATATATATATATATATATATATATATATATATATATAGAGAGAGAGAGAGAGAGAGAGAGAGAAAGAGAGAATACAGAATTTGATGTCATAAAATAAGTGAAATGCCTGTGGAAAATGTCAGTATTTCCAGAAACAGTCAACAAAACTTAAAGCCTGCGCATATGTCATTTATAGACAACGGTAAAGAGATACAGTAAGAATGATATCCATTTAATTGATGATAAGTAAAATAAATTGAAAAAATAACTTTTCAAGCAAAATGTTTAGGGAAATTCCAAGTTTTATCATGTCTGCAATGAGGGTGTTATGATCAACTGTCGTCATAATGCTCAGTTGTTCATTAACAGAGCGGCCACTAGCATTTAAATTACTGAGAAAGCATAACTATACACATTCTACATCATGCTGATATCATGAAAATGAAATAAATAATAAATTATTTTTCACCATGTCTGGACACAACATTTATGTCATAAGTGTTGCGTCCCAAATCAGATAAATTGTATGCCAACCTCAACAGTTCCTGACCATGTTTGACCTTGTGATGAAATTACAATTGTTCAGCTAATTCATAATTTAAGTCGTAAAAAGATAGCAATAATAGAATATCTGACAGTTTTCTGAATTTTGTAAAAAGGTTTGGCATCACAATGCTACATTTTGGATTCTTATGAAATACTGACAGCAACTGGTAAAAAAAGCTGACACTGTCTACATCAAGCAATGTTTATTTTATGACAGCTAAAAGCTACCCAGTTACAACAGTCTGGCATCATACAAAGCATATTTCTTTGTTTATTGACAGATGAAACAGAAGCACATGCATACTTTTTTGCCACAGTTGTGTCTGTGTGGAATTTTGGCTCAGTATAGTTTGAAAATAGTATAAATGGTTATAAACTGGTGAAAAATTTCAATTTATATTGTATTCTGCTTTAAATTCAGGCAGAAATGGTTGGAGTATTGCAATGGATTTCTGAGAACTTTAGATTTTCTAGCCTCTGTTCATTGGATAACCAGTTTCTGTTCATGTCCATTGTTACGCACTCACTGGATTTCAAGTTTAAATAACACTTTTTTATATCGAAATGAGAATGAGATAATAACAGTAATTTTTTCAGGAACAAAAAGGAAGAGATGTCTAGAGCAATCAATATGAGTGAAAACATCATGTTATGGGTATCAGGGTTTGCATGAGAGTTTCAGGATGAGGAGTCCTGGATTCTTCATTCATGGAATTCAGAGTTCCAATCCTATTTCTAAGAGTCTCTGATATAAACTCACGAGTCCCCCACTTTCAAAAGGAAAATGAATAAGTACATTTTATCATTATTTTATTACATATCTGGATTAAATTCTCAGGCTCATAAGATCACATTAGAGAGAAATTATTTTTCAGTAATTGTCCAAAAAACTTTACATTTTTCACACTAATTTTTAGAGTTTTCTCAACAGCATACAGGATTGTCTGTCTCTTTTATGTAGCATGGCAACCCTCAACAACAATTAAATGATCCAGGTTAAATCAGCGACAGCTAAGAGGCTAGCTGCAAGTTAGTATTTTCATTCTGAGTGAAAGGATTTTGCTTTCCAGCAGTCTTACACCAATCACAAACTGCTTTTAATGTACAATCTGATTCCACTTTTTTTCAACCATGAGAACTGCTTCTCCCACTCAGGTCTTTAAGTTCATAGTTCTGCCAATTTTATCAACGTCCTTCATTGTATGTGAGATAAGAGTTAGCATTAAATATACATTCAAAGTTCGAGTTCCCGTTGCTGTCTTCACTTGTGCTCTCATTTTTGTCTATTTTTTGCCTTTTATTAGCATTAGTGTCATTTACATTGCTAGTCTGTTTCCAGAAAAATTAAAACAGATTTTGCTGACTCACTTTTATGAGTCAAAGTACTTTTCTGCACTCTTTTAAAATGTCTACTGATACTGTAGTGCCCTAGCCTAAATCATGCATATTGAAGTAGCAGTTATTATTTATTATTATTAGTAGTAGTAGTATTGCATATTAATGATTGGACAGCAGGGATGGTGCTGGCTTTAAAAAAGTTGCCGCCCGAAAAATTGCCAACCTCAATATTTTGTCACCAATTTTCAAAAAATGTCACCAAGCAAGGAGTCAGTATTTTTCCATGTCTATTAATGTAGTAGCAATGAAAATTGAAAAAGATGGGGTATTTATTACTTTATTGACAACAAAAAATACAATACCACAATATTACAGAATAAATCATTACATGACTGTTTCGATTGCTTGTTTATAATGTTTTGCACTATTAAAATTTTGTTTCATGAAAATAATAAAATCAAATGTCACACGAGTATGCGTCGTGATTTTACAGCTGCCCACTTGCTGAATGCAGTTTGAGATCCTGAGTTTATTCCTGATGTCAGTTTTGATGATATTCATCTTAATGAACCCACGTTAACAGTTGTTGATAATGTCATTTTTACTTTTACTAATAGCAGCAATCTTAGCTACTTCTATAGTCTTTGCATGACGCTCTGTGCAAAGGTATGACTGTTATCACTTAATAAATGCATTATCAAATATCTTCTTTCCCTACATATGAAGTCTCTCTCTCTCTCTCACTCTCGTTTTCTGGTTTATGATTTATACCTTGTTAATTTGATACTTGTTCAGTGCCAAGTAGAGTCCTACACGTCTTACATATATGTTTTTGATCTAAACACCTTAGCACCCTCTTTGTTTTCTCACATTACAACCCTTTGATCGAGCCGCATATTTGATACTTGTTCAGTGCCAGGTAGCAGAGGGTGGTTATTTGAACTCCCTGTGATCTTGTTGCACAATTAACACCAGTTCAGTTGCATCCTTTAATAGATTTCACAGACTATGATCGAAGTATCACTTATAAAGTCCAAGCTCAATCTCCACGTAAGCACCTGCATATGACAGTAAAGACGAGGAATTGGAGTCGGACGATATTTACGATGACCAGACGACGATCGAGGATTTCAGCACTATAATTGGTCACTCAGATGATGCGGATGAATTATTGGGCTGTTTAGCAGTTGAAATTAGATAGTAACCGTTATATGACACTGTGAATCACAAAAGTGTGGACGTGACTTTCATTGTTTCTTTGTAAGACGTGTGGAATTAACATATTACAGGATATTGTGAATCGGATCATTCTGGGCTACTACTTTTATGCTGGTATGTAACCTAAGATAGAATTCATGGATTTATCATATGAAACTGATTTAAAATGCCAATCATTATATATTTATATGGATTTTTATGACACGATGAAGAACAAAATGTAAGTTATCAATTTATTTGTGACATATTCCACTTGATAATATACCTAATTGTATTTTGCACTGGTTTTGTCTATATTATTCCTATCTATCTATCCAGTCTCCTCCAATATATACGGGTAGTCAACAAGAAAACCTAAAAAAATTCAAGTTTAGACCTTGTCCCGTGGATAATCCGACCTCCCCCTTCTTCCAGACTTTTATTTTTCCTAAATTATGCGGATTATACGCGAGTACAGACGGTACTCTTAGGATGAGATGATGAACACGAAAAGTCTAACTTGCGTTTACCCATGACAGTATATTGTTCTGATTGAGAGATTTTTTTTTCTTCATTTGCTTAGTATTGATACAGAACGATTGGAAAGGTAATCACTTTTCTTTGAAGTTTCAGCAAAACTATTTTTTCTGGTACATTTAAAAAAAAAAAAAGGATTAGCCATCGTTTGGTCGATTGTAGCTAGTCCGGTAGCAGAACTATTTGAGTGTATCACAGCATACAGTACTCAGGCCAGATGTCAGCATAAGCGGATTATGATATAACAATGCACTGGTAAGATGGTTTGTCAATATGAACAAAGGATTTGTTTATATAACGATTGATTCCAGTGCATTTTTATAACCAAGTTTGCGGCTTCCTTTCATTGTGCCTTTGAATTCCTCCACTCCAAACCCACAATTGCGTTAACAGCCAAAAATGTTGTCGCCAAAAAATCGTCAGATGGTATATTTTGTCGCCAATTAGGAAAAAAAACCCCCGCAATTTGCGACATTGGCGAAGCCCAGCGTGATCCCTGGGACAGTATTGACCAACTCAAACTCTGAGAAAGTTTTGCTCACTTTCATGATTTATATATGCATCGTCAACAATTTAAACACGGTTACAACAACAAAGGGCATAATATTTTTGTCGACCAATCGCAGGTGCTTACATAAAGATTCAACAGAATATAGGTCTTTCTGAAGTCATCACATCAGAGAAGAATTAACTCTTGGTTCATACAGAAATCTCAAACTGAAATTAAAGGACTTTTTAGAGCCTTATCACCCAAATTGTTAAGGCCCCATTAAACCAGTTATTCTTATCTTTTACCAATGTGTTCTTGCATGTTTTCGACACTGCACATGTACAAGTCTTCATTATTAATACACCTCTCCCTCGATAACTCGCGTACATCGGGAGCCAAAAACAATGACCACACTATTAGCGAGTTACCGAGGGACCTAACGGATGCCATCCCCGCTGGACATCAAGAAAACCAGGGGGGGGGGGGGGGGAGAGTAACAGTGCTGTTTAATGGCTGAATACTCATTGTATAATTGCATTGGGAATAATTGTCAATAAAGAGCTTTTTTCTATTGTAGTTGTTTGCTTTTTTGTATAAATTACCTTTATTTTCAAGATACCCAACTGCAGAAAGGTCGCTAACAACATTAGTCCAAGCTGTTTCAACAACACGTTTACGCAAATACATTGTGTATTACGTCACTGCTTTTTGTTGTTGTTGATTCACAACAAAACAAGATTCCTTTTTTACAAAAACTCGGACATATATTTCGCGAAACAACCGTTAATGTCGGAACTCGATTTATTTATTGTTCTATCAATAAAAAAAATGGATGCTGTGATTTCATTGCAAGTAATAGTGAAACATTTACTCATCCCTGAAGAAATCTCTTAGTGGCAATTTAGAAATTTCACTACAAACTCTGGAACTCGCTTCTCCCTAATGAACCGTATCTGTGAAACAAAGCTTTTTATTCACCAAGTACTCGTTTCGCTTGGTTGCCTTACTATCTTTGATCACATTTGTGAATGAGTAGGCTAATTTAAGGCACTTTAATTATATTGTTTACATAATAATATTTATAACAGTGTTCGATTGATTAACTGAAATGAGTTGACCTGACACACACAGGTAGGATTTGCACGCCTTTTAACTTTTCTTTTATTCCACCCCCTTTTTTTGATTTGATACAAAAGAGGTAATTAACGTGATAATACAAAGCAGGCCTGCTTTAAAATTGAGTGTAACAACAACAAATACTTCCGCAAGTCGGAGAAAAAAAAAACGGTTGGCACTTAATTAGGTTCTCACAGAAGCACTCGCGGACATAGCTGTGACGATTGAATATTTTTCACATTTGAATACAAGAGGGCATATTGAATTTATGATTACACTGAAACCGAATTAAAAGATACAACTAAAACACAAATTTCATTTGACAAAACTTATTTAATTGATATTTATTTTTTAAAGTGTTGCCACCAGTAGGCATTAGTGACATTTTCATTGATCAAAATTTCATCAAATATTGTTATTTACATTGTACTGCGAATGTTGTTTGGAAAGAAAAGTGAACAAAACATGACTTCTTATTAAAAGTTGAGAATTTCAGGACGTTGATTAAAATTTCCGGGTACTAACCATCGTTTTCGATGATAAAACGAATGATATATCAAGGTTGCATTTACCAATTTTGATTGTGATTTTTTTCATGTTTAACAAATAGGGCCCAATTTTGGGAGTATTTGCCAATGTTTTTGGCATTTTCTAGTATTAAAAAAATTGGGATCCACGCCTGACCCCGTGTTACAAGCGGGTTCGCGAGTTATCCGGGCACGAGTTATCGAGGGAGTGGTGTACATCAGATTCTCCAGTTTATCTGCTTGTATTGCGCCTTTTTGTTCAAAGTCTCATCAAACAATACAACAAAGTAACTCTTAGTCTCTTGTTTCACTCAAGCCTTAAAATGTTCAGCAAAGTCGAAAACACATAAATGAGAAGTCTTTTTGTCACCACAAGAAAATTGATCAGCAATGTTGCTATCAGGAAACTTAAGCTTGAATAACTTTATGTTGTTTTCATTGGATTTATAAGAGCTATGGGTCACAATTGTTTGTATTGTCCACAAAATTTAAACTTTCAGTACATCATTTTTTTCAACAAAGCCAGGAATACCTTGCATGCCGCTGGAAGAGATACTAGGGCTGGCTGGTAGAGGGATGGGGGTTTATGCACACTGAGTGAGTCACTAAAACTTACTGCTGTATTATGTTTCCAATTTACCCACTGCTATATAGCACAGAAATGCTGAAGTCGGTAAAGACAAGTCTCTTAAACGAAAAGAAGCTGCATAATCGCTTTCATCAACATTAGTATATTTTTCTTCATTTAGTTAAAGAAATAAACTCCAACTTTAACCGACTTTGGCATTCCTTGGCTACCATCGCATTTCAACCAATTGAAATTTATGTCAACAGAATTTAAAAAGGTGTCCACTTGCTTGTCAGAATTTTTTTCCTTTATGAAAAAGACACTGGAGTAATTATTGTCCGACTAAAGCAATTAGACCAGGGCTGAGCAAATCCCATAGCACGACATCCCGGACTAGTCATTTTTGAAGTCGGGCAAGTAAAATTTTCCAAGTCGCTAGTCCGGGACAAGTGCTTTTTAAAAAAGTCGGGCTAGTCCTTATTTTCGTGCTTTAATCACTATATCTACCTTTATTTGGCCAATCATGCCCTCTGGGTGTACTGAATACTTGATTCTACCCCTCTTCGCATATACATTTACATCCTATTACCGCTTGACTGCATATTGGGCTAAGCGACCAAATTATCGACAAATCAAAACAAGTCAAACAAAAGAAAGCCAGTATGATCAATTAGTAGTGTTTTAAGCGGCTTTTTTTGCATTGAGTTTACTCAAGCAAGATTATCACGAGCGGCTCACTATGATTTTAATCCAACGAGTCAGTGTAATTAAATTAATGAAAGGTACTTTACAACATCAGTGTTGGTTTCTTTTCTGAACTGATTAAATGACAGTAATGATTCTTTAATTTTTAATTGATTATACAGATGATTAACTTCCATGTGCAATATTGCGTTTGAAGCAAAACAATTACGCTAATTAATGAGCTATCTCTGTTCGTATTTAAAAGAGAAATTGTATGTTGTGATCACTTTAGAAGTAGTTGTCAAGCAAGCTGATAGTTACTATGTGGATAAAATGAGTTTGCTAAATTATTTTCACAAGGAAGGTAATAACGGCGATTCGGAGAAGGAAAATTTGTTTGAAAGTGGAGGGATAAAACGTAAGACTGATACTGAGTGTGCGAAAGCTATTTCTCCAAAGAGACATAAGCAACAATCTCTGATGGCAAAAAATGTCAAATATGACACTACTAAGAGACAGAGAAATTTTCAGCCACATTGGGTTGATTGTTATCCCTGGCTTGAATGTATTGACTCGAAAGGAAAGATGTTTGCAGTTATTGCAAACAATATCCAAAACTGGCACAGGTTGGAAATTCACCCAGTGTATTTGTCAGTGGAAGTGACAATTTCAGGATTGAACCAATCAAGTCTCATGATATGTCTGGACCCCACAAGGCCTGTGTAGCACAATATATGCATGACACTAGCAGCATGTGCAGAAAATCAGTGAAGTCAGAGTTGCCGACACTCCACTAGGAAAGGCCCTTTCAAAACTAAATGAGACTGAAATGAAAAAAATGAGAGCTCTCTTTAACACAGCCTACACCCTAGCCCGTTATGGAAAACCATTTTCTGATATGGAAGAACCTTTGAGATGCTTTGGAGCATTTGACTACAGGCACTTTCCTCATGAGAGGGCAGCTCTGATGAAATATGGGAGGGAAGACTTGCAGGTTCTTCTTAATCATCTTGAAGTGATTTTCAAACAGGAAGACCATCATGCCATTCATGAGCAGTATCTGGAGTTTAAAGCAAAGATGAGGGCATACAAGCAGTCACCGGATCCACCTGTTGAAATTCTTGGAACACTCTTAGTGAATACTCCACCTAGTCTCAGTCAATTATGCAAACTATTAAAAATCATGTTTGTTATAAGCCCATCCACTGCTGAGTGTGAACGAGGATTTAGTTCAATGAACTTAATCAAGACTTCTTTAAGGAATTCCTTAAACCAAAAGAGTTTACAAATGCTAATGAACATTTCTGCAAATGGACCAGAGCTTGAGGACTTCAACCCAGACACAGCTATCAACTGCTGGCTTAGTGCTGGTGCAGGTGGCAGACATATACATGGACATTTTTTCAAATCCATCAGCTAAAACATATATACATGAACCTGAAGAAGCCAAATGTATAACAACCAATGGTTTTGAAAAATTAAATTCTTTTAAGAAATAATTATGTTGCATATTATTTCGTTTGTTTTTTCTATGGATTAAGTACATATATCTCATCAAATCTCTGCAAGTGATCACCATTTTGGGACCAGTGAAAAGTAAGGTGGGACTAGTGAAGAGTAAGGTGGGTCTAGTGAATTTTCTGAAACCACTTGTCGTGGACTAGTGGTTAAAAAAAAATTTGCTCAGACCTGTAGACATTAATTTGTAGAAAAGTGTCAATATGGGCTGCCAAGTATGTGAGATATTCTTCAAAATTTGGCCTCTAGTTCCCGTCAGTCGACCGGGGATCACGCTACACAACGCCGTTTATTTAGGCAGTAAGACGACGAGCCAAACAACATAAAATATCAGGGTAGACGTCTTACACTGTAGGATAAGCCGTGACCCCACACCCCAACATAAATGTCAAAATATCTAAAATGGAGTGGGAAAGGTTAGACCAAACTCAGACTCCTAAACATGTAGACCCCCGATTTGTATTTTCACAATTGTTTATCAAATATATTTTATCAAAATTATATTTAAAATTTCGAAAATGTATATCCTTACTGGTTTGAAAGTATGATTCAACAACTTCGTAATAGACATACCATACTGTAACGGTTCACAAACCATACACGTGACGTTGAGACAAAGTAAAGGAGTCACTTTTTAAGTTTTTGTCTACAACTTCAGACAGGAACATATAATCTAGCTATTACAGAAACAATAAATATAGGTATTCATATGAAAAACTCAATACTAACCGTCTAAACTTGAATTTGTATTCTAACTCGTAACTAGTTCCTGACAATGAGAAAATGACGCAGTCTCGTCTAAGTAACGAGTCAGGTGTTTGATTACGAGATTTCTCGGAAATGGAATGGTTTTTATGATGCTTTTATAACCATCAACTTAGCCTGGTTCCCAGACTGTTCTTAGGTCACGTTTTTCACAAAATGTCAGTTCGAATGTCTTCTGCATCATGTTCAATCTTTGCTGTGAAAAATGTCCAATTCTGGGACATTTTAGTCTCTTACGAATCAAAATAAATTCTCTATCTGTTTATCTTATAGTTTTATAGTAGTTCAAGTCAGAATTATTCCGCACCCGTTCAATTTCAGCTTGTGAACTATCAAAAATGTGTCGAAAATAGCCAAAACACAGTATTTTTAACCTGTCCCTGTTCAGATAAACGAATTTTCATACAACTCAGAATGGAAATTTAATATATCTGTATTTGCTTTCTCTGTACAAAATTTAACTTTTGCTTTTTAAAACCGAGCATTCACTCTGAGAGCATAGTTTCTTATTCAAAACGTGAGGTAATCATACTGAGCTAAATATTCACAGTATCTGGTTCATATTGAACGCTGAAGCAAAACTGATTAAAGCCATCATAAGCATTCCTGGGTTCTACTTTAAATAACACATGATCCTATTATACAGTTATCGGGATTCGCTTTAATTTAAACCATTATGCAAAACACGAAACTGTTTAGTGGAACATTAGCTATTCGCTGATTACTTCTCGCGTTCAACCAGTTCGTTGGTTCCCGGCCTAAATATTGGCAAGCCAGTATCATAGGCCGGTAATTAATAAAAGCTGTGTCTCTCGATTTGTTAGTATGTTACCTCATTTGTACAACAATAACATCATTTCCAAAACGACTAGTTTGGAAACTTCCCCCTGAACTGCAGTAATTGGTTGATAGCTTCACATCGGCGCGTGATAGGAGACGCTTCGATCAAACTTTGTGCATGAGAAACTACAAAGAATGTCTTAAAATGTATATATCTGTTTCTGCAATAATTCAAGCCAAATTCCTATTGCATGCTTAAAAGGATGTCACTGAACATCACTTTATAATCAGACGCCTCTGCAGGATCACAGTCGCAACTTCTAGGTCAATCCTACGGATCATATCTCCAGGGAATATTTTTGTTTCGCAGAAATAACCCACAATAACAAGTGCAAGTCCAGTACCTCTGTAGCTGATGTGTGTGTTTGTGTATATGTGTGTGTGTGTGTGTTTGTGTGTGTGCGTTTAAAAATATCGTAGAGAGGTACTTAACGTTTACTAATAAACTTAGGATGAAATTTATATATTATAATTTTAACTAATTTACTTAAAATAACCAGGATTGCCTAAATTTCTACTCAGTTTTCATGAGCATATTTAATTTTGAAATAAAGATGGTCTTAATCAGAATATTTTTCGAAGATATAATTTTCTTTGTGGCTTGAAATATGGGAATTACAAATATATGATATAGCCAGTAATGTGTTAAAAGTGCCGTTAAAAACAATAAAACAAAATCGTTTATACTAGATGTAAAGTACTCGAGAAAAACAACGGAACCGTATTTTGCATTTATAACAATACGAGAGTCCAAATGACAAAAATGTTGACTTACTTGGATACAAAATATAAAGCATCATAGAAAAATTGTCACAATTAAATATATAGGGGAAACTTATATTTTCCATAAAACTAGTTTTCCGGTTGTCCGTAAACTCTACAGGTCAGAGTACTCTTTTAAGGCTAATTAACCATATTTCCAAATACAATTTAGTCATTATTTCCATACGTGTGTGCTATAACTTTAACGAAATATTAAATTTTCGTCTAAAGTCGTAGGTTGTGCTCTTCTTGAATTATTTAACAAAATCTTATTAAAGATAATAATAATAATAATAATAATGTATATTCCCATATTTCCAGATGCAATGCAATGCTAGGTCTACCAATACGACTAACATGAACATCTTTTGGGACGTATTTGTTCTATTTTTTTTTAATTCATTCATCAGTGTAAACAAAACATTTATATTACCTTATACAGTCAACCCTGTCTTAACCAGGCGCCTCATGGGAAGTGAGAAAAGTGACTTCTAAAGAGAGACGATTGTTTAATTCAGGTTCATTTGTGCAAATATAAGAATTTTGGGACCTTGAAAAAGTGACTGTTAAAGACAGGTGATTCTTTAAGGCAAGTTTGAGTGTATGGTACAAATTGAGCCTGGCTGACAAAAGCATTCCATGGTTTGAAGACATAGAACATCCAAAGGACCTTGACAGAGACACTGCCGCAACCGCCCCCACCGGAAACGTGACGTTTATTTCTCGCCATGAAAACAGGATAGGAAAAAAAATGTTTAGATGCGAATTTCTTGATTGCAAATTATATCCTGATTTAATCTCACAAATATATTAGCAGTTAATGTTACTGTACGGTCTGAGCAACATGATGACATACAGACTGTTTAATACTTGTTCTATATTGATCACCTAAAATACATATAGCAAAAAAACTTATGCTTGCATGTAATGTCAGACTGGTTCTATATAGATGAAGGAAATAAGTCCATACCATTTTTCATCAACAATGAGTTAATTTTATCAGCGGACAGTTTTTTTTCTCCAGTATTAAACAGTAGCAGCTCTATAGTTGTAATGACTTTCGTAAGCTATTAACACACTATAACGTGTAGGGTCTCTAATACCCGGATGTACCGTTTTATGTTTTTCAGGTCCATTATTAATCAAGTATTTATTTGTCCCTTTTATGTCTCCAGTCATGATTGGTGGAATGTTAAAGTTATTATACACACGTATTATGTTACACTGCTTGAGATCTATTTTGTTGTTGCTTGCAATATAAGTTTGTTTGTCAGTTAAATGTATTTCACATTGAGACAATATTATTTTATTATTATTATTTTCTTTTTTATATGAAAGTAAATGTGAAACCTGTATGGCGGTTTTACTCACTGGGTATACTTTGATCCATTAAATGCCCAAAAGATATTTCGCATGTAGCTGTTTCCATCCATACTGCCCAGTTTAACTGATTTTGACAGAAATTTATATTACACTGTGCTGTGTATCTTTTAACAGAGTCATCGCTGTCAAATCATAAAGTATAGTTTACAAAAATGTTTAATGGCTTATGTGAAATAATCTTTTTAACTGAAGTAGATTTTCATATCTTTAAATCTTTTTGCAATATTTGTATTAACTGTATCGATAAACTGTACTGCAGAACAAGGTGTTTGTCGTATATATATATATATATATATATATATATATATATATATATATATATATATATATATATATATATATATATCACACACGTAAGGAACTATACTTGATATTACAATTGAAAACTCATGGGGATTTCGGACCAAGTGAGAAAACCTAACCTTTCCGTTGCAGTCTTATCAAAATTACGCCAATCATCAGTTTTTCCTCCGTACGCAATTTTTTGCGATAATATTTACCCAAATAATAACATGTATTACTTTTTAAAAATATTTTTGTATTATTATTATTATTATTATTATTATTATTATTATTATTATTATCCCGCTACACAATTCTCTTTACATCATTCCTTTAGAACCTGCATGTATAACTCTACCGGGATATAATTTCTTTCGCAAATCCTATTGATGGCGTTGATTTTTCGTCATGCAGTGTTTTCGTCCTTTGTTTACAACATGGAATTAGGTTTAAACATGTTATTGTGTCAATCACATAGAGAACCAACATGTTTTAACCTAATTAACCCGCTCTTTTATTATTATTATTGTGGGTCAACTTTTTATTATCTCTCTTGTAAATTCCCCCTAGTGATTCTAACATGTAGGAGTCCATAATTTATCTTAGATTTTGTGTTTAGTGTCTGTTTTGTACATGTAAGCTGTTTGTTCCCCAGCCGACGAGCTTGCTTAGGTCGAAAAGTTGGGAGACCATTTTGAATTTGCGCCGTTATAATTATATATATATATGAAGAGCATTATTTACTTGCTACCATTTTCATATATAAACCAAACCATAGACTATGACCAGGGCCGGCCCAATAGTATTTGGCGGCCTAGGCGAACCTTCAGCATTGCGAACCCCACCCCCATCATCCCCAATTAACTTTCGAAAATGAATATTGTGCATTAGTATGAATAAAAAATCTGCATCTGTTTTTCTCTTTATATTTTTAGACGCTTATTATTTTATAGTTTACGCTATTTCTCTTTCTTTTTTTTTTTTCATTCAGATTTTGCCGCCGCCCCTCCCCCCCCCCCAACAAAAAAAAAAAAAAAAAATCATTTGCCGCCCAAGGCGACCGCCTAGTTTGCCTAGTGGTTTAACAGACCCTGACTATGACACGTTTACTCTCTTCTGTCTATTTGCGTGTTTTTTTTTTTTTTTCTTGTGTGTACTTTAGTCCTCACATACTGACAAAAATACCTGTAAGTTATAACGCTACAATATTGTAACGTTACAACGTTGATATATTTGCCTTTCATTTCATTTTTGTGAGTGGCTTTCTTGTATAACAGTAAATTTTCAATAGTAATCGTTACTACAGCTACCCACCGCTTACTTTGAGACTTTTTATTGTTTTGATGGCGAGGCCGTCAAATAACTTCTAGCCCTTTAGTAACGGTGGGTGGGAATCATCAACCATTTAGCTTTTTTAATGACATCACCCCTCATTTATCACATATAAGACTGAGTTAAAACCTTATGTAATTAGATTTTTTTTATTTCTGTAGCATATCTGAATATCTGGGTTGGGGCGCTCTCTAATATATTGGTACTAAATAGGTTCGTCAGAAACCAACATTTTGTACCCCCCCCCCCCAAAAAAAAAAAAAATAAATAAATAAACAAATAATAAATAAATAAAAATTTTAAAAAATGTGAGCAGATACCCCCCCCCCCCCCCCAACAACAACAACAACAATCCCTAAAGAATTTAAGTAAGAATTTAATTCCAGGAAGCATCAAGACATCATGTTGAGCCTTTGAGCCCTTTCCTTGGTCAAGAGAAGTTTTATTACACTAACGTAATAGGAGTTGTGCCTGGTTCTGTAAATTCACATCTGATAAGAGGCTATATCACCTCATGATAACAACAGTGCTCAGTTATGTGACTTTATTAGTAAGTGATACAATAGTTTTATATGCTTGTTTTATTGCTGTGTATACTAAAACTGCTATCATATTTTGACATGCGTGATTCTAAAAAATTACCGAACTTACAAGCCGTACCCCAAACATATCAAGTTGTTTCCCCCCCCCCCCCTCACTTTCCATGCTATCTATTATTCAACACCCATCAAAAATAAAAATAAAAAATTAAACTTTTGACACCTCCCCCTAAAAATAACAAACCTAAACAAACCATCAAAATTACTTTGTCCTTGTTAGAACCAAAATATGGGAGTCCAGGCAGTGAAAATGACCAAGCGGAGCTAGCAGTTTTTTTTTTTTATAGGTGCATATCTAAAGTAAGGCCAAGCTGTATACTCTATAACACAAATTACACCCATCAATCATACACCGAAATAAAGGGAATTAAAAGTTCTTTTAACAATACCTAAGCTATACAAGGTCTTTTTTTGAATAGACAGGATAACCAGTGAGAAAAACGTAATAAATTCTTTTTCTAAAAAATCTAAACCTATGCAAAATACGAAACTGTAGAGCGCCACCTTAATCTACTAATTCACTTTAAACATATGTTTAATTCAACATTTGTGATATGACTATAACCTTATGAAATGCACAGTTTTGACTCCACTAAGATAGTTTCTAATAGAACAAACATTCTGTGAAGGATCTGCTCAATGAACTATGGAAATTCTGCATGAAAATAATTGCTTTTGTACAACCTTTCACATCCTGCTAAACAAGGATCTGAAGAAAAAACATAACCAGGAGCTAACTACTCTTCTACTGCCAGTACAGATATATCGTTGTATAACGTTAAGAACTTACTCCACCATTATAAGTCATTTCGCACCTCTTCAGGAATGGCATGTGGTTGCTGAGATCGGGGACGACGCGAGGCCATACGGCGCCGTGTGCGAAACAGAAGGTTTTGTTTCGTTTTAGCTCCATTGTCTGATATTTGCACCCCTTTTCTTCTCCAACATTTGGCGTCCCTCTGAAAACAGCTCCCTATGCAAGCGTACTGCTCGCACATGGGTTGCGCCGTCCCTGGCTGAGATAAAGTATTCACCACCCTCAATCAATAAAAGAGCCTAGATTAAAAAAAAAAGTCTGAATCTAACACACACACACACACACACACACACACACACACACACACACACACACACACTGTTATTTATTTCAGTAATGATTGTATTTCGTTTATGGTAGCTAGGTCTTTACATGACCGACAGTTTATACAATCTCTAATTTCTTGTAATCTGTGCTTTGTAATTTCCAAATTCATTGTAAATGTAACCACAAAGATTAATTGAGTAGAAGGTAGACATGCTCAGTCTAGAGCTTTCTGGATACCACACTTTTATAACACTGATAAAAGTGTTGAATAAGCAAATTCTGCATGTGCGAAATTGTCTAAATAATTTAATTCGCAAATTCCAATTTTAAACATAATGAAAACAATGGTATTTGCAACTCTTAGACAAATGTGTGCAGCACTTTGTAATCCGTTGATAGAACAATGTAAAAGTAAATACAATGTTTGTCCAAGAAAATCCAACCAAATGATAACTAGACGGACAAGTCGAAAACGCAGAATGATCCCAGGTAACCTCTCTCTCTTTCTCTATCGCTTGATTTTTTGTAAAAGAATATGCATTTCATTTTTACGAATTCCCACAGTTTCCATGCTTGCGCATTTTAAAAGTAGATCTTACAAATTGTTTTCTTCAAGAAGTTGTTTGCTGCCAAAGTGATCCTTTTACGATAAATAGATCATGTGGCACAAAAACAATAAAGTATTTCAGTCATTGGATGAGCGAGGGGGGAGTCGGGGGATTGGGGCAATTGCTTCGGGCGCCGGGCGAGGGGCGGCGTCGGGAGCTTTTTTTTTGTTGCCAATCCCCCTCCCCCATGTAAGCCCCAGGTTTCGGGCTTAGATTGGGGGAGGGGCGTTGCAGGTTGGCAACTGACATAAAAACTGTTCTCTGTGTTGCCACTAAAGAACATTGGCCCCGGGCGCCTCGGTAGGGGCGCCATTAAAGAACATCGCCCCCGGTGGCCTCAAACCCTCTCACCGCCACTGATTTCAGTAATGCATTAACGTCAATCTAAAAATCAATACGTAATTCAAAGCAGACTTGAAGAAAAAAGAGGAAGATTAGGAAGAGATTCATCAACTATTCTTGAAAATTATTCTAATGTTTGTAAAATAAATTTTCAAAGGCTATGTGTGAGACCGAACAAAATTCACAGCTGTAGAAAAGATTCCGGTTTGGAGAAATATGCGGATGTAGACAATAATGTAAGTATTTTCAAGATGGCGACTTGCATGAATGCAGTGAGGCTCTGCACATTAACTCGAGTAAGTTTCTTACGATCTTGTTATTTTAGATAGCTTAGGCAAAAGATTGTGGAATATTTACTGAGATTAACATACCGGGATTAGAAACTCTCCACCTAACCCAATGAATATCACATGCCCCCTATTATGTAAATGAAGCTAACATCACATTCACAGGGCACTGCAAGATTATGACAGCCACAGGGGCTCGTATCGTCGCTTACAATTTACCTATAAGTCATATATGTACTGTATAATAATACAAGTGAGGACACTTCTCCAATTTCTCCTGCGACCTATTTAAAAATCGATACTGATATCTCAAGCTACACTTGGCGTAGCGTAATAACTTTCGCGCCGGTGTTTGGTATTGTCCAACTACCCGATGTCGTGGTATTCCTTCAATCGTGCGCCATGTTTCTCGCGACCTAACGCGCTTGTTTCGAGATAATGACGTCATCAAATGTGTCACCAGCGTTCTTCAAGAGTGACAACATTGAATTAAATAGTAAAATCAGACATAATGAGATTTAAAACAGGTAATTTCATGTAATTTTAAAAAATCATAATGAAAACCAATATTTTCACCAATGCCTTTTTTGTGTTAGACATTTTGGCCTTGAATTTTCTATTATATGGTTTTGTTTACATATCATGAACAGGAAAAAAAAATTTGGCAATTTATACGTGATAACCAATATAAATATTTGGTTTTAATCATGTGGGGTTCTAATATAACATAAGAAAAATTTACATTCCTAATGTATATTCACTACGGACTGTGTATCCATTCACAAGTGTCTATTTTTAAATTTGTCTGTCTGTCTGTCTGTCTTTCTCTCTCAGTCTATTGAGTCATGTATTTATATGGTAAAGAACAAGCAAGCAGTAATGTAAGTGCACAAACTACATATAGAATGAACGGAAATTTTTGTTTTCATATTTAAATTTTTTTTTTTTATTTAAAAAATACGGAGATGCTATGAACTAATAATATCCATACCTTGACCTAACTGGCACATTCCGGTCATATGCCATGTGACTTTTTAGTTAGTGTCACGAACCATGGATGCCACTTCCAGAAATAAGCAAAATTATACACACTCTGAAAAATGGTAAGTCTGAACTAATGTACATGAATGCCAATTTTTTTTTTAATGATGATTAAATTAAGTAGATATAGTTGAACACTTTCTATGGTTTTTTTAATAGATTTTCACAATATTATAACGAACGCATTAAAATTCACGTTAAGTGCATGAAAAGTGGTTGCTCGAGGTTACCCAACCTGCCAACCCTTACGATTTGGCCCTAAGTCTTATGGAAATCACTCTCAAAATACGGAATTACGTAATTAAATCACAACTTACTGAAATATGATTGGTGTGGTAAAATCTAGATTCTGGCTTGTCCGTGTTTCATTTGGATCCAGGTTTCATATTAGATTCAGTGGAGTTGGTCAGCGAACCAGACTAACTTTACACAAGTTACCTCAGATGCTTTAAACTGCACATATTTTATCATGCAAAACGTCTGCATGATCAAGCTGTTGCTTGTCGAATTTAAAAAAAAAAACCGGTGTCCAACAAGCGACATGTTCATGACGCAAGAGGCAATAAGCCTCTTAAAAAATTTCAGTAGTCAGTGCAGAAGAATAAAAAGGAATATACAGATTCGGGGGGGGGGGGAGGAGGAAGGGCCACAATTGTGTTCACTGGACATCATGTGTTGATTTGAGTATGTCTCATAGCGGGAGAGATCATGAGATGATTGCCATCACCACGTAAAATTGAAAAAAAGGCCAAGGAATACAGCAAGTTCAGAGATAACAATAAGCCATTGAACTCCATAGGATTTGGAACTGCAATTTGTGAAACTGTACTGTAGGTAATTAAGGTCTAAGTGTACTTTACAAACTTTTAGTTGATCATAATGTTTACTGTCGCTGACTTGGTTTGTACTCGTGAACGTTGTAAATGCATGTTTTTTAACTTGGCAATAGTAGTAAATGATATTTTGTTACACCTTACTGAAAACTGGTCTAACTTATCAACTGCCTTGCTGAGAAGATCTTGTTAGGGTTTGCAGGTCTGGGTTACTTAATATAGTACCCCTACTTCTTTGACGGGGTACTAAAACGTTCCTATATGTATCAATGGAGCAGCTGGGTGTGATTCACACCCAGCGCTTTTTCAGCATATTGTTAGAAATTTTGAAGATATTGCATACATATCCTTAAACAAATCAAGTTGTCTTTTTATTTAATACCAGTATTGCTGAATTTCACCGTAGAAACATTAGTAAAATAGCATTTATTTTCTTCATACAAAATTTGGATCGCCCACCATATTAGTTCATCTAATAACTACTTCCGTTTTCAGCCTTGTTTTCGGTGTGCCATATAAGGACATTGCATCTTTCTTTGGAAACATAAACAGATCGTTGTAAATATGGCGCGCATTGAATAACAAATCGTAGAATATCTGAATATGGTATAGCAAGCCTTATTTGTAAATAAAAAGGGGATATTGGTTACAGACACTACAATTTAAGAGTGTGGTTTACCATTCAATACAAACTTACCAGAGTTGTTCCCAGAGGTTTGCTTTTGTCGTCTTCCCATGTCTTAGGGATGTACCATGGTAAAGAACAGAAAAAGTAATTAGGCAGCTTCTTCTAGGATAAGAAATTCAGGTTACATTGTCTTGTAGTAAATTACTCAAACAGACAGTGCTGCAAGAATGATGCAATATTCAATCAAGAGAGTTATTGCATCACTTTTTTGCTCTTGGCTGCAGAGGTAAATAGATGATGCAACATTACATCACATAAGATGGAACTTTCTATTGAGAAAAACAATGTTTTAATGACAAGTAGAACAATACTTTTATCTTTCATTTTTATACCTGTTTGTGTAGTGTCTGTAACTTTTTTTATTGAGTTGCTGTTTTTTAATGGTACAATACAGCACCACCAATTTTGGCCAACTTGGACATCACATGGATACACATGAGCCTTTGTAGGATTTGTACTTTTCCATAATGAAACAACAAAATTATTGCCATATAAACTTGTAAAGGTTACAGACACTACAAAATTTAGAACTGGAAAGTTTGACAAAGAACAAGCTCTCAATCGAATATCTTGGCTAGCCATGTGATTTAAATGGTTTTACTACTTATTATAATATAAAGTCGAGTTCTAGATGTCAATAAAAGTTATAATGAATGTTATTTTGTACAAAATGTTGGCATATAACAACAGATTAGTGTTTGAATTTCAGTGTTGAAACAAAACTTCTACTGACGGTATTTTGCTTATAAAATCCATAATATTTTACCGATTTCTTTAATTCAAGAAGCAATATTTGCAGGATAGAATTCCGCATAAAACCAGACCAATAAATGCATAATTTCAGTATGATATTTAGAGAATTCTCTATTTTATATTCAAGCTTTTTTCGAGTGAGACTACATAACGCTCAAAAATGGCCATTTTTAGAGCTTGTTTCCATGCATATCTCAACAATGGGTTACACTAACCTCTTGAAATTTTCAGGAAAGTAAGAGAGGTATATGCCAGGCTTACCAATCTTTAAAATTGGTTCATATCTTGTTTAATTTTTCTATTTCATGCATATAACATGAAAATTCCTTTATCAGCACCAATACCGTGTTTTAGCCGGGTACAAATTGTATATGTACATTCAAAATTTATCTTGTACCTCACATTTTTCCAAATACTTTGCTTAAATGTCCAAATAAATTATGCCAAATTCACTCTCACATCTTTTGCCAAGAAAAGGACACCTTTATTTAGGATGCTAATTATGAAATTACAAAATATGTACCATGAATGAGTTTCTCTGGCCTCTTCAACAAATCCACCATATAATTAGCATGAAAACAACAAGGGATGCAACTCTTACTGCCCTAAAAAAAACAGTCTCACATTACTGTCCACATTGACTGGCTTTTGCGGAGTGTTTAATTACGCCGTATCTTATGTTTATTTTCATTTGTTGGTTAAAATTTAAATTTCAAAGTTCAATTCCTTGCTAATAGCATCTGCTCTGATTTCATATTAGGATAATTTTGAAGCCCAATCAATGAACAATATACAGCTACAAGGATTTTATATGTACATGTAATGGCCATAAAGTGTTTGAACATACAAAAATTTCTATTGAGGGGTTGGCCATGTGCAAACCGGAAGTTGATATTTTAAAGATGGAGGCCCCCATGAGAATTTTAGTGTATTGAACACTGTCATTTTAAGTTCCAGCAATGAATGCTTCCGAAAAAGATTTGGTTGGTTGAATAATTAATTTGAAAGTGAAAGTTAAACAGTTGAGCTTCTTCTTATAAGGGTCTGCTCATAATTACTCTCTTTTCAGTTGATTTTAAGCTCTGCTGTAGTGTAGTTCCAAAGAGCTATCATTGATAATATCAATATTAAACTTTTCATGAAATGGTCCTTCCAAGGACTTGTTTCATGATCTACTCATGCTTAAGATTGGAAGTTTTTAGAATTTTCTTTCTTGAAAGGTTATATGATATAGTTGAGGGGAGACCTGGCCTGGGCAAGGGCATAGAAGACTGAGGAGAGTTTTAACACTAAAAGATGTACAGGGTGCAAATTAATAGAACAAATTGCAATAATGGGGGACACACAAAGAAACATTGAACCCATAAAAATAATAACATCAAATCAAACAATCAAGAGGAGAGACTAACAGTAAAACAACAATCATTACAATATGAGGGGAGGGAGGATAAAGAAAATCTGGTAGTGAAATGACTATATTTTTGTTTTCTCCAACACTATTAGAAATAAAACATCTGTTGTTGGGGGAAGGGGGTAGAATCCCAGTCTAACACCCACAAAGCCCCCAGCCCACCCCCACCCTTTCTCAGATTCAAGTGGCTGCTAACTAAATATTCTTTTCTGATGAATTAAAAATCTCAAAGAACAAATTTTGCTTCAGTAAAAATCTGTGTTAAGCAAAATTCATTTGATTATCTCTCCATATCATAACTAATTTCTTGTCTTAAGCTCATTTGCCCAAAACTAACAAAAACGTTAAACAATTGCTATAATTGTAATATATAACAAATGTAGAAAGTCTATTTTTTGTCCAAATTTTAACAAATATATCATTTTATAAACAGCTAAATTATCTTTCTCAATGTGCCAAATTTGGTTCAGATGTCTCTATAAATAAAAAACATCTGGGTATGGTACCACTTTTTGACACAAAAATATATATACTCGTTTCTCCCATTTCTCACGGGTTCCCTAATCTCACAGTATTGACTATGCCCATTCTAAATAGATACTGGCACCATCTGCCAGTCATTTATAGCAGTAGTTTTGTTACATAGGAGTGTTTTATCTGAACTAACAACAAATTCTTTCAACAATGTTTCCTTTTCTGGAAATAAATAAGAAAATAATGAATCAATAGAAAATGTATCAAAGATCTACTTTCCCTTTTACTCCCTATCCAAATCTATGTCTCCTACATCTGATACTGAGAACCAAATCATGTCCCACTTGGCTGAATAAAGTCATTGACTTGATGATGGTTTACAGTGATGCAAGCATAGTCATATGATTGACCTTGTTTACATATCACTCATTGCCAAAAACATGTAGACAATAATGGTCATTGTATTGAAACCTTGACATCATCCCAGAATGTTGCAATCATGTATGACTTTACTGATATAATTGATCATAAGAGAAATATATCAATGAAATTATGCCAGTAATTCATATTTATTATTACATTACAAGAAAATCTGCGCCTACTGATATGTAGTTTTTGGGGGGGTAAAACTAATTTTAATTATGCAATACTTACCCATCACTATTATATAGCTTTATTCCTTTTTCGTGTCGAAAAACTCGTCCGTTCGATGTGAAAACATTCTCCCACTTAAGTGGAGAATTTGTCAACAAGCCACGTCACGCCCGTGCATCTCTCTGCGCCTGCGCAAACATTCATCTTTTTCATAGACGAAATTACGCCAGGGCATCAGAGCGGGGTGGGAGGAGGGCATTTGATAATAGTGATGGGTAAGTATTGCATAATTAAAATTAGTTTTACCCCCCAAAAAACTACATTTTAATAGCAGCAATACATTTACCCATCACTATTATATAGCTGAATTTGTCAGTTAGGTGGGTCGGCTGATGTTAAACTGATCAAAAACAGAGGAAAAATGTAAACTACTCACCATTTGAGGGGAGATGTCCACTTTACTATTTGCTGGAGTCCTTCTGGGCCACATGTTGTGCCGCAACTATGGGACCCAGAGAAAATATGCCTGCGCTTTGATGTGCTAATGAGCGGAGGTAGAAGGACGAAAAGGTAGTATGGGATCGCCAAAATGCTGCCTTCATGACGTCCTCCAGAGAAGAGTGATTTAGATAGGCCCATGAGGCAGCGACAGCTCGAACCTCATGGGCTTTTAGTTTCATAAAGGAAAGGTCTCTATCAGTAAGGGACTGGTAAGCTCTTTTAATTGTGGTGACAATCCACCTTGAAATCGTGGAGGCCGAAATATCAACGGAGCCCTTAAGAGGAAGGAAAAGACGTTTCCTGCCCTTTCTTTTCACTTTTGAAGCATTTAGATAGAAACGCAGTGCCCTAACTGGGCATAAGAGCCTATCTTGATCATCCCCAGCACAGATTCGACTAAGACTGGGGATCTCTATAGGTGATGGAGCAACTGCAGGTAATTGATTTTTGGCTAAAAATCCTGGCTGACAGAGGAGGGAAACGGATTCAAAATTGCCATTAAAACGGAGACAGCCAGTGTCCACCGACAATGCATGAATCTCGCTACGTCTTCTCGCAGACGCCAAAGCGAGTAAAAATACCGTCTTGAGTGTGAGATCCTGAAAGGATGCCTCACCCAATAGTTCATAGGGGGTTTTTGTTAAGGACCATAAAACACATGATAGATTCCATCTAGGCGTCAGAGAGCGAGTGACAGGTCTCTGTAGCTCAAAATACTTAATGAGATCGGCAAGGTGTGGATCTGAACCAATCTACGAGCCCTGAGAGAATTTAAGTGTATTAGAAATGGCGGCTCTATAGCCCTTGATAGTAGATACTGAACATCTTTTGTTCTCGAAAAGGAACAAAAGGAAATCAGCAATGGCAGTTATAGAGGAACAGCTGGGATCAACACGTTTCCTACTGCACCAATCACAAAAGATTCTCCACCTGGCATCATAGACCTTGGATGTAGAAGCTCTCCTGGCCTGAATGATGCAACTGGCAACCCGGCCCGAAAACTTGTTCTGGCGGATAGATCGCTTGAGATGAACCAAGCGTGAAGGTGGAGAATGTGTGGGCTGTTGTGTAGGAGGGAGCCTCTGTGTTGTGACAGAAGATCCCTCCGTTGAGCGAGAGATCTGGGTTGATCTATCAATAGATCTAGAAGATCGTTGAACCACGATCGTTGGGGCCATAACGGAGCTATGAGAATGATCCGGGCAGTGGAAGTTCTTACTTTTTGCAGAACTTGGGGAAGCAATTGGAACGGTGGGAAGGCGTATGCGAACAGACGATCCCACTGGAAGCTGAACGCGTCCACTGCCCACGCTCTCTGGTCCGGGACTGGGGAGACGTAAAAGGGGAGTCTGTTGTTGAGCCTGGTCGCAAACAAGTCCACGAGGGGCCTTACCCATAGTGAGAAAAAGACTCTGTCACTTCGCGGTGAAGAGTCCATTCTGTGAGAACTGATTTGCCTGACCTGGACAGACTGTCCGCTAAGATGTTCTTTTTCCCTGGGATGTGGCGAACTCGGAGGGAGATGTTCTGCGAGGTAGCCCAGCGGAGGAGGTTCCAGACCTCCACGCAAAGAGAAGGGGCATGTGTGCCTCCTTGACGTCGGAGATACGCTACGACGGACGTGTTGTCGGAGGAGACCATGACACAACGACCCCTTACCCTGTCGACGCACCCTTGTAACGCTAGAAAGACAGCCTTCATTTCTAGGTTGTTTATGTGGAGGGACGACTCATGTAGGGTCCAAAGGCCCTGAAGAGTTATCCCCTCCGGCTCTAGATGAGCACCCCAACCGGAATCTGACGCGTCGGCGAACAGGTAGGAGTGGGGATCCGGAGCGTGCATGGGGACCCCAGCTAGGAATCTGTCTCGATTCATCCACCATCGCAGATGATGATGGAAATCTGGTCCTAGAGGAATCGGAGCTGATAGAGAATCCTTGTGTGGTTTCCACCTTGCGAGTAGGAGAAACTGTAGAGGGCGCATATGGAGCCGTCCTAAGGGAACCAGATCTGCAGCGGCGTTCAAGGTTCCCAGTAGGGATAGGTAAAGGCGAGCAGACAACACGGTTTTTACTCGTAGTGTCTCTAAGAGTGCCAGGATTCGATCTATACGCTCTCGGGGAACCCGGACTAAGTTCTGGTTTGTGAGGAAGTTGATTCCTACATAAACGAAGTCTTGGGATGGAATCAGTTCTGACTTCTCGAGGTTGGGTAAAAGACCCAATCGAGTTACTGTGGACCAACAACGGAACAGATCCTGATGGAGGGACTGAACCTGAACGTTGTGGATTAACCAGTCGTCGAAGTATTGGAGGATCGGAGTTCCCCGTACTCGTAGATAAGACACTATTACTCCCATAACTCGGGTGAAAACTCTGGGTGCGGAAGCTATTCCGAACGGCAGAACCCGGAATTGAAAAACTTCCTGGTCCAAGCAAAACCGGAGATATTTCCGATGAGGTGGAAAAATCGGAATGTGAAGATATGCATCTTGAAGGTCGATGGAGACCGCCCAATCCGATGGCCGCATCGCATTTCGGATTGAGGAGGTGGTCTCCATCTTGAAATGTTCCTCCAAAAGAAAACGGTTTAAGGGGGAGAGATCGATAATAAGGCGAAATTTCCCACTTTTCTTGGTGACCAGGAAGATTCGGGAGTAGAATGCAGGGGACTGATCGTTCAGGACCCTCTCGACTGCCCCTTTTTGTAAAAGGGTATTTACCTCTTCCCTTAGTTTCACCAGATTGGACTGATGAAAGAATACGGGGGTCCTTGATAGTGGAGGTTGTTCCTGAAACTGAATACGGTAACCCTCGCTTACAAGAGAAAGGACCCACCCATCGTCCGTGATACTTGCCCAAGCCTCTGAAAAGAGGCCTAGGCGAGCCCCTACGGGGATGTTTGGGAGAGGAATGGATGGCAGGGCCGTCCCCCCCCCTCCTTCCTTGGGAAAGGAAGGTGGGTTGTAGAAGTTCTTCCTAGGGGCTCCTCGGCGTCTAGGTCCACGCCTAGGACCTGACTGACGAGGAGGTCTCACTTGAGGTTGTGCACTATATTGAGGTTGTGCACTATATTGGGGCTGTACCTGCTTAAAGAATTTAGCAGGTGGCCCCTGAGGTCGATGCACATTAGTACGCTTCCTGGCCGATTGCGATGGGCCAGGTGCAGTTGTGAAGGACCTATGTTGATGGTCCTTCAAATCTTGTGAGGCCACAGTGGGAATGAGACCTCCGAAGAGACTCTCAGCTTCCAAGGGAGCAGCCCTTAGAAGGTCTTTACTGTGGCTAAGTAAGACCCTCGAAGAGTCCAGTGCAACATCACGACGGATGTGTAGGAGTTCCGCTGAAAGGGCCATTGCAATAGCGAGTGAATGCCGAGATGTCTTGGCAACAGCTTCCAGCACACGCTGTAATGCGGCTGGATTCAGAGAGGCCTCCCTCAGCATACTAAACGACGTAGCTGAGAAGAGGTCCGCATGAGAAGCTATGGTGGTCAGAAGACGGACCTTCTGCTCAATGGCTTCGATCGTCTTAATAGGAAGGCGTGCCCAGGTTCCCGTTGTCAAGCCGACTTGAGATGCATCTGCATCCAATTGAGGAGGTTTAACAGGCCACTTCGGGGAATGTACCCGGTAACTAGAGGCAGAGACCATAGGTCTTAAAGTAGAGGCTGGGACAGCCCACCCTTTGCGCCGTCTAGCGATGTCCTGGCCTGAGGAGAACCTCTGTAATATTTCCTCAATTGTAGAGGAATGCGGAAGGAGCAGAAGATCTGATTGTGGTTGAGCCCCGGAGATCTTTTCCAAACTGGAGAGGATCTTCTTGGACTGTGAACCAGACGGTTTCGGGCACAAATCCGTAGGTAGTAGGCGGTAAACTTCATTTACCGCCTTATCAAAAGACCATATCTCTTCCGCTTCCTCTGGTTGAGGGAAGCTGGGTCTATCTGTTGGTTCCAGTTCGTACTCGTTGGAATCGACGATGATAGATACAGCATCGTCATCTAGAACACTCCGAGCAGGAGGGTGGCCGGGCGACACAATGTCCTTTGGAGAAGGTAACAGAGGCGCACTATGCGCCATTTCCCGTACTTGCTGAGTAGGGGCTCTAGGTGTTCTAGATCTTTCAGGAGAAAGACGAGACCGCTTGCCTTTCGCGGATGATGCTAGGCGTCGGGATCTACTAGTGGATGCTACCTGGCGAGGAGGCGATGGCGGAACACGAGCCGCAACATCGTTTCTACTCAGAGTCTAGGGTCCAGTAGCCCAAGTGGGCATAAGGGGCCAATTATTATGAGATGTTGGTCCCCACATCCCGTATGGATTCATTGGTATAATAGGGAAGGGGGGGATACCGATCCGATCCCCTTCCCTGGTCTGCGACCTTCCGTACGACGAGGCCTCTGATTGTTGATCAGTGTGACGTCGGTGACCGGTACGAGAAGACCGGTGGCCTATGACCGGTGACCGGCGACCTGTATTGGATCACCGGTCACCGGAACGATGTGACCGGTGACCGGCGACCGGTGATCAACCAAAGACCGGTGACCGGTACCGGGTACTCGGTGACCGGTGACCGGTCACCCGACATTGACCGGTGACCGGAAGACCGGTCACCCGACACTGACCGGTGACCGGACCGGTCACCGGTCAGTGACCGGTCAGACGACATCTCAGATGTCCGTCTGTCTTCATTACTACCCAAGGTGCGGTGTAGCCCCTCCTCGAGAGGGTGCGAAACGCTACTTTGGGAATGTTTGGAGTGGTACACTTCCTTCCTGGTGGAAGGAAGTAACACACTACTGCTCTTTTTCGTCTTCTCCCTTCCCGGGAGATGCGATTTACTCTTGGAGCGTTCACTGGCCCCTACAGGAGGGACCTCAACTATGTCCGGGGAGGCTGGTGCAGGCTCTTGGGGCCCCGGAATGTCCTTGTGAACTAGAGTGGTCTTCTTGCTGTATGTTGCCTTAGTCTGAGTACCTGTAAAAGAAAATCCAGAGAAATCAGACGATGAGGGGGATTTAACTATTTTTTTCCGCCCTCTATAAGTACGCCTGGAATCAGCAAGATTCCAGGTTTCATTGGTCCAATTTGTACAAATATTGCAGCGACTGTTCCGCTTACACTTGGAACAGGTAAGACAGTCTGAGTGTGTATCCCATGGGGCCTTCTTATGGCCACACTTACCTACAGACTGATTTGCTGGCATTGTTTCTTTTATCTGAAATAAATATTATCTGAAATAATTATTATTGAAGTATCAATCAATAATAATAACAATGTATAAACTCACCTTTAAAATCTACACGTAGAAAACTCACCTTTTTTTGGTACGTCGCGTACTCTATACATACCCGTTCACCATATACTTTGCGGGCTATCTGCACCACAGTGGTTAGTTTGCTACAGGTAAACAATATACATATATATGTTCTTCCCAAGAGATATTAGAAGCTAGTTCACTTGACAAGCTTTATTGTTCTCAGGAAAATACAAGAAAAGCATGCGACGCGACACGCGTAGATAATAAAGAAACAATTGAAATAGTAGGAGAATAATATATAAATGAAATATTAATTCTGTAAAATTATGCGCCTGTTAATTGCGGCGCTATCACAGTTGTTCTATGTCGTGTTGTAATGACATAGACGACTTACCGTGTACCTGAAAAGAAACAAGATATATTGTTTACCCTAACCCCTCTAAGGGTAGAGTACACGTGGAGAACTAGAAAAACTCTTCCTAGAACTAAACACTGACGAATAGTGGCATAAAACACATATAGCCGAGACGGACAACTGTAACACAGATGAATTTTGAAGGAGGGAAGTCCGAAATGTAGTTGAAAAACCGCAGCAGACAATTTCCTCAGGTTACGTTTTTGCGACACAACCACCAGGTATGGCGTCCATGAAAAAGATGAATGTTTGCGCAGGCGCAGAGAGATGCACGGGCGTGACGTGGCTTGTTGACAAATTCTCCACTTAAGTGGGAGAATGTTTTCACATCGAACGGACGAGTTTTTCGACATGAAAAAGGAATAAAGCTATATAATAGTGATGGGTAAATGTATTGCTGCTATTAAAAACCTCATTTTCAGTCAACCAATGAGAAGGCAGTATTCCATTCAGCACATTGCACTTGCATATTGAGCGAGCACGATCATGACCATGTCCAGTGGTAGTGCTAGAAAATGGGCTGGCATTCCTTAAAGGTGGGATAGTGAATATAATTTGATGTAGGCCTAAAAAGTCAAATCTCTGAACTAAACACCGGTGTGTAGCTACAATGTCATAGCCTCAACATGGTCAATGCTACGAAGTTATCCTATACTTTGTAATGGAACAAATAAAAGTATTGTCAAAGACAAAAAGATGACATCAGCAAAAATCTACTAACTTAAGTAGAGTTATGTTTTTCAGGAAGTTTGACTTATGATAAAGTTAATAAGCCTATATAAGGTAAAATATATTGGTATGTTTACACTAACTGTACTTTGACCACCATGACAGATAACACAAGATTCTCGTGGTAATTCACTAGGTCATGTTTTTTACGTAAACCACTTTACAAAATTTGTATGCAAGATATCTTAATAAAATTAACATTTATGTACTCAGTATATAAGTTCTCAGTACATTGAAAGTGCATTGCTCAAATTTTAACTAAAAAAATGTATTTTATTTACCCATTTAAAACTTTAAACTTTAAAAATCAATGCTAATGAGTATGGAGTAGCAAAGATCGATCTTGTCAATGACATTATCTATGTCACTATCTATCATAAAATAAAAAATATGTCAGAATGGAGGGGAAAAGTTTTAATTGTACTGATATTAGCAAAGTATTAAATCATAATTTAAAATAGGAAGGGTAGAAAATATAAATTCCTTTCCAACAGAAGACTGTTAGAGAGATATTTTCAGCCCGTCATCTAGTTAAGTAGACCTGGTTTTTAGCCTGAGGGCAAATTAATTATTCACCTCAGATGTGTCTTTGATTTTATTGCTCAGCCAACCATTATAACCTCATTTGCAAGTTGAAAACAGACTGGTTGATATTTGATAGCTCTCTGGAGTTTCCAATCCCAATGTTATATACTGTTACTGGTATTTAGGATATTTTCTTTTTTTTTAGCTCTACTGGTCATGGAGCTAATGTGATGATCTGTGAACAGTCATATCACATGGATGGTCATATCAACATATGGTTTTCACTAAAAGACTTCTTATGATGTCTAGTTGGTTCTAAATGAAAATGGTCCCGATCTGAGGTCCAATATGGCTGCCATCTTAAAAATCTTGTTATCGCTACTATTCCTGAATAGATGGTCCTATCAGCATGTGGTTTTCACTAAAAGAATTTCTATGATGTCTAGTTAGTCCTAATGAAAATGGTGCCTATCTGATGTCCAATATGACTCAATGGCAGCAATTTTGAAAATCTTGTCGCTACTCCTCCTGAATGGATGTCCATATTAACATGGAGTTTTCACTGAAAGTCTTCTTATGATGTCTAGTTGGTCCTAAATGAAAATGGAGCTGATCTGGTGTCCAATATGGCTGCCACACTGGCCATCTTGAAAATATTGTTGTGGCTACTCCTTCTAAATGGATGGTCATATCAACTTGGGATTTAATCTAAAAGACTTCTTATGATCTGTAGTTGTTCCTAAATAAAAATGGTGCCAGTCTGAAGTCCATTAAGGCCACCATGGCAGCCATCTTGAATATCTTCTTATCGCAACTCCTTCTGGACAGAAAGTTATATTGATGTGGGGTTTTAATCAAAAGACTTATTATGATGTCCAGTTGGTCTTAAATGAACATGGTGCAGATGTGAATCCAATATGGTCGCCACACAGTTTTCACTAAAAGACTTCGTATGATGTTTACTTGGTCCTAAATGAAAATGGTGCCAATTTGATGTCTAATATGGCCGCCACAGCAGCCATCTAGAAAATCTTGTTATTGCTACTCCTCCTGAATGGAAAGTCATATTGACATGGGGTTTTCACCAAAAGACTTCTTATGATGTCTACTTGGTCCTGAGTGAAAAAGGTGCTGATCTGGGGTCTAATATGGCTGCCACAGTGGCCAGCTTGAAAATCTTCTTGTCACTACTTCTCCTGATTGAATGGTCATATCATCATGGGGTTTTCAGCAAAAGACTTCTTATAATGTTTTGTTGATCTTAAATTGAAATGGTGCTGATCTGATGTCCAATATGTGGCCATCTTGAAAATCTTGTTTTAGCTACTCCTCTTAAAGGAAAAGTCATTTTGACATGGGGTTTTCATCAGAAGAGTTCTTATAGTGTCTAGTTGGTCCTAAATGAAAATGACCATCCCTCAATATGGCCACCATGGTGGCTATCTTGAAAATTTTGTTATCTCTACTCCCAAATGGATGGCTGTATCAACATGAGGTTTTCACCAATAGACTTATGATAATTGGTTGGTCCTAAATGAAAATGGTACCAGTCATACATCCAATATGGTTGCGATGATGGCTATCGTGAAAATCTTGTTGTCACTACTCACCCTGGATGGATGATCATTATGACATAGGGTTTTCACCAAAAGACTTCTAATGATGTCTACTTTGTCCTAAATGAAAATGGTGCCAATCTGACATCCAATGTGTCCACCACAGCAGCTAATTTGAAAATCTTATCGCTGAAGAATATAAGAGATGGTTTCAACACTCAGCAGTTATAAGGGAGATATGGTCTTATCTTGAATTCCTGGAAATTCTTCTTGCCCAGCAGAACATCAGCCCTTCAAGGGACTCTAGATTTTTTTAAGAATGGAACCACATTTTTTTAAGCCTTTTGGACACTACAGTGTAAAGTTTGATGGACATCCCATGCAGCTGTTCCAGGGGAAAAATACTTTTGCATGGATGTTCGCTTCTGTAATAATATGTGTGGAGATTAATATATTATTTCTATTGATTGGGCTCTTATCCATACAGTGGAGGACTTCATGTGGACAACAACCACAGGGACTTGAAGTTAATGTGTTTGTTTATATGATTATCCAATGTACAAGTCACAAAGGGAGTACTCTGTTTGCAGGGTGTTGAGTTGTATAGAATAAATGTCATCAGAATGTTTTATGATGCACTTACATCCATATTCAATAGTGGTGTATTTATTTACATCCAGTATCACACCTACCGGTGGTCATAGATAACTCTTGCATGTGCTCATTATATTAACGCTTGACTGCATATTGGGCTAAGCGACTAAATTATTGGCCAATCAAAACATGTGAGACAAAACAAAGCCAGTATGATTAATTAGCAGTGATTTAAATGGCTTCCTTGTATTGTGTTTATTTAAACCATATCCTCGTGAACAACTCACCCTATGATTTTAATCCAGCGAATCAGTCCAATTAAATTAATGAAAGGCACTTTACTAACATTATTGTCGATTCCCTTTATGAACTGATTAAATGGCAGTGATGATTCTTTAATTTTTAATTGATTATACAGAGGATTAACTTCCACGTCTGATATTGTATTTGAAGTGAAACAATTATGCTAATTAAGGAGCTGTCTCTTCATATTTAAAGGACAAAATGTATGTTATGATCACTTTAGAAGTAGTTGTCAAGCAAGGTGATATTTACTATGTGAATAAAATGAGTTTACTAAATTATTTTGCACAAGGAAGTTAATAAGGAAGAGTCGGAGAAGGAACATTAATGTGAAAGTTGAGTATTAAAACATAAGACTGCCACTGAGTGTGAGGTAACTATTTCTCCAAAGAGACATAAGCCAGATGCTGTGGCAACAAAAAATGTCAAATATGACACTTCTAAGAGACTGAGAAATTTTCAGCCACATGGGGTTGATAGTTATCCCTGGCTTGAATTCATTGACTTGGAAGCAAAAATGTTTTGCAGTTATTGCAAACAATATTCCAAACTGGCACAGGTTGGAAATTCAACCAGTGTATTTGTCAATGGAAATGACAAATTCAGGATTAAACCAATCATGTCTCATGACAGTTCTTGACCTCACAATGCCTGTGTAGTTAGGGAAAGTCTGAATTCCAGTAAATTCCTTTCCATTCTTGCTAATGGAAGTACATGTACTGATGCTACTGTGTTGGAGCAATAAACAATGCATATAAGATACCTGGACAATGGAAAACTGAAACCTCTGATGTAACAAAATGCATAATGTCAACCTGTGTTTTTGAAAAAATTAAATTCTGCTAAGAAATAAACATGTTGTACATTTTTTTGTTTGTTCTTTCTATGGATTAAAGTGTAAACATCTCATCAAGCCTTGACAAGTGATTTAAATTTGGGACAAGTGAAAAGGTAGGTGGGACAAGTGAATTTTCTGAAACCACTTGTCCTGGACAAGTGGATGAAAAACAGATTTGCTCAGCCCAGGTAGTCTGAGGGAAAATAAATGTTGAAAATTGATTGCCAGAATCACCAGAGGTGTTCAAAATGTTCAGATGGTGATTTATTTAAAATAAAACAACAATTTGGTGATTTAGTTGTTGAAATATTCAAGTTTTGTTCAGTTGTCTGCCAAGTTTCATTGCCAAGTTTATGATGGCTGATATTGTAATATATTTTTGAGATTGAATTATTGACAAAATGGACTCTGAAGGAAAAAACTTGCAAAAATACATAATTTAGTAATGAATCGATTAATTGTAAATTTATAAAGAAAAATAATAATGAGATAAAGTGAATTATATTTGTAAAATATCGGTATTAATTTGATGGGTAAAATCTTGGGTTAAATGAGGGCAAGATCTAGGATGGAGAATTTCATAGTGCAGTTCTTCCAGGTAAACCAGGTACTCGAACATGTCAGTACTTTGGGATGGTTACTTGAGTGGTTGATAAAACTTTTATTTCAGTAATGTAAGCCTCAATGGAAAAGCTGGTAGTGCATGGCATATGAGGATTATAAGAGTGTGTAACTGCCAAAACAAAAAACATTATTTTCATTCCATTAAAATTTTGTGTGTACCACAGATTTGGAGGACCTGGGGACACAGTGTCTCCCAGATTTCAAGGACATGGGGACACAGGTCTCCTGCCCTTGGGGATCCTAAGTGCAACACTGCATTATAGTGAATCAAGTGAATTACAGGTGTGGAATAAGTGTCTAGAAGGAGTTTAAACAGAAAATGTGTCAGATAAATTGAGAATGTGAAATTGTGGCTTGAATTTTCCACGATTTACTTTAATTTTCAAAGGAATCTTGATGATGGGTTTGCATGACTTTTTCTGTGGCTAAATCAGGTCCTGGTTTCACTAACCATCTCAGTTTAACTACATCAAAGTGTTTCAATGTTTTTATTATAGTGATTATCTGGGAACCAAGAGGTTCTTTTGACTGAACTGTAAACATTGCATCATGGATTTAAATAGAGCCATAAAATCATGCCTTCTCCTGAAATAGTCTTGTTTTATTTTTGAGGAAAAAGTTGAGAATTTCCGCAAATGTGAAGAATTCCACAGCTTGTATTTCCCAGGTCTGTAATTTTAAAAGTAAAGATTTTTTTCAACCCTTGTATTGTATCTAACTTTTAAAAAGTTTGAGGAAATATTTTGAAAATTTGTGTGAAAATGAGGCCAAGTTATTGTTTATGGAATTGTTAAATTGTTATTGTGCTAATGATCTGGATAAAACAAACATTGTCCCTGAAAATGTCTGGAAATGTGACAAATGGAATTCAGTAGAGCTGCTCTTGGTCTGAAAACATAGGATGTTACAAGCATGGTTGTACAATGTGTCAGATTCATATATTTTAGGTAAAAACTCCAAAAATCCAAATGTTAACAAATGACATGATGACTGTTTACAAAACATCAGTGAGTGGAAAGAATGATTTGGAATGCAGACAAGCTCAATGAAACCCCCCAAAATGTTACAATTTTATTTTGTAAGATCTTAAAAACATATCTCTCTCTTGCTCGCAGTGTGTTGAGGGAGGTAACTCATACAGAACTTGATCGATTGTTCATATGCGAAGGTTGGCATGAAATATACATGGTAAGAAACCACTCTGCATCTGGACAGTTGTGAGTCTGGTAAGAAATCCATGTCATTACTCCCCAAAACACCTGATTTAATTTCATTGGTTTAACAATAGGATTTTTTTAGACACCCGCTGTTCTTCAAAAAATTCTACATATCATAGTTTCACAAGTTTATGCTCACAAGGGGCCTGCTCAGATTAATTTTAGTTTTTGAAAAGATAGAATACACTGATCACCAAGTTGGGAAATATTTTGTTCACGTGTCCAAAAATGTTTAATATGCATTGATTTAAGATGGTAACTGTGCCAATGAAGAACGTTCTTTTGCGCCCAAAAATTTAACCCCCCTCCTTTTTTTTGGTGCATGCATCATTTTCTTCAGCTAAATGACTTGGTTTTGTCTAGGTTGGTTATAGCACGGTTCAGGACATAGCACGATCTCGTTTTGTGGACCCCGACCATTGTGCTATAGTGGGGCTTTACTGTACTTGCAAACCAATGATATTCAATAGAGGCTTATCAAATAAGAATTTAGCAGTGCACTTTATTGCTGCGCATGAATGAGTGTGGCTACAAACATGGATACATTTTTTGTTTAGCTGGGAAAGTGGGATGGGGAACATTCTGAAAATGTGAATAATAGGCCCTTAAACATAGCAAAAAAATGCAAGACATAGATATAAAATGATAGTGAGTATGATAGAAACTATATACAAAAGTTTCAGGATATTTAGTGGCTTGAATCCAAAAAGAACCTTCCCTTACATATCTCCCTGTACTGTATCATTTTTATGTATATAGTGGTAGTATTCATTAAAAACAAAATTACCTTTAAGTTTTTACTGTATGACAAGCATGTTTTTGATAAAGACCAGCAGTTTTCAATTTGCTTGTCCATGGACAACTGAAATTCTGCACAATTTTTATGAATTTATGTAAATCCCCCCCCCCCCAATCTAGCCCCACCCCCATAGGCAGCATCAAAATATTACAACACTTTTGCACATCTACAGACCTTCCCCATATACATGTATATCTTTGAAGGTTTGAAGTCTATATTGAATTGTGTTGGAGGAGCTGGAAAAGATGAATGCCCAGACAGGCAGAATCATAATCTTAGCCTTTTTATATGAAAAAGTGTGGAATGTGGGATCATATCAGGTCGAGTTTTGTGATTGAGACTCCAGTGGGGTGAGAGAGGGGATTGGGATACAGGTTTTGCCACTGGGTCTAAATGTTAAAACTGTTATCCTCATCCTATAATCATATATTGTTTATACATTTACTGAGCATGAAAAGGCCAATTCAGTTACGAATGACTTTGGCCTTGGGTCTATCCTTTCCCCCATGGGGTACATTTTTTGGATGGGGGTGGGACAATACAGATGAGTATATGGATATGTATTTTACAAATACAATCTAGTTTTGAATTTATATCTGTATATGTTCATATTTTTCCTGAATGTTTTTTCAGGGAACACATTGTATCGGTGGGATACCTCTTGTGAAGCATGCATGCGCCCCTTTGATTCTCCAACAGCAGTCAATGAAGAAACATTGGACAATAAAATGGCGAAAAGAGAGAGCCAACAAGTTTTACAAGGTACAGAATGTGTTTTTATTTGATTTTATGGTATTTCATATAACTTTGATGATATTACATTTAATATTTGATTTGATGCTGCATTGTGCATTAGTGAAAATTGTTTTGTTCTGAAATTGAGTCACTTTTCTCATTAATTTGATCTTGAAAATATGTAACACTTGTAATTCAGTTAATGAAAATGGGTCTTTCAGCACTATGTCAGAGGTCAGCATGTTTAATCTGTACAGTTTGCTAATTATATGTAATTAGGATATCATTTGTTGATAGAAATGGCATCATGGGGAAGACAAAACTCGGTTTACCCCTGACAGTGATAAAATATGCAAATTCCAGTAGCAGGTCGGAATAAAGTAGCATTGCATCAAAATTGATGCCATGAATTGTTTTCATTAAGAAAAATGTAATTTATGTCATAAATGTTGTACAAATGGAAGCCTTGTTTACAAATAGCATGAGATACTGTATATACATGTACATGCTTATAAGTCGAGTTCAACTGCAAACAACATAGACCCAGATCTGCTGTTTCATAATGCATGGGCAGATCAAGGTCTATGTTTTTTGTTCTACTGATTACTCGTAACAAACTGCAGAGACCCAGATCTGCGGGTGCATTATGTGATGACAGATCTGGGTCTGTGCAGTTTGCAGTTGGACTCAACTTATAAGTGAGTATATAGGGTACTGTATCTATTATTTATATAACAGTGAAGGTATTAGCATTATTGGCATCAACGATTTTAAGTTTTTATGAAGGGTTTTAAAAGTTTCTTGTGATCTTTCAGGCTCATGTATAGAAGAAATGAATCTCTATCAATCAGCCATTATAAGGCCTCTTTTGTCCAGTTCCTGACATATGAATACAAGTTTAATATTACTGTCCTCCTGCTTTAGTGCCATCTATATTTTGATATCCTTTGTTTGTCTCTCCTTTTGTTCATTACCATATCTTCTACCATATATACTCGTGTATAAGCCAATACCAACTGCAAAACGCATAGACCCATATTTCTCATTGCATAATGCACTGGCAGATTTGGGTCAATGCAGTTTGTAAGGACTAATCAGTAGAACAAACAACATGGACCCTGATCTGCCAGCGCATTATGCGATGGCAGATCAGGGTCTATGTTGTTTGCATTTGGACTAGGATTATACATGAGTATGTACAGTAAATTGCTGGATGGAAATTCACCAAACTTGGTAGTCTTCCTGTCCATATATGATAACCATCATGAGTAAGAGGGATATTTTAGACTCCATCCTGTGGTTGATGGGAAGGTGTTTGTGTGGGTGTGTGAAGCGTAAAAATGCAAAAACAAAAATTCAATTATAGTCACACAGGCTGGAAACACTTTTGCTTGCATTTAGTAGCATATGAAATGTGTAGTAATTTTGTGGGGTTTTATTTGTTGTGCAACTGGTCCTCTTTTCAAGACAGAATATTGGTACCTTTGAACAGTTAGGATGTCCTGTACATATGCATAATAGTTTTATAATTTTTTATCATTCCTCTGGGGAAGTGATTTGAGGTTTGGACACTGTTACATAAATGTATTTTGGTATAAAATATGTAGCAAAAAAATAGTATGTGGGGAGTGGAGGTGTTGTCCTTGGGTCATACCTTGGAAATTCTTAAGATCTCAACCCTATCACCAAATACCTACTTGCTGGACTTTAAAATAGAATTGCACATATGCCGCTGACATTCCCTGCATTAATCCGGAACCTCATTTGCATATCCAAGAGGTTTAGATTTGGTGAAGGGAGTTAAAAATGAGCAAGAGCAATGATAATGATTCACAAACACAGAAATTATGCTGTTGTTGTTATTATTATTATTATTATTATTATTATTATTATTATTATTGATAATATTGTTGATGATGATTTCTTTTCAGGTTGATCTACCTGATTTTGATGAACAAAGGACACAGGGAAAATTTACCCCAGATGAAAGGAGAATATGGATGAAGAAGCAAGGCATATGCCAACCAAGAAATTTTGCACGACCCATATACATTAGTAATACTAGTAAGCAATTTCTCGTCAAATTTTGGCTTATTATCATAACTGGTGCATCATAATAACAGGTCATAAATATGGTATGTGTATACAAAGTGAATTGACCATGCTACACTCTTGCTGGTGAAGAGTGATGTAGAGTGTAGTTCATTGACATATTGGTGTGATTAGGGCAGTTCTTGTACTTCACTCAGCAGATGCTAATTCCACTTGATATTACAGACCTGAATTGGGGTCTATCTGGCCAGTTCGTGGATTAACTTGTTTATTCGAGTCCATTGTCAGAACATTCACAGCAGGTGAAAACCCAGCCTGTTATAAATCTGTCACAGGTTATACCCACTCTACAGTGGAGCACAGGTCAGTTCAATCGTAACATCTGGTTGTTACACAGAAGTGAGGTGTAATTAAGTGACAACTACACCAGCACTAGTGGAAGATGACCAGTATACTCTTTGTATACTGTAACACAAAGACATGTATTATACAAATGTTTTTTAAGTCTTTGACATCATGCGATATATAAAACCTTTAACTCATGTGTATGGCATATGTAATTTATGAAATGTGTGGAATACTGGTGACACAATCTGCAACTTTCTGAACTGAAAGGCGTTCTGCATATAATTTTAGTGAAATAATGGGAGTTCCTGCATATAATGTTATTCATAATCTGCAACTTAGTAAAATGAAGGGAGTTCCTGCATATAATGTTATTAAAATTGTTTCATAAAGTTCATAATTATTTAATGAAAAAATTACATTCCACTCTTTACCGCAGAGAGGTCTTGTTCACAGGGAAAAAAAAAATGCCAGATTTGCAGAATATAGGAAAAGTATTTTGATTATGCTTCTCCAGAGAGTTTTAACCAGACATTAATAAAACTGAACCATACAAGTTGTTAATGACCGATTTGAGAAGCATAATTCAATATATATTTCTGACACTTCAAGTTGCATTCAGAGACGTGTATTTTACCTTGTCCTTAACTAGTATGACTATTCTGCTTCTGATATGTACAGGCTAAATAATTGTTGAAATCCTTTATTGATATAAAGTAGTGAAGAAATGATCATTATAAACATAGAAATACATGTCTTTAGTGTATGTCTCAATTGTCACTCTGACAATGACAGTTTATCTATTTACAATTGGTGACATCGGAGCCCAACATCTATGGAAATGTGAAAACTTTGCCATTCCACACACGTGGCAGTGTTTGCCTCCTTATTGCAACTTGTGCAGGTCAATTGCTTGGTTATTTATCTTTATACCAAGTCAATATTATGTATCCTTTCACTCAGTACATGAAGTCTAAGTTAGAATTTATGTTTCCCAGACCTCTGTTGTCTCTGACATTATGTATCCTTTCATTCAGTACATGAAGTCTAAGTTAGAATTTATGTTTCTCAGACCACTGTTGTCATTGACATTATGTATCCCTTCACTCAGTACATGAAGTCTAAGTTAGACAAAATTTTGTCCAGACCACTATTGTCTCTGACATTGTGTCCCTCACTCAGTACATAAAATCTAAGTTTTAATTTATTTTTCCCAGACCACTGATGTTTGGTGTTTTTTGGCACAGCAGCACAAGTAGGTTATTTAGTGCCAAGGCAGTTGGAGGAAAGTTCCTTGCCCAAGGATATTTCACAGTTGATGACCAGAACTGTCCTGATGGTATAATTCCAACCTGCACCCTTTTGATCATGAGTTTGGCATGCTAACTGCTGTGCCACTGTAGTTCCTGTCTCCATTAGTCACCTCTTATTACATATGGGAGGTCATATTAGGCCTATTCTACATTAGGCCTATTCAACATTAGACATATTCAACATTAGGCCTATTCTACATTAGGCCTATTCTACATTAGATCTATTCTACATTAGGCCTATTCTACATTAGGCCTATTCTACATTAGACCTATTCAACATTAGGCCTATTCTACATTAGGCCTATTCTACATTAGATCTATTCTACATTAGGCCTATTCTACATCCCTGAGTCCACAGGAGGATCTATGCTACATAATTAGCAATCATAGTAGTCCACACTGTTGTGATTGACAGTATCATAAATGTTGCTGTCTATAGTATGGGCACTATGGATTCTGAATCTTAACCAGTAATAAATCGCAGAAACTGACCGCATGCCACGTCTCAAATGCTGATAAGAATATTATGTCAATTCCATACCTTCGAAATTTCTTTCATTTTTGCCAATATTCGATGTTACTGCCTTGTTTTTGCAAAAAAATTTGGCGCTCAACAGAGAAGACAATGATAAAGTTTTGGTTGTTTTCCGGAAGCCGGAAGAGTCTATGCTACATGGAGGGATGACGTGATGTTCCGGACGTACGTGCGGTATGTAAATAAACATCGTCTGCTTTTTAACATACATGTAGTCACCATACAGCTTTTCAAAATGACTTCAATCGAAAATAAACGCACCAAAATATCAAAATTGTCAAATCATGGTGCACAACCTAATCTCAATCTTAAAAAATGTACTGTAAGTATATATGGGAAATTTAATTTTTATACATCTTACTTCCAGATTTAGTAATTATACTTTAAGAAGTATAAAGTTGATGTGCCATCAATCTGCCTACAACAATGTAATAAGGTGTGATTGATGTGCAAAACAATTTAAGACATTATTCTTAATATTATTATTATTATTATTATTATTACATATGAAAGTCAGAAAGACATGGGTTATTTACACATTCATATTACATTTGGGTGAATAAAAATTGCAAAATTATGTATAGAAATGACAAGGAAAGAATTATAAAAATTATGGAAATGTTGAGGGTTTTTTTCTAAAAATTTGTAACTTGTACTGAAAATTTACCATAATTATTCAAATGGCCATAATCTGCTATATCAAATGTAATGGTAATCATCCTAATATGTATAATATGTGCCATCAGGATCATACCCTTTTGTTGGAAAAGTGTATTATTTCTTTTATGAGTGATATAATAACATGAATAGTTATCATATATGTAAAAGTGTCTCAAGTATTGTCTTCTACCAACATGGAAACCAGATTCACTGTTATTCATAATGCTTTTCATAATTCTTTTTCATATGAAGCATATATTATTCACATTGTACAAGAAATAAAATATATCATTACATATTCTATAATCTTACCTTTTCTTTCATTAGTACACAGGTGCAGTTTTCATCATCATCTTTATTAATATCATTAATATTAAGGAATAATTTATTCATGATCTTCATCAATTTAATTGTATTCTACTGCTATACATTTGTTCCAGAAATACAGGTGTTATGTTCCATTTATATCTTCATCATGATTATCATTGTTATTAGTTGCATTATTAATAATAAAGATGATGATGATAATAATGAAAGTGTTGGAACATTATTATTTATTATCAAACATTTGTTTTTAAAATGTTATTTATCCATTTATTTCTATCCTACCACTGTCCTGTTCTTCTTCAAATACATGTGTTATATTCCATCAATGTTATAATTGTTACCATCACTATTTGCATTATTTATCAGATAAATTGAGAAGACAACGAGTTTACCAGGTGTAAAATTTTCAACTTGGACTTTTTAAAAAATGGTATAGTAATAAATAATTACAAATAAAATGAGGAATGTACAAAAAAAATTAAATCGGGTCAAATAGATGTCAGACACCATTTGGTAGGATCATAGTTGTAAAAAAAACTTAACATTACATGTATCTCAAATAAATATCCCTTGTCATAAAATTTTTAAAAAAAATTCACAATGTTTTTTTTCTTTATGTGGAATAATTCAACTGACAAAATAAGAAGAAAAGTATTTAAAAACGATTATGATGTGGGAAATCTGAAAATTTATTATATATATATATATATGTTTATATATATATATATATATATATACATATATATATATATATATATATATATATATATATATATATATTATTCTTTCCATATAACCTATTTATATTTTCTGTTCTCGCATTATTTTGTGAAGGGTTGTTCCTTAATGTACTTTGATCCTAGTTTTAAAAAAAATTGTCATTCTTAAATCAAGTTAGAGAATTCATGATTATTTGTAGCATTTGGCAACAAAGTAGAGTCTGTAATTATGATCACTTATCCTTCAAGAATTATAATCAATATTTCGCACATAGACCTTTCTATCCATAAACCACATGTTCATTGCCTAGAAATGTATTGTAAGCTTATTGACTGCACAGTGGCTATCATAGATGATGATGATGGTGATGAATTATACCTCCAGATCTGATCTGAATCTTGTGCATCAAATATAGTTTTAAAACAGAAAAAGAATGTTGAATGTAGCATTGTTTGTTACATAACACTTCACCAAGAATTTACAAAGAAAAAATTAATCATAATAATATTATCCTGCTCAAATGTAATTATTTTTTTCTCAAAAATAATACTTAAAAGCAAATGGCTGGAAATCATAAATGTTCCCCTAATTCAATCATAAATTCCATCTCTGCTTACAGAGTATGAAGATGTTGAATTTTCCTTCTGTAGCAATATTAACACAAGGCTTTGGCAAATTTACATTATTCTCTCTCATTTTTTGCAGGCCACTGATGTTCTGATGAAAATATTATTCTTCTTTCAGAAAGAAAGAAATCGGAAAATTTTGTATCGAAACAATCCCATAAAGAGATTATCTAATTATGCAACAGCTTAAAATCTTTTGAAGGCATTTTCCACAATTAACTCCCATTTTGCAAGTGTGTGAGTGTTAAATTTTAGCCCCATGTTTCTTATAAGCAAAAGCAGAATAAATCATTGACTAGACGAGTTATATCATTTAATTCTATATATTATAAAAGAATTTTAACACTTCAGAATAATGCATGGATTAACTCGCAAATAAGGAAATATATTTTTTAAATTAAAAAGCGAAGAGTATGCTGCTTGATAAGTCAAAAAAGCTAACCAAATCAATGTAAATGTAACCAATTTAATGACACTCGAAAACAGGTGATTGCAAAAATACCATCATTGCAAATTTTAAAATTTTAAAATTTCATAACGTTATACCTTAATTTCTTTAATAATGATACTGTTTTTGTCTCTTCTTAAAGTGCAAACATTCTTTACACAAGGATAATCTGCATCGACGTTCTATATTTCTATCCTCAATTTTTGCATACAATGAAATAAGGGGAATTACTCATCAAGGCTTTAAAGGGACACAACTCATATCAGACTCTCACGGAATTTGGCAGAAGAGCCGGAAGCTGCGCACTCCCACGTCGTAAACATAGACTAGTCCAGCAATGGGGTGTCAACATTACAGACGCCGTTCAGTTTCTCATTTTTTACAAAAACAAGGCAATAACATTGAACATTGGCAAGAATGAAAGAAATCTGTAAGGTATGGAATTGACATAATATTCTTATCTACATTTGAGATGTGGCATGTTGTTAGTTTCTGAGATTTATTACTGCGTACGATTCAGAATCCATAGTGCCCATACTATAGTGTCGTCTGATTCAAAACCCAAGAATTTATCTTCCTCATAAACATTATGTTTCGTTTTCCCCATATTTATGAAACTATCGAAATGTAACAGTTCATGAAAGTATGTTATCCAAGTGACAAGATAACTGACAGAACATGGACAATTTAATTTAAATATCCACAATTTTAGTGTCATCATGAATTTGCAAAAATATGTAAGTCTGGTAAAGTCTTATTTTGCAAACATCTTGTTAAAGATTGAGACTATGAATTTTGTTGCAGTCAAGGAAAGTTGTTCTTTACCAGGATCTGGTTTGCTGGTAGATCTTTGTTGTACATGACACAGTTGTTGTACATGACACAGTTGTAGTACATGACACAGTTGTTGACAGGTGAAGCTTTACACCATCTTGATTACTTTTTAAAGTCAGTTAGTCAAAGATGGAGGCTAATTGGCTGAAGACTCTTTGCACCACAAAAAAAACCAACCAGTATGTTTTAGGTTTATTACACCTTGTTTGATATGGATCAATAACTAAGTTTCGGCTCCTTGTAACAGCTGATGTATTACATGCAACCTAGCACTGCTAGACCAATGGTTGGTTTGAAATCTTTGCCTTTATATTCATAAATGTATCATCATGTATTGGGTACATTAAATGGAAATGTTCTTTTTTTGTAGACACTGTATTTGAGCCTTATGTTCCACCAGAGGGAGATGGGAAAGCATCAAGTCTTTCAAAAGAGGTTTGTTTTGTGTATTTAATCGGTCCATAAGTTTAACTATAATAGACGATTTTTGAAATACTAACTTTGGGCAAGTCCCACTGACCCCCTAAGCTTTTTCTTTAGTTTCAGCATTACATATACGAAACTACATACATGTTGTTTTCCTGGGACGTAGGAGTTGCTACGGTTACTTGTCCCTGTCCTCAATTTACTCAACACTTCTCCACTACACTGCTTATGTTCTTGCTAAAAAGCCACAGGTACCCGATGCAAAATTGATACTAAACTGGGTAAAAATCATGGAAATATTAATTTATGTTCATAGTGAAGACAGCAGATTTGAAACCCTTATATTGAGAAAATCAGCCTCTTAAGATGTACCACTTTTCCAGTTGTAGTGAGTACTATGGCCCAGTTGTAGTGAGTACTATGGCCCAGTTGTAGTGAGTACTATGGCCCAGTTGTAGTGAGTACTATGGCCCAGTTGTAGTGAGTACTATGGCCCAGTTGTAGTGAGTACTATGGCCCAGTTGTAGTGAGTACTATGGCCCAGTTGTAGTGAGTACTATGGCACAATGGCCAGTCTGGCAATCAATCAACCCTTATGCCACATCCATTGAAGGGGAAAAAACAAAACAAAAACAAACTTGCAGTCATTGGAGGGAGAATGACAAATTACATGTGAAATTTGCTTTTTCTTTCTCTGATTTCATCTGTAGATAAGTTATAGTCAGTGTTAGATAGAAGGCAATTAAAAGTTAGGATTTTGATTCTTTCATCAGTGCCTCAGAAACATGGTGATACATCATTTTGGCTTGAAAAGTGATGAAATAAAAATTATCTATCAATTAACATTGACATTTCATGCCTTATTTTTTTTTTAAACTTTAGATCTATCTAGATGTTGGATGGACAGAATTAATTTCAGTTGTCCTCCATTACATAGTTAAGTCGTGGTCTTCTCAAAGTTGGAACAAAGGTTGTACTAATGGGACTTTACTGTACTTATTCAAATTTAAAGACTTAAATGCTCAATAATTTTTAAATAACTAAAGTTGATTTTTTCTGATTTTTACACAGGGAGCCAGCGAACGGTTTACAGAACTTAAGGAGAAGAGTAAATCCTACAAAGAATTGCGGAAAGTTCGTCAGTATGAAGACAGCTTCGATACCACCAGTTTTGCTGAGCTTGCCAACAATTTATACATTGAAACTCACACTCTTCTTCAAGAGTAAGTTTTTGTACTGTTTCTTACAGATTTCTGATTTTGTATTTCTGTCAACATACAGTATTTAGTATAAATGTGTCAGACTCTGAAATGGGTAGTTTTACCAAGTCTGCAATTTGCTTGCATTTCATTTGTGCTTCATTTGCATTCATTCTGCATTTCATTTGCAGTGCATTTACATTTGCATTTAAAGTATCATCTAATTGTTTTTATTTATGGTCTGATTTTGCATTTATCACTTGCATTCAACATTTCCTTTCATTTTTGTTTATTTGGAATCCATTGACCAAGTTTGGGATTTCCGTTTTAGATAGTATTAAATGAAAGAACTATTGTTATTAAAATTGTGCTTTAATAAAATAGAAAATACATAATATTCAACAGACAGCATTGATTTTATAATGAATAAAAAATATATTTACAAATGCAATAAATGTTAAAATATAGTTGTAGAATATTTGTCAGCAAATTATTACTTATTTTGTTTCAATCAAAGAAAAAATTTGCAAGTGTAATTATGGGTGATGATGTCAATACATCAAAGAGTAGCAGTTGTTAGAACAATTTCATTGCTTGTAAGTAGTGAAAAAGTGTCTGTCAGTGTAAAGAACAGAGAATCTCATCCCAGGTTATCATGCACAAAGTTAAACAGTCAAACCTGTCCTAATGATAAGCTTTACTCAGCGGTCACCTGTTCACAATGGCCATTCTAATTTCCCCTTGGCAAATTTCCTATATAAATGTCCTGTATGTAATGGTCACCTGCCTTCCGTGGTCAGCAGCCAGGTGTTTCCTAACCAAATATTTGGTTTCTCCCTGCCTTAAGCAGTCACTAGAGCATATCTACATTGTCTGTTCAGTCTATGCAAACTGAATTTTTGGTTCATGAGGATGGCATTGTTTAGATAAAGGAATATCATGTGAATCGATGTGCAAACATTTCTTATCTTGCTTGTACTCGTAACTCCAGTCATGTTGACAGTGTAAAAAGGTATGTCGAATTCGAAAGTGAGGAGTTTTTATCATTAGGGTAGAGGGTCAAAGCAATTCATTTGCTGGATGGTGGTTAAAGTAGTTGTGTTATTGCTGCATAAATGGAAGTCACCTTTTGTGCCAGTGTGACAGGTATAGTTAGATATCTTCATCTATTTGCCTGTGAATTAAAGCTACTTCTGAAGAACAAAATTCGTCTTTGAGAAGAGATACGAGTTACATCCCTTTTCATTAGGGTCAGGGATCATTCAGTATTCAAAAAGTGTCTGTAAAAGCAGTTGAAAGTTTTGGTTCTTGGGTCACAATGAATAGCCATATATGGCTTCCTTTGATTTTCTGTTCATCACAGGCTTCTCACATAAGCCGACTGTCTTTTGATCTTGGTGAGTTGAGTAACTGACAAATCCAGATATTGTTTTTGTGGTGTGAACAAACTAAGATCGGTGTATGTTAAGTCGGTGATGATTTTATTTATAGGATGGATTAAAGTGATACACTAATCTTGTGTGGAACATAAATTTGGGAGAGAACAATATATACTCATAATTATTATTTTTTTTGTACAGTGCACATAAAACAATCTTGATAATAATAATAATAATAATAATAGCGATATTCGGTGCATGGTATTTGTTCAAAAACCAATTTTAAAAGGTGAACCTGTGTACAGCGGTCACCTGTTATATTAGGCATCTAGAGTCTTATAATGTCTAGTTGGTACTAAAAGAAAAAGGTTCCAATCTGACATCTAATATGGTCACCATGGCAGTCATCTTGAAAATCTTTTTATCGCTGCTCCTCCTAAACAGAAAGTCATATAGACATGGGGTTTTCACCAGAAGACTTATTATGTTGTCTAGTTGTTCCAATATAGCCATCTTGAAAATCTTGTCTTTGCCACTCCTCCTGAATGGATGGTCATATAGACATGGGATTTTCACCAAAAGTCTACTTATGAAGTGGAGGTCTGTCCCCTCTTCTATGCTTTGGCCCCTGGTTTCAGTCAATAGCTATATGGTCCATTCACCTGCTTGGCCTCTTAAGCCCCCCACCATGGATTCAGGTGCCTTCTAGGTGGGGATTTTGGCAGTTACTTGGGCCTGTCTCTCTGTTAAGGCTCTTAAGGCTTTTGAACTGAAGGTATGGATACTAGTTACCATAGCTTCGCATGCCTATCATTTTTTTCATCTGTCTTCCTCAATCTGTTGAAGAAGGAATCTTTGTCTCCAGTAGTCTTGCAGAGACTGTAGCATCTATGGCCAAGACATTGAGATGCATGCTCTTGATATCTGTGATGCTTTCTGCAGAAATCCTTCACCTCCGGAGGGATGCGGCTTTGAATAATTCAAAAGTTTTGCTGGATCACAGCAAAAGCCTTTTACAGTTTGCCCCTCTTGATGCAGAGATGGTGTTTGGAGGTCTCATCCCTACAGTGACCTCTCAGGATTTACAGGATCAGCAACACTAGGTCCTGGTCATGGTACTGAGCCATGCTAAATCAGTAAAGAGATGCTACCATTCTGGAAGATCCATTTATCCCCCTCCTAAGCATTTTAAACAGGGTTACAATTAGAATTGAAATCTGTCCAAGTTTAAAACCCCTTTTTCCCCATTGTTCCCATGATGAGGTGTCCAGAGGGGCCAGGGAAGGAAACTTATGGACCCTTACCCTTTCCCTAAGACATCACACCTGCTTTTGCCAAGTTCCCCTCTTCCCAGTGTCCCAGTAGATGCCAGATTAAGCCTTTTTGCAGTAGCTTGGTTGGAATTCTTAGATGATGCAGGGATCCTTACCACAATAAGATTGTGTTACCAGTATCGTTTCCATGACCCTCCACCTCTTTCAACACCCCCATTTTGCTCCACCAGTCTCAGCTGGTATCTCTATGGGCAGAGATGCATCCCCTTTTAAGAAAGGATGATGTAGAAAGGGTGAAGTGCATAAAAAGTCTAGGATTTTATTCCTGGATTTTCTTACTTTCAAAGAGACGCAGAAAGTTTCAACTCATCATCGATCTTTCCCCTTTGAACAAATTCCTTATAGTTCAAAATGGAGACAGCTGCTTCATTCAGGAATACCAGCTGGTAGAACCACTGGGCGGTCACCATAGATCTCCAGGATGCTTATCTGCACATTCCCATATTCCCAGCTCACAGGAAATTTTCTGCGGTTTTGAGCCTGAGCCTTCACTATGGTGATGGGTGTGATAGCAGCTCATTTAAGGTCCTTAAGGGTTTCCATCCTCCAGTACTTCGATGACTGGTTGATGCATTGTGTCCTCAGACTTGCTGTTCTGAGAGATCTGTCTCTGTTGGGGGTGGGGTGACTCAACTAAGCCTAATCCCTAATCAGGAGAAGTCAGATCTTATCCATTCTCAGAATTTTGCTTCTGTGGGGATGAATTTCTCACTTGTCATGGAACTGTCTGTATTCCTCCCAACAGGATCTCATGGCAAGACTGGATGAGAAGACAACATATCTACTCATATCTACCTCTCTCTCCTGGGGACTCTGAATATCGAGTTCCCTTAGTAAGGCATCATATGCAGCCCCTACATTTCTTGCTTTTAGTGAACTGGAGACCTCACAAGGACTCCCTGTCTGAATGGATCCTCTTTGGATCAAGTTTAATCATCAAGTTGGTGGAAAAGTCAGGACAGATTTCTGACCTGAGTCATGATTCATACTCTGGTACCTCACTCCTTCCTTTACATAGATGCTTCAGATTCAGGCGGGTGGGGGCTCACCTAGAGCCCCAAGGTAGTAGACTTGCATGGCCTGTGTTCTTGGGCAGAAGCTTTCCTTCACATCAATAATCTAGAAATGCTGGCTGTTTTTTTAGTACTTCAAGGGTGCATCAAATGCAGAAGACATTGTTGCATCATGGTTGCTACAGAAAACATGTCGGTCGTAGCATACCTCAGACGCGAAGCAGGCACTCATGCACTTTTTCGCTGCTTGGAAGTTGGAATTTCCTCCATTAGACAGCTTTGGAGGAGGTCACTCTCAGAATTTGACACGTTCCGGGCAAGAGGAATGTTCTGGTGGACAGCTTGTCCAGACAGGGGCGAGCAGTCCCCATAGAATGGTCTCTACACCAGTCAGTAGTAGAGAAACTTTTTCATCTGTGTGGAAGGTCAATGGTAGACTTGATCACAATGAAGCTGAAAAATAATCATTTATTTTAAATACCTTTAATTTAATTGTTATACCTTTTGTCTTTAAGGACTACATATTTACTTTGATTCGGAAAGGTTAGTCTTTTCTGAAGATTTTAGTAGTTTTAAATCTTTATATTTTTACAGGCTCAGTTTTTACTTGGCACTATGTAGCAGGGATTCTTGTGATGTCTTTTAAACCAAATACATACATACATACATACATACATACATACATACATACATACATACATACATACATACATACATACATACATACATACATACATACATACATAGTTAAATACATACATACAAACATGCATACATACATACAAACATACATACAAACATACATACATACATATATACATACATATACATTCTTGAAAATTATGTGCTTGCTAGAAGTTAGTGATTAATAATATATTACTCCCTCACTATTAGGCCCTTCATTATAACACAATTCCTGTTATAAGGTGGGTATGGTCATGAATCCCATTTCATTGTGTATCATTATAAGGCAGTCTCATTGTAAGGTGGTATATATGTCTGCCATGTACAGTGTTATAATGAGAGAGTACTGTATATGGTATTGTCCTGTCATTGAGATTTTTTCATAAATGTGTTTTCTTTTTCATTTGCAGTGTAAAGAAAAATGAAGGCAGACTTCTTGAACTTGTGACAGAGAAAGTTTATCCAGTAAGTAATGGTGAAGGTACAGTTCTTGCTAATTTTGTAAGAAATGAAATATGTGATATTTTCTTATTACGGTATATCTGACTTATTGTGAATACCCAAGAAATTCTAAATTTACCCAAACTGGAAGTTAGCGTGTCTCAGAAATAAGTCATTCATAAGTGAAAGTCTAATTGAAAAATCATATATCAATTAAGATCTAAATAGCAGTTCTTGATTAATACACCCCTCCCTCGATGACTCGTGCACAGTGGGGTTAAAAAATATAGACTGCACTATAAGCAAGGACGCGAGTTACCAAGGGACCTCAGAAAAGGTAAGAAGGGGATGCCATCCCTGCTGGACACCAAGAAAACTGGGGGGGGGGGGGAGTGTCAACAAAGAGCTTTTTCTAATGAAGTTGTTTGCTTTTTTTGTATAAATTACCTATATTTTCAATTTTCAAGATACCCAACCTCTCAAAGATCGTTAACAACATCTCTAAGAGGTTTGACCAACCATCACATATACGCAAAAACATTGTATATTATGTCACTGCTTTTTGTTGTTGTTGATTCACAACAAAACAAGATTTCTTTTTTTCAAACATGAAACAACTGTCAACGTCGAAACTCAATTTTTTTTTATTGTTCAATTAGTAAAATATTGATGCCATGATTTCATTGCAAGTAATAGTGAAACTTCTTTTCATCCTTAAAGCAATCTTCAAGTGCCAGTTCAGGAATTTTAAGTTCAGTACAAAAAACTCTGGAACTTGCTTCTCCATAATGAACCTTATCTGTAAAACAAAACTTTTTAATAATGAAGTACTTATTTCTCTTGGTTGCCTTGCTATCTTTGTGCACATTTATGAATGAGTAGACTAATTTAAGGTAGTTTAATTATATTACTTACTGTATATACTTGCGTATAAGCCCATTCATGTATAAGCTGACCTCCCAAACTGAATAGGTCAAAACAATAAAAAGTATGTGATCCATGGATAAGCAGATCCATAAAACATCATCTATTTTTGTCTAATGTGAACCCCAGGTCCTCCTGTACCAAGGTTTCCTGTCTAACCTGAACCCACAGAACCTCCTGTACCAAGGTTTCCTGGCTAACAGCAATATATACCGGTAATCAACAAGAAAACTTTAAAATTTTAAAGTTTAGACCTTGTCCTGCGGATAAGCCTACCTCACTTGTTCCCAGCTTTTATTTTTTCCTAAGTTATTTGGCTTATACACAAGTATATATGGTACATAATAATATTTATAAAAGTGTTCAATTGATCAGTTGAAATGAGTTCACAAAACACACGACCGTATGCCTTTTAACCTTTCTTTTATTCCGATCCCCTTTATTTGATTTGATACAAAAGATGTAATTAATGTGATAATACAAAGCAGGTCTGCTTTTGATTGAGTGTAACAATACAACAAATGCTTCCACAAGTTATGATCAAAACATGGTTGGCACTTAATTAGGTTCTCAGAGAAATGCACACGGACACAGCTGTGACAGTAGATTGACATGTTTCATGTTTGAATACATGAGGGCATATTGCATTTATGATGATTACACTGAAACCGAATTAAAAGATAGAACAAAAACACAAATTTCCCTTGATAAAACTTATTGGTATTTATTAAAGTGTTGCCACCAGTAGGCATTAGTGACATTTTCATTGATCAAAATTTCGTTGAGTATTGTTATTTACAGTGTACTGAGAATGTTTTTCGGAAAGAAAATGTAAAAAAATATATGACTTCTTATTTAAAGTTGAGAATTTCATGATGTTGATTCAAATTTCTGGGTACTAACCACCATTTTTGACGATAAAAACGAGTGATATATCAAGGTTTCATTTACCAATTTTGATCATGATATTCTTCATATTTAACAAATAGGGGCCAATTTTTGTGTATTTTCTAGTAAAAAAAATCGGATTCACACCTGACCCCACGTTATAAGAAGGTTCGTGAGTTATCTGGGCGCAGATTATCGAGGGAGTGGTGCTTCTGATTTAAAAAATAATTACATTTTTGTTTTACATTCTTGTAATATATATAGAAATAATTGTAGATCCATGGAAACAATTTTTCTATCATTTATGGGTGTTTCTGCTATAAAATATGCCTACCTCAAGGTAAGCCATCCTTGTAGATAAGCCAAATGATAATTGCTAAAAATGAATATAAGACCTGATATTTTCCAATTTGTGGGGTATATCATGATTGATCATGTATGTCTGTTTCCATCCATCAGTCGATCCATCAGTAGGTTCTCTACTCAGATTGAGAATGAGAGTGGATTTCATTGCACCTACCCCATTGGGAGGGGGCCAAGGGGTTTACTTTGTAAATCATGTAAATTATTGTACATTCTTTGTTTAGGTTTTGCATTTAATTCACAAGTTTTTTGCACTCAGTATACATACTGCTGTACCTGAAATCATGAAACTTGGTGAGGTGACCTGGAATCATGAAACATTGTTAGCTGATACATATTGATGAGCATTACACCCTCATTACAAATGTAGGTCATAGTGACCCATATTTCATGATTCACATTTTGGTGGCTTAGGTTTTAGGTAAAGTTTTGTGTTTAGCTCATAAACACAGATTTTTTTGCACCCTGTATACATACTGTTATATCTGGAATCAGTGCACGTTGTATTGATCATCTAGGTGTGTACTACACCCTCATCACAAAAAAGGCCACTGTGACCCATAGTTCATGCTTCGCTGACTTTGAATAACTTTTGGGTTTTTTAAAGTTTATTTCTCAAGCACTGTTCATGATAGAATCATTAAACTAGATGATTGTATGCATTTCTGTTAATACGATACCCTTACAACAAAAGAAGGTCTTTGTGATGTACATTTTACATTTTATCTGCTTACTTTAATAGGATAAGTTTTTGCATTTAGAATTTTAGACTCATAATCTAAGGGTCACAGATTCAGTACCCACCCACGACAAGCTGTGTCAGCTGCCTTGGTGTATCTTTGTCTTTAGCATCCATTTCCTCAGAATGATATAGCCAATAATGTGTTAAAAGTGCCATAAAACCATATTTTATGCTTTTCCTGACTTTGATTAAATTGTATTTCTGAAGTTTGTTTCTTCAACATTGTTCATTACTAAAATCATGATACTTGATGATGATATGCATTTTTGCTAGTACCACACATTTACATTCACATTGTACTGTTTTTGGTTAAGTTTTTTCATTTAGCTCATGACCACAAAGGTTTTTTTGCATGCTAACCTACCAATAATCATGAAACTTGATTTGGCGATGCATCTTGATATCCGTATTGCAGTGGTACTTTCCATATTAATGTACTTTGTATATTGTGATAGGCTACCATCAACAGGTTAACTCTATATTATACATGTGAATGAGTATAGGAATTAGATGAGTGGACTGCATGTATTTCATGAAAGGCTTCAGCTGTAGTGGCTAAATAAGGTAATTACTGATGCATGAACTATACTTGTATCACTCGTGCTGATTTGGGCTTTTGTAGGTGCATGTGTCACAGGAGTTGCAGCTTTTCATATCACTGTTAAAATTCTTTAAGTTTTCATTACTGTATTGTACTTTCCTTAAACAAATTTTATTCTAAACATTTTATTATTGTGTATACTTTTGGTATGACCTAAAATTTGTCGAAAAAGTTTTATCTTTCTGGTTTTTGCATAGATTGTTCTTCTTACTAAATCTCCTGCTGAAAATGACAATACCACTTCTGGTTTTGCAGAAATTTTTTTAAACAATCTCAATTTGTCCAACAACAGAAACCAAATCAGGCAGGAAATGCACATATTCAATTGCTTGAGGTTTCCTATTTCATTTGCTAACATCACTCATTTCTTTTGTGCATCATCTGTGCCTATGAGTCACATACAGTCATGCCTATGAGTCACATGCAGTCATGCCTATGAGTCACATGCAGGATGAAGATTATAGCATTCATTTGTGTCTAATGCTTGTCTTGTTTATGTCTGAACTAAAATTTCATTGCATGTTCACTCATGTTTGGTGTTTGTGTACATAGAATACCGACCATAAATGTCCAAAATGTGCTAGTCTTTGCATACTTCACCATCTCTGTGTGCAACATTGAAAATTTATAGAAACATAAGAATGCACTAAAAACCTAGCTGAAAATCAAAAGTATGCAATTCTTCACAATCATTTAACTATTAGTAAATACATAAAATACAAGTGGGCCCTATTCCAACCAGCCCACTCCAGATATGTAAAATTAGTTCAATCTATATTTTTTGTCTACTCACCACAAATGTCTCAGCTGTAGAATTAAACCCAGGGTCCAGAACACCTTGATGGTCATGTGGTGCATGTGATAAAAATGTTAAATGGGGAAAAAAAGTCCTAAGACGTGATTCTTGCAAATGATGGTTTCATATAGAATTTCAAGGTCTCAATCCAGAGTTGTATTTCATATAGAATTTCAAGGTCTCAATCCAGAGTTGTATTTCAAATAGAATTTCAAGGTCTCAATTCAGAGTTGTATTTCATATAGAATTTCAAGGTCTAAATCCAGAGTTGTATTTCATATAGAATTTCAAGGTCTAAATCCAGAGTTGTATTTCATATAGAATTTCAAGGTCTCAATCCAGAGTTGTATTTCATATAGAATTTCAAGGTCTCAATCCAGATTTGTATTTCATATAGAATTTCAAGGTCTCAATCAAGAGTTGTATTTCATATAGAATTTCAAGGTCTAAATCCAGAGTTGTATTTCATATAGAATTTCAAGGTCTCAATCCAGAGTTGTATTCAGTAGAGAATTTGAACATTATCATGGCATTGCTTAAACTGTGGCTACCAAGCCTTTCAGCATCATTCTTCAATTCTACCCCAATAAACCTATCAAACTCTTTCATACCACCCAGTAACAACTTGAATAGTCCAGGCAAAGCTAGCACCACCACATTTGCCATTACAACATATCATGGCATTGCTTAAACTGTGGCCTACCAAACCTCTCAACAACATTCTTCAATTCCACCCCAATAGACCTATCAGACTCTTTTATACCACACAGTGACAACTTGAATAGTCCAGGCAAACCTAGAACCACCTCATCTACAATTACAGTCATGGCATTGCTTAAACTGTGGTCAACAAAACTTCTGAACATCATTCTTCAATTCCACCCCAATAAACCTATCAAACGTTTTCACCCTACTCAGTAACAACTCCAGTAGTACAGGCAAACAGTGAGCTACATCGTCTTCCATTACAGATAAGGCAAACATGAGTAAACTGCCCTAACACCCCAATAAGATTATCAAACTCTTTTCTACCACTCAGTTACAACTCAAATAGTCCAGGTGAACCTAGATCCACCAAATCTCCCATTACAGATAAGGCAAACATGAGTAAACTGCCCTAACACCCCAATAAGATTATCAAACTCTTTTCTACCACTCAGTTACAACTCAAATAGTCCAGGTGAACCTAGATCCACCAAATCTCCCATTACAGATAAGGCAAACATGAGTAAACTGCCTTAACACCCCAATAAACCTAGATCCACCAAATCTCCCTTTACAGATAAGGCAAACATGAATAGGCTTCCACAGCACCCCAAAAAAGAAAATGTGTAAATTAAAACACCTTCAGGGCTGAGCAAATTTTTTTTCCATCCACTTGTCCAGGACAAGTGGTTTCAGATAATTCACTTGTCCCACCTTACTTTTCACTTGTCCCAAAATGGTAATCACTTGGAGAGATTTGATTAGATTATCTTTCCATAGAAAGAACACACGAAATAATATTCAACATAATTATTTCTTAAAAGAATTTAATTTTTCAAAAACATTGGTTGATATACATTTGGCTTTTTCAGGAACATGTATATATGTTTTAGCTGCTGGATTTGAAAAAAATGTCCATGTACATGTCTGCCACCTGCACCAACACTAAGCCAGCAGTTGATAGCTGTGTTTGGGTTAAAGTCCTCAAGCTCTGGTCGATTTGGTGAAATGTTCATTAGAATTTTTAAACTCTCTTGGATTAAGGAATTCTCACACTCAGTAGCAGTCTTACGTTTTATCCCTCCACTTTCACAAGAATTTTCCTTCTTCAAATCATCCTTATTACCTTCCTTGTGAAAATAATTTAGCAAACTCATTTTATCCACATAGTAAATATCAGCTTGCTTGACAACTACTTCTAAAGTGATCATAACAAACATTTTCTCATTTAAATACGAACAGAGATAGCTCATTAATTGGCATCGTTATTTCGCTTCAAACGCAATATCGCACGTGAAAGTTAATCCTCTATATAACCAATTAAAAATTAAAGAATCATTACTGTCATTTAATCAGTTCATAAAGGAAACCAACACTGATGTCGGTAAAGTACCTTTCATTAAATTTATTACGCCGACTCACTGGATTAAAATCAGAGTGAGCTGCTTGTGAGGATCTGGTTTGAGTAAATACGGTGCAACAAAGCCGCTTAAAACACTGCTAGTTAATCATACCGGCTTTGTTTTGTTTGACGTGTTTTGATTTGCCGATATTTTGGTCCCTTAGCCCAATATGCAGTCAAGCGGTAACAGAACGTGCACATATGCGATAGTTATCACTGACCATCTGTAGGTGTTATACAGGATGTAAATGTATACATGGAGAGGGGTAGAATCAAGTATTCAGTATGTCCAGAGGGCATTAATGGCCAAATAAAGGTAGATATAGAAATTAAAGCATGAAAATAAGGACTTGCCTGACTTTTTTAAAACAGGACTAGCGACTTGGCAAATTTTACTTGCCCGACTTCGAAAATGAATAGTCCGGGACGTCAGGCTATGGGATTTGCTCAGCCCTGTTCTTAGAATAATCAACATAAACTTCCAAGCAATCAAAACCCTCCTCTCGATGAAATCAATAACTCTGTCCGACTTGACATGATTAGTACTGAAACATGGTTAGATAACTCGACTTCCTCATATCAATTCTTTTCACAGTCCCATTACTGTGTATTTAGAAATGATGGATCACCAAATTAAACAAAATCATAGTCATGGAGGTGTCCTAATGAATCCTTTCATGTGAAGAAGTCAAACTCAATACAGAATTTAAAATTGTTTGTTCACAATTTGAAATCCAAAACTTACAAAAGCTGCTTATTTTGTTCATACTATAGACCAACCCTGATGATGACACATCACTTGAACAGTTTGAATTATCTCATGAACAGTTTGAATTATCTCCTTCTAGAATAAACAGAAATAGTAATTCTACCATTATTATTGGTGGAGATTTCAATCTCGGTTATATGGATTGGTCTGTTCCAAGTGTCAGCCAAAACCGACCAAACAGTTAAAATGATCACCAACTGTTATTAGTGATAATAGACTTCAACAAATTGTGACAAAACCAATCAGGGATGACAAAACTCTTTGACTTAATCTTAAGTAACAAACCATCATTAGTAAATGACATTGACATACTTCCACCAATAGGTTCAGCTGATCATGATATTGCATAAGCAGAATTTCATTTGAAATGTAAACAAAACAGACATACACCCAGAAAGATATTTCTTGTTGATAAAAAAATCTGAGAAGATGTTAACCTTGCTCTCCAAAATATTCTTGACAAGATAAAAGAAAAATCAGAAAATGAGTCTGTAAATAGTATATATGGATAACCTTTAAAACCACTCTCTTCAAGTCAGTTGAAAAGCACATACCTCAAAAACTCATTAAAAAAAATCAGAAAAACTGTCCTGGTTTAATAAAGAACTTAAGCAAAAAATTCAGAAAATGAAAAAATGCTGCTCTAAACATTAACACACACAAATATAAAGAACTAAGATCAACTGTTCAAAAAGAAGCTAGAAACTCATACTGGAAATACATTGAAAATATGATAAATAGCCTACCTGAAACCAATCCAGATGAACCATACACAAAATATAAGATTTAAAAATCTATTTTCATACACAAATATTCAATGAGCAGAAAACTATTGCATCCTGCTTCTTTGTCACTATGGAGTCAGGACATCAGACCTACACAAGAAATCCAATATTCTCAATAACCAGTTTCAGAAGGTGTTCTTTGCAGAAGATAACATGATTCCTATACCAGATAAATGACATAGTCCGCATCCATTAATGCCTGATATAACTATAAATGAGACATGCATTCCCAGACTTCTAAATGGCAAAAAAAAACACAAATCAATGGGTCCTGATAAAATACATGGAGGAGTAACCAAAGAAATAAGAAACACCATTGACCTCCTTACTAACCACTGTTCTCCAAACATCAATAAATACATGTATAATACAAGATGATTGGAAAGAAGCAAATGTCAGCCCTGTGTTTGATAAAGATGAAAAGTATGACCCAAGTATAGGCCTATTTTTAATGTATCATATGCAAACTAACGGAATGCAGAATAGCTAGCTCCAAAATGAATCACTTAGAAAGAACAACTTATTGTATTGCAAACAATATGGTTTTAGATCTAAATATTCATGTGAAACCCATCTGGTAGACTTTGTATAAGAACTTACCAAAAAGAACAATTTAAATATCCAAACATACATTATAATTATGGGTTTCATAAAAGCATTTGACAAAGTACCTCACAAAAGACTTTTGCCTAAATCCCAAAGTAACATTTTGGGTTTCAGACTTTCTTCAGGGCATGACACAGACTTGTTCTAGAAGAGTAACAGTCAGACCACATCACCTTTGAGTCCGGTTTCCCTTAGGGCAAAGTTGTCAGCCCAATCCTCTCCAAGGTCAACGTAAATTACTTTCATGAATGACTTAAACATAGCACACTAAGACTATTTGCCAATGATAGCATTATGAATGACTTAAACATAGCACACTAAGACTATTTGCCAATGATAGCATTATGAATGACTTAAACATAGCACACTAAGACTATTTGCCAATGATAGCATTATGAATGACTTAAACATAGCACACTAAGACTATTTGCCAGTGATAGCATTATGAATGACTTAAACATAGCACACTAAGACTATTTGCCAATGATAGCATTATGAATGACTTAAACATAGCACACTAACTTAAACATAGCACACTAAGACTATTTGCCAATGATAGCATTATGAATGACTTAAACATAGCACACTAAGACTATTTGCCAGTGATAGCATTATGAATGACTTAAACATAGCACACTATGACTATTTGCCAATGATAGCATTATGAATGACTTAAACATAGCACACTAAGACTATTTGCCAATGATAGCATTATGAATGACTTAAACATAGCACACTAACTTAAACATAGCACACTAAGACTATTTGCCAATGATAGCATTATGAATGACTTAAACATAGCACACTAAGACTATTTGCCAATGATAGCATTATCTATCAAAAAATACAATCTCATGATGATACCATCAAACTATAGTTAGATATTAATGCTTCAGTCAGGTTGGAAAGTGACTGTCTTATGTCTTGTCACCCAGACTAATGCAACCTTTTAAGTGTTACCCCAAAGAAAAATGCATTTAAACAAACATATTATCTCCATAACCAACCTCTTATATAAGTAGATTTAACAAAGTATTTAGGCATAACAATACAATTAGATCTTAAATGGGACAAACACATAAATGATATCACAGTAGATGCAAATAAATTACTGAGATTTGTAAAGAGAAATTTAAAAGTACAGTCATCAAAAAGCAAAGAAAAGCATATCAGATTCTTATAAGACCTAAAGTCGGATACAGGAGTAGTGTATGGGACCCAGATCAATCTAACCAAATAAATCAAGTGGAAAAAATTCAAAAATAGAGCAGCACGCTACATATTAAAAAGGTATCACAACACAAGCTCTATAAGAGACTTGATATCGATACACTTAACTGCCCAACTGTTGAACAATGACAGCTATGTTCAAGGTTCATCCTATTTTTTAAAATTGTATATCACCATGTTGTCATCTATCCCACTGAAATTTTGATACATAAATACTCCAGGACCAGATGTAACCACGAACTAAGCTTTTAAACTATCCAAACAAGCAAAAATTCATATAAATATTCCTTCTTTCCTAGAACAGTACCGCTAAAGAAACAGTCTGTCAGCAATAGCAGCTATGGCAAATTCAGTAGATGCTTAACAAGATGCAGGCTACCATCATGCACTTGTAATAGTTTTCTGTTAATTGGCAATTGAGATTGTACACAGTTTTAAAATTACTGTAGTAGATGTTTTAAGAATCGCTCTCACTCACTGCAGTCCAAGTGCACACAGTCAGTTTAGTGGCTGCATACCAAAACTTTGAAGAAGAAGAAGACTTTATGGAAGCATGGAGTAGGTTAGTAAATTAGTCCTGTCAGATTTCTTAATATACCATATTTACACGCTTATCAGTAGAGTCCAAATTCAAGCTGCACAGACCCAGATCTTCCATTGTATAATGTGTGTCCAGATCTGGGTCAGTGCAGTTTGTTAGGAGTAATCAGTAGAACAAACAATATAGACCCTAATCTGCAGATCAGGGCTTTTGTTGTTTGCAGTTGGACTCAACTTATTAGCAAGTATTAATGGTTGTACTAGCCGTCACTCTAATGTTAATCAAAGACTGTGGTTATCAAAGGACAGTTATAATAGTTTCTGAAGCAGATATCATGAACAATGATTTGAAAAATTAGAAAAGAAATTAATTAAATTAATTAATTATCAACTCATTATAATACCTCTAAGTTGATATAGAAAAAGAATGTTCTTTTTTATTATTGTTTTATGTCTTTTATGCCCAGTTACAGAAGCAGAAATTTCATATGACAAGCTCACTTTTTTCTGAATTTACTTTTTGTATGATAATTAATGTTGACAGGGGCTACTAAGAGGTTAATAAAGGCATGTTACATAATGGTTGATTACATTCTGGTATTTATTTGTTTTCATTGAAGCTTACAATTAACTAAAGTTATCCTCATTCTCTTTCTTTTGGGAAAAAAAAAGATATTTTGATACCCAATATCTGTCTGTTGATCTGCTTGTCTATCCATGTTTTCACATCCTCTAGTTATCCAATGAGACAAGTGTTACAAAATATTGGCAAATTTTTACTAAGGATATCTTTTGTAATAATAATCCCTCCCCTACATTTTAACAAATGTATTAGGCTGTCCCCCTGGTCTTATCATGGGAGAAATTCTGTAATTAATACACTTTTTGGCAGATGGTACCAGTCTTGATCATATATGAGGTATCTTGTTAATTTCTTCTTAAAGTTCTTCTGTAGCAATTTTTTCATAAATATATTCAGAATTATATTAAAATTTTTAATAATTTTGGCCTTTTGAACACCCCATTTGCTCAAAGATTTTGGGGCATTGTTCAGGCTAAAAAACCATGTAAAAATCATTATTTGGTATTCACCATTTTCATTAACCACACATTTGGCAGCTTGGACAACACTGCCAGCACAGTCACAATTCACAAATTTGGATGCCTGGACAGTGCATAAATGTCAACAGGCATGGCCACAATCCATACATTTGGATGCCTTGTTAATATTGCCAGCATGGGGTGAATGAATGGCAACAGGCATGGCCAGCAATGCCAACATGCATTAGGTTTATCACATTCTAGCCAGTAGAGCTCATTGTGTTCCTCTCCACAACATAATTAGTATTCATTAGAGCTGTTACAATACAGTGATACTTATCATAAGACTTGATATTTTATGCTATTAATAGTACCACACTACCATATATCATACATGTGACAGAACAGATAAGTCAGCTTAGGACAAATCTGAAGATTTGCAAAATTTGGTCTGGAGTTTTGACTTCAAAAGAGGGAGGATTTTTAATGAGAATGGCGAATTTTTCATTGTGGCACATGTTTTAGACTTTCTTGTCCAAATGAGGATCTAAAGCTTAGGTAACTATGTGAGTAGTTTTTGTCCATTTGTATGCGAACTTTTGTGCGATTTCCAAGTCAGAGAACATTATTTTGACTAGATTTGAAAAATGATCTGCTACTGTAAATGGGAGATTATGTTCAACTATAAATTTGGCAAACTGTTCGGCATGTATATCTCTAATCCAAATTTGATGCAGATTCTGCCAACATGGATATCAGTGATGGCGTATTTGTTGTCACATTTAATATGCTTTGATAAGCTGCATGACACATAATGTCATTCTTGCCACCATAGCATATTTTAAAATCAGCTTTACTGGAAGAGCAGAATGCATAGTCATGTCCTTTGAACTTGATTCCAACCACTGAAATTCCCATTTCCATCCATCATTGAATTTCATATATATTTCGGTTGCTTTGATTTTGGCATTTTAGCATTGTGACAATGCACGCTTAGACATCTCGACAAACTTTAAACACTGAAACCAAACCAACCCTGTTGTGTGCTGATTGAGCTCTTTAGTAATCCATCCATAATCAATTAATCTCTTTAATCCTTTCGGAATTACTTCTAATTGCACATAGTATAATCCATGTCAACAAACTTCAAACACTGAAGCCAACTGACCCTGCTGTCAGAATCAAAGGGATGTTGATTGTTTTATGCTGCTTGAAATTAGCAACTAAATCATCTTGCCCTGCTTAAGCCAGTTCACATTCATGTGATCACAGGCAGTATTGCCATAAATATACTACATTGGAAGCAGGTTCGAAAAAACGAAAATAAATAAAAAATTTAAATCATAATTTTGCATACATGGGAGATTTCAGTGAGTGACAGGAGGGATGGGAGACACCCCTCATCTTGGGAGGAAAACCCTCCCATCCGGGAGGCTCCCAGGTATGATATATGGACACCCATAATACAACATGACAACTGTTAATAATCATAATTTTTATTTTTTAAATTTACATTTGCAAGTTGATAAAGTTGTTGAATAATTAATTTAGATTTTCATCCAGTATCATAGTTAAAATTAGATAAACTGCATTTAGATTTATATGGTTTGACAGCAAAGTGCTAAGGTGGTAATAAATTGTTAAGGTTTTTCATTTGCTAATATTTCATTCAACCCGAGATTGATTGTGTTCATATTCTTGATATTTACTGTATATACTCACTTTTAAGTCGTGTCCAACTGCAAAACAACAGAGACCTTAATCGGCTGGTGCATTATGTGACAGCAGATTAAAGTTTGTTTTGTTTGTTCTACTGACTACTCCTAACGAACTGCATAGACCCATATCTGCTGGTGCACTGTGTGATGGCGAATCCGGGTTTTTTCCAGTTTGCAGTTGGACTCAACTTATAAGCGGGTATATATGGTAAATTCGAAGCAAAAACTATTCAGTCTGCAGCACAGTCCCTCACCTGTTGACATTGTGGACAAGATCACAGACATAGTAGATAAAGGCTTCAGTGAAATTAAGCATACTGCAATTATTTTATTCTGGGCTTGATTGGGGGTAAACTTCTGTAGATATATAAGTTACATTACAGACACCAAGAGGTGGTTAAGAAAATTTTAGGTGGTCATTTGCTTTGTTGGTTAACTATCAACACTCCAAATATTTATGAAATTCAGTATTTGTTTGCTCACATAATGACTGAGACTTCCAGCTTCTTTTCTTTTTTAGGAGATGACATTTGGACTTGATTATAAAACACTGCAGTGGAAGTTTGTGGAGAGCATAGAGCCCCCAAGAGTCGTCCATGTCAGGACAAATCCTATGATAACAAAAGATAATATTTATGCCCAGGTCACTGTCCGATTTCACTCAAAACAGGTTAGTAATACATCAGACCTGCCAACACTATTGATTTGTGTTGTAGGTTACTGATTTTTTTAGATCTTTTTACCTCATGTCAATATGGTTGACTTAACATACTGTTTTTAAAAGTGATTTGAAAATTTTGTTTTTGGTAGCTTAATAATGAGTAGATCTTAACTTGTGCTGCCATCTGACAGTCAGCTGGTTTATCTAACCCCTTGCATCATTGCAAGACTAAAATTTATAATGCTTAGGGTGATCGTTCAAATATTGTGATCTTATCTGACAGCTCTTTGGAGACCATTATATCATACAAAATTTGTCTGAAGGAGCGACCCCACTCCAGTCCCCCATATTGGAGCAGACGTCACAATCACTCCCCTCCAACACTCTTCCTGATGTGGTTTGGAGCATTTTGTACACTTTGTGCACAGATCTCCTGCATCTGAGTTTGCATACTTCTTTTTGTCTCAAGAATGTTGTCAAGAAGGTACATGGTAGCTGAAGTAGTTTTTATGGCTTCACTTTTTATTAAATTGCAGCAAAAATTTAATTCCGAACATTTAAGTCACATTTTTTGTGATTGATTGAAAAATGTCAAGCTTTACAATCTTACATGTGTGGTTAGCATGTTGGACTCATGACTGAAAGGATGCAGGTTCAAATCCAACTATCGGATCAACAAGAGTTGGTACATCCTTGGGCAAGGCACTTTTCTCCTATTGCCTCAGCACTAAATAGCCTACTTGTGTTGCTGTGTTATAAAACACCAAACCAAACAAATCAGTGCCTTTCAAAAGTTGTTAAAGTTAAATGCTAACTAAAATGTTATATCTGAAGCACGGTCGTGTGCAAGAATGCAAATTTTCCAGCTTATTTTCTCCCTATTGACCTTTAGCTCTTTAGTTTTTATGATACTGTTAATTTCAATATTTTAGTGTCATTAAATTTTATCCCATCTCAAATTTCAGCATATTTGTAACCTAAAATTGTAGCAAATAGCTGTGTGCAAAAGTGTTAAATTGTATTGGTAAGGATTCTATACTATATCAATAAATATGATGCATGCTCACATTCTGTTGTAGGCGCTAAACATAAATGAATTGATATGTGATTACTTCATCACAGAATTATAAAACTGCAAATAATATGAAATGTAGTTGAAAGAAAGGGATGTTCAAATATAACATTGGTCAAAAACATTCACCAGTCCATCTTCCACCTGCAGGTACAGGAATGTAGAAAAGGTCCCTCCTGCATGTAATTACAATTAGAGGCGACAATTGGAGGCAACCTTTCTGCCTTGGGATGTGTCCCATGATGATGTTTATGGTCAGAAGGTCTTGGACTTTTTAAAAGAGTTAGATATACATAAAACATTTGACTTTTTATTTTAAGGTTTTTTAGTCTTTATCTTTGTTTTGTATACCTTTTTTTGATATCCCTAAACTTACTTGGCAATATATAGCCAGGATTGTGCTGATATGTTAATAAACTCTATACATACATACATACATGGTGCATATAAAATGGTGGCTGCCAACATATAATCCGGGTTCCAAAACTGTTTGTAAAGATTTTCATCAGCATTGATTGCATATACATGACCTTTTTAACAAAGAATATTAATGAGAATAATATAATCTTGGCATAAATTAGTTCTCTTGCTGTAAAAGTTTATACTCATTAATATTTTGTGATTTATTACAATCCTAAATCCCTCTTGTACTTGTGCCTTAATCACATTGCTAGCATATGTGAACGGTATTTGAAAAGTTCTTAATATTTTGTTATAGCTTTTTTTTTTAACCTGTCAATGAATTTAATGCAGATCGATAGACAAAATAACTTTCGATAAAATGATCTGCAGCTGCACATGCAGCATGCCAGATACCTGCAGATTTGTGTGATGTAACATAGATAAATGACAGTGACATACAAATGACAGAGAAGGAGAAACAGTTCTACTACTGAGCATAGATCATACTGTAAAATCGGGGTGCTTTTAGGGTACTCTCTGACTGTTATCAAGGCCAATTTGGATAAAGTTTATGGATGTAATTCTATCATATCCTACAATTTTGAGCTGGTTTCTTCGTTTTAAAGATGGTTGTGAATCCATGGAATAAGACCCGCATTCTGGAAGACTGATGTTTGCGATTGGTGAGCTGGAAGAGGCTTGATACACAGTGGAAGATATTTCTATTTTCATGAGCATTAATTCATCAGCTGTTTGTAATATACTGAAGAATCATTTGAAGCTCAGAAAGGTTTGTGCAAAATGGGTCCTGCATTTGTTGATGGCTGATCAAATACAGACTGTTAAAATTGCCAAAAAAAAGCTACTCACCAAAATATGAAAAGAGTGACCAAGACTTTTGAATGAGATTGTCACAGGTGATGAAATATAGATTTACTTTTTGAACCCGACTGAAGAGAAATTAATAAGTTTGGATTGGAGAAATCAAGCAGAGACCACAAATTGCTCAACGTAGTTGAATGTTCAAGAGAGTTTTATATGCATTATTTTTCTGTACAGAAAAGATGGGCATCTAGGTACCAATGTTTGACACTGCTAGTGTCACTGGATGTTTTTGTGCCTCCAAAGTGTTGCCAAAAGTTATGGAACACTACCAAACCACCTGTCTGTGTGCCAGTACCGGAGGTATCCATCTACTCCATGACAATGCACCGGCACATAAATCCACAGTCTTGACAGACTTCCTGAAGGAGCACAGCATCCAAACTTTTTCACATCTTCCATACAGCTCTAATTTAGCTCAAGTGTTTTTTTGTGTGCTGAATCCTGTTATTAAAGATTTGCTGAGGGGTTGGCAGTTTGAAAGCCATCATGTGGTTGGAAGTGTAGTTTTCCGTTGTATGAACAACATACCAAAAAATTAATACACAATGGCATTTAATAATTGGATAATTAGAATGAGAAAGTGTGTAGAAGTGCATGGGGAGTACTTTGAGGTGATGCACTGACGTACTGTTCACTAATAAATAACTTTGTTGTACAATGTACTAATATTAATAACTTTTAAAGTATCCCTCGTATCATAACTAAATGGTTAAGGGTATGGCCTGGAAGTATATTTGATAAGTTACATGTAGTTCAGATATATTAGAAGGTTAGCAGAATAGGGTCTATGCTATTTTGTTGAACTGATTAGTCCTAACAAACTGCATTGACCCAGATCTGCCAGTGCATTATGCAATAGTAGATCTGGTCTGTGCAGTTTGTAGTTTGATGCAACTTGTGAGTATATATGGTAGTTTAGACAGTTTCAGAACTGAAATGTGTACATATTTATTCGACATATTGTTGCATTTCAATGGTAAGTGCATGTACATAGTAAAATAAAGATAGTTATTTGTACAAAAATTGCCCAGAAAGCAGCACATATAGTTATTTTTTGTTGGTTGTACTGTTGTAGTATCAGTTATTTAGATTGGTTTTATTACCTAAAAAGGTATTGGTTTTATAACTTTAAATAGTTATAGGTTTTATTATCTAAAATATGGATTGGTTTTATTACCTAAAATGGGTATTGGTTTTATTACCTAAAATGGATATAGGTTTTATAATCTAAAATATGGATTAGTTTTATAACTTAAAATAGGTATTTGTTTTATTACCTTAAAATGGGTATTGGTTTTATGACTTAAAATAGGTATTGGTTTTATAACTTAAAATAGGTATTGGTTTTATAACTTAAAATAGGTATTGGTTTTATAACTTAAAATGGGTATTTGTTTTATAACTTAAAATAGGTATTGGTTTTATTACCTAAAATAGGTATTGGTTTTATTACCTAAAATGGGTATTGGTTTTATTACCTAAAATGGGTATTGGTTTTATTACCTAATATGGGTATTAAATGGGTATTGGTTTTATTACCTAAAATGGATATTGGTTTTATTACCTAAAATGGGTATTGGTTTTATTGCCTAATATGGATTGGTTTTATTACCTAATATGGGTATTGGTTTTATTACCTAAAATGGGTATTGGTTTTATTACTTAAAATAGGTATCATCACAGCAAAGGAAGGTACCAAAGTAGTGCTGTGATGTGCTGTAATGATAGTAAGTCTTGGGACACCCTTAATTATTTTCAAAAACAATTTTGTTATGACCTAGTTGAGACAAGAAATTATAGCAATTTTGTCATATACAGTAAGTCTTGGGACACCATAGGCATTTTTTTCCTGCTGATTGCTCTTTGTATTTTATTGATCATAGCATTATTAAAAAAAAAAAAAAAGAACTTCGCATTTGTTAAGGGAATATCATTATGAATTATTAGATGGAAATGTTATAAATTTTTATACAGCAAACCTGTCAATAGCGGCCACCCACAGGAAAAGGCAAAACTGGACTTTGCACACAGGTGACCTCTATACACAGGTTCACCATTTAAAATTGGTTTTTGAACGAATACCATGCACCGAATATCATTATCGTTAATATTAATAGTGTTATTATTATGTTATCAAGATTGTTCAACAAAATCATAAAATATGCACATATGTTGTTCTCTCCTAAATTTATGTTTCACACAAGATTACACATACTGTATCCTGCTCACTTTAATCCATCCTATAAATTAAATCATCACTGACTTAAAATAATCGCCGATCTTACTTTGTTTTGTGCACCATGACAAAACACTAATTTCACTACTGATTGAAGCTTACATATGACTGTAAAACAGAGGACTGATTCTTTGGTTGGCTAACTTGTGTAAGTTTCACTTGGAAACAACTGTTCATGCTTTAAAAATAATATCTGGATAAGCCAGTTGCCCAACTTCCTGAGATCAAAAGACATTTGGCTTTTGTGAGAAGTCTGTGATGAATAGGAAATAAAAAGAAGCTGTATATGGCTATTCTTTGTGACCCATGAACCTAAAATTCGCGTCTTTACAGACAAGTTTTAAATACAGAATGACCCCTAACTGTAATGAAGAAGGATGTAACTCAGACTTTTTTCTTCAAAGATAGCTTTAATTTACAGGCAAATAGATGAAGATATCAAACTATACCTGTCACACTGGCACAAAAGGTGACTTCCATTTCTGCTGTGATAACATGACTACTTTTGCCACCATCCAGCAAATGAATTGCTTCGACCCTCTACCCTAATGATAAAAACTGCCTTGCTTTCGAATTTGACATATTGACACCTTTGAGTTACATTGACAGATAAGAAATGTTTGCACATTGATTCACATGATATTCCTTTATCTAAACAATGCTTTCCTCATTAAGGAAACATTTACTTTGCATAGACTGAGCGGTCACTGTAGATATGCGCCAGTGACCGCTTAAGGCAGGGAGAAACCATTGTTTGGTTAGGAAACACCTGGCCACTGACCGCAGAAGGCAGGTGACCATTACATACACGACATTTATATAGGAAATTTGCTGGGGGGAAATTAAAATCGCCATTGTGAACAGGTGACTGCTGAGTAAAGGTGACTGTTAGGACAGGTTTTACTGTAATTTGTTTGAAAAATAACAAAGTATATTAAATTATCAACTGTTTTCTTATCATTTCTACCTATTTCAAACATGTATAGTTTCATTGGACAATGACAAACATTGAGCATTAGCACAATGTTATAACCATATTGCTCTAGTTTACTATTGTCAGTTTATGTATTATTGCATTAAAATTGTCAGAAGTCACCAGTAATTACATTTTTGAGTTGAAAATTTAAATACTTAACTCATTAAAATGTGGTACCAGTATTAAAACAATGAAAACAGTGTTTGGTTAATCACGCGCATTTATAGTGATGTTGTTTACATCATGGCATCACTGCATATAGATTGAAGATTTTAACTTGCACAGAATGAAGTACATCTCTTGGTTTTGAATCATAGGCACCACTGCACAAAACTTCAATAATGTCTCAAAAAACGATAAAGAAGTCTCATAAATAATGCTTTGAAAATAATTGCAATAATAATGCAGTGGTAGTTTGCTTTGATGTAAGCGACCTTAAGATAAGTACATGTTTGCCTTCAGACAAAATTCCCCCTTCAGGGTTTAAACAATTAACTGGCCTGGATTTCTGTCAGAATACAAAGGACAAATCCACCAACTATAATCAAAAGGAGCCGCTGAAACAACCAGCATGCCAAAATCAAAAGTGGAATGAAAACAAAAAACTAAAACTCAGAATGAAACCTATATTATGGTCATTCTTTAATATGACAGTTATGTGAATATATGCTGGTTATGTGCCTAATATATTTATAAATATTCATTAAACATTTGTCGTTTCATATAGATTACATCCTGTGTAGGATCACTTATATCACTGACAAAATGTAAATCTTGAGTGTAAAACAAAGTAAATAAAACAGCAATGGACGTATAGCTAAAATGTGATTGGGAAGAACGAAATTTGGTAAAAATGACAAATAAAGCAAATGCTAAGCACGCTATGCACTGTCTATAAGTGCTGTACACTATAATACAGGTCTCCCGGTAAACTCTAAGTGGTCCATGAATTATGAAGTCTTTATTTACCTTTATTTTATTTCATGCTGGAGAAATCAGAAAATATGCACATGCAAACTAAATACCATAAAAACAATCATAGTAGTTTATAACAGTTTATTGAAATGGTAATTGAACAAGATGTTTAAGATGCATAGGATGTCTTGAGGAACCCAAACATGTATTGCTTTTATTATCCCCCAGACAACAAACTTGGGAGGAGAGATAGTGTTTTGCTGATTCGTTTGTGTGTTTGTTTGTTCATATGTTCATTCATTTGTTCATTTCATCCTCAATATCTTTTAACCTATTTCAGCTACATTCATGAAAATTTGTATATGTATGCATTTGAGGAAGAGTAACTCAGCCATATAAAAAGTAGGTCACTGACCCAGTTTTCATGTTTGAGTGACATATGTTTAATCATTTGTTTCTAACATCCTCAATATCGTGGACTCTATTTCACTGACAGTCTTGAATATTAGTATTTGCATGCATCTCAGCAAGAGTGACACAACCATACCATAACTCAGTCACTGTGACCTATTTGTCATGTTTGAGTGACTTTTGTATTATCATCCATTTGTTCATTATGCTTTCAGTGTCTAGGACCCTGTTTTATCTACACATGAAAATTGCTGTGGCCTAATTTTCAAACAAGTGCTCAAGTGACTTTTGTATTTTCATCCATTCGTTTGTTATGCCCACAATATCTTAGACCATATTTCACCAATACTAATGAAACTTGGTATATGTGGATGCAGTTCAATAAGGAAAACTCAACCATATCAAAACCAGGTCACTGTTACCTAATTTTTATGCTAGAGTGACTTGTGTATTTTCCGCTGTAAGTTCATGATGCCCTCAATACTTTGGACCCTCTTTCACCTACTCGTGAAAATTGGTATATTGCTACCTCTCAACAAGAGTAACTCAACCATACCAAACCAGGTCACTGCAGTATAATTTTCACATTTGAGTAAAAAAATTTATTTTCACCTATTCATTCATTAGGCACTCAATATCTTGGACCCTGTGTCACAGACACTCATGAGACTTAGCATGTGGATGCATCTCAACAACTCAACCATACCAAATCAAGGCCAGTTTGATCTAATTTTTGGTTGAGTGACTTTCATACTTTCAGCCATTTGTTCATTATACCCCCAATATCATGGACCCTATTTCACACAGACTCATGAAAATTGTTATGTAGATGCATCTCAGGAAGAGTGACACAGCCATAGCATAGCCATACAAACACTAGGTTACTGTAACCTAACTTTCATGCTTGAGTGACTGATGTACTTCAGCTATTCATTAATTAGATCCTCAATATCTTCTGCCCTATTTCACATACAATCATGAAAATTGGCATGTAGATGTATCTTTGACAGAGTAACTTAACCATACCAAAACTAGGTCACAGTGATCAAAGTTTCACTCTTCATTGACTTGTGTATTTTCAGTCATTCATTCATTATGCCCTTAATATCGTGGACCCTATTTCACCTACATTTAGGAAAAATGGCATGTGGTTCAATCTCAGGGAGAGTAACTCATCCATACCAAAGCTGTGTTGTTTTGAGCTAATTTGCATTTTTAGTCACTTTTTTATATTTTCAGCTATTCATTAATTACACCCTCATTATCTTCTACACCATTTCACCTTGCTCATGAAAATAGGTATATACATGCATCTCGGAAAGAGTAACTGTGATCTAGTTTTCATGCTTGAGTATCTTTTTTTTGAGCTATCCATTCCTCCAGTTATCTTGGACTTTATTTCATCTTATTAAAATTAGTATGTGGTGATGTTTGGTGTTGTACGGCACAGCAACACAAGTTCGTTATTCAGTGCTAATGCAATTGGAGTAAATTTCCCTGCCCAAGGACATAGCACAGTAGCAAATCGTGGCTCACCTGATAGTAGGATTTGAACCTGCACCCTTTCAGTTGTGAATCCAGCACATTAACCTCTGAGCTACAATGGCTTCTAAATTGGTATGAGGATGCATCTCAATGAGAGTAGCTCACTCATACCAATACTATGTCACTGTGACCTAATTTTCACACTTTGGTGACATGTGTATTTTCAGCTGTTCGTTCATTACAACTTCAATATCTTGGACCCTTTTTCACCTGCACTCGTGAAAATTGACATGTGGATGCATCTAAGGAGAGTAACTCAACTAAATCAAACTAGGTCACTGTGACCTAATTTTATACTTGAGTGATGTTTGTAATTTTGGCCTTTTGTTATTTACATCCTCTGTGTCTTTAACCTTTTTACATTCAGACTGATCAAACTTTGTTTCAACCCTTCACTGATGAAACTTGGTATGTTGATGCATCTTTATATGAGTAATATATTTACAGTAAAATTTCCTCCTCCTTCTACATACAGTCATTAGCTTAGACTCGCAACCACTGGGTAACAGGTTCAAATCTTGTCCAGGCCAGCCATAATCAGATGTCATGGCTCATCTCTTTGCAAGCTTCTTTACACCTGTTTCCTTGGCATCAATCCTTCATATCAGTATGTATATAAATTATCAGCTACTCCAAATGTGCTCCTGTTGGCGAGGGGATTTACATTTACATCTAAACACCTTGTGTGAATTTATCATTTTAAAACATCCAGAATTTTAGAATGAAGCAAAGATTACAAGTTAGACACACTAAAACTTTATGACCGTGATGCCATTGGTAGGGAATTTTATGACCGTGATGCCATTGATAGGGAATTTTATGACAGTGATGCCGTTGGTAGGGAATTTTATAACAGTGATGCCATTGTTAGGGAATTTTATGACAGTGGTGCCATTGGTTGGGAATTTTTTGACAGTGATGCCATTGGTAGGGAATTTTATGACAGTGATTCCATTGGTAAGGAGTTGTATGATGAATTTTCTTAGTCTACAGGAAGTTTTCAAACCACATTATGAATTCTCTTAGTCTACAGGAAGTTTTCAAACCAAATTATGAATTTTCTTAGTCTACAGGAAGTTTTCAAACCAAATTATGAATTCTTTAACCTTGATAAAAACTAAAAAAGTTTCATTTGCCAAGGTCAGTAATTGTTATTTTTATATGATAAAGTATCATTTAAGAAATTTGAGAAAACGTCCATGCATGACAAATATGCAGTGAAAGCTGTCTATAAAGGACATTCTGATACCACATAAAAACTAGTTAATTGCGACCCAGTTGTCCATTATGGATGTGTTCTTTATAAATTGGTTAAATTACCTCAGAACAATGTAACCTTTCATGTGTTGATGTGCTGTTAGGCACCAAAACAAATCAAACTAGTACATAATTTTCTCAACACATTATTTTTCAGATTCTGGCCTTGTTTGATCGATTCGGACGACTCATGTATGGAAGTGAACACCTTGTAAAGGATGTTTTAGATTATGTTGTGTTTGAAAAGCATATAGCAAGTTTATATGGAAGTTGGCGGATCCATGGCAAGATTATTCCCAAATGGTTGCCCCCAAGAGAGCCATTGATAAAGACATATCGTAAACCGAATTTGAACCTTGATGAGATAGATGATGCAGGAGAGGAGGAAGATAAAACAGATAAGAAAGAAGAAGACGAAGCAAATGAATTAACTGAGACGTTAGAAAAAGAAAGAAAGAAATATAATGTAGAAGTTGTGTAAGAACTTGATTCTGTGTGATGTTGTAACAGTTTTCTGATATGACACTCATAGTTATAGAATAAAGTATGCTCCTTTTATAGTTGTATCAAGATTACAATATATAATATAAGCAATAGAAGGGGGAAAAAGGAGACATATTGGAAGATTGAAAACAAGAACATTATAAAACTATTAGGGAAACACTTTGTGTACAAAAAATGTTGAGTTGTGTGATGAAAGTTATGACCTGGAAACTAAAGTTCTAAAATTATGTCTTTTAAAATTTTGTATTAAAGAATAAAATATGTTAGAAGTAAATACACTTGGATTTTATGTTGATTGAACAACAATTTTTAATGACATATCAAGTAATCAAGATGCCCAATGTCTTGGCTTTACATGGTTTTTGAGGTAGAGGAAAATAGAGAACACACAGCCTAAATGGGCAAGTCAAGACTGATGAGGTAAAAAGCTAGTGTTTTACAACTGTGCCATTCAGGCCACATATATATTTGTAATGTTTTATATAGGTCTGTGTCATTTGAGCAAACGTGAAAGGAATAATGTATATACTTGCTTTTAAGTCATATCCAACTGCAAATAGCATGGACCCTGATCTGCTGTCGCATAATTTTCCAGCAGATCAGGGTCTTTGTTGTTTATTCTACTGATTGCTCCAAACAAACTGCATAGACCCAGATCTGCTGGCACATTGTGCGACTGCAGATCTGGGTATATCCAGTTTGCAGTTGGTCCCGACTTTTTATATGCCCATCTCAAGATGGACATATTTTTGTTGTGTAGTGGTCCATGTGTGTGTTAGCTTTTGCTTGTCCAGCCCAGAACTTTGCAAGCCTTTCAGTGAAAGTTTACTCACATATATATGATGATGGAATAGTGATGTGCTTACCACAGGTGGTACAAATCAGTTTTGTATCATGAGCCATGGGGTAAATGTTTCATACTTGAGGTATGGATAATTTAACGGCCAGTATCTCCATCATTATTAGCAAAGGTGTCATGAATATATTTTTGTCTATGGTAGGCCATGTGGAACATAAGTTTTGCGCAATAAACTTGGTGCCAGTTGGGTTAGAGATTAAGTTCAAGGTCACAATTGTTATGGGCGGCTCTCCAGCAAGGACTTGATAAAGTACAACAATGCAAACAATGACCTTCGACTTGACTCTAAGGTAAATTAGGTGTGGTTTTCAAAACTCCTTCACAAAAGAGTGGATATGTTGGTGGTCAGATCTGCACGATTTTCATTCAGAACCAATTAAATATTGTAATAAGTGTTTATTGGTAACCCTATATCAATGCCAGCATTCAGACAAAAGGAGTACTCAGTAGTGAATACAAGAATTTTGAGATGGCCACTATGGTGCCATGTTAAAGATCAGATGAACACCAATTTTATTAAGAACCAGCAACATATTACTGTACAAATGTTCTAGTGAATATCCCATTTTGATAAGACCTCCATTCAGGAGAAGCAGCTATATAAATATTTCCAGGATGGCTATAAAGGAAGCCATTTTGTAGATTAAATCAACATTTTAATATAGGAAATTTTTTTAAAATGTTAGTATTACTATTTTTTTAATAGAAGTTGATGTCAGATTGTTCATATTTTGGGAGGTCACATTGGCATCTAAAATTCGTTATTTTAGTGAAAACCCTAAGGCAATCCACTCAGAAGTAGTGATAAGATTTTTAAGATGGCCACCATATCAGCCATATTGGATATCCAAGGGCCACCATTTTAGCTCTACTGGTCATAGTTCTAAATAAAAATAATGCTGATCTGACATCCAACATGGCCACCATGGCAGCCATCTTGAAATCTTCTTGTTGCTACTTCTCCTGAATGGAAAGTCATATCGGCATGGGATCATCATCAGAAGACTTCTTATGATGTCTAGTTAGCCAAAAATGAAAATGGTGCTACCTGGACCATCAATATGGTCACCACAGCAGCAATGAAAATCATGTTATCACTACTCCACCTTAATAGATGGTCATATCAACATTGGGGTTTTCACTGAAAGACTTCTTAGGATGTCTAGTTGATCCTAAATGAAAATATATCAAATATAGCCACCACAGCAGCCATATTGAAAATCTTGTTTTTGACACTCCTCCTGAACAGAAAGTCAAATCAGCTTGGGGTTTTCACCAGAAGACTTATGGTGTTAGTTGCTCATAAATAAAAATTGTGCTGATCTGATATACAATAAGGCCACCACAGTGGCCATCTTGAAAATCTTATCTATACTCCTTCTAGATGGAAAGTTACATCAACGTTGAATTTTCACCAGAAGACTTCTTATGATGTCTAGTTTGTACTAAATGAAATCGGTGCCAATCTGACATCCAGTATGGGCACCATGGCAGTCATCTTGAAAATTTTGTTTATGCTATGCCCCCTAAATGGAAAGTCATATCAACTTGGGGTTTTCCCCAGAAGACTATTTATGATATCATGTTCGTCCTGAATGAAAATAGCGCCAATCTGACCTCAAATATTCCTGCCACAATGAACGTATTGAAAATCTTGTCACCAATTCTCCTGAATGGATGATCATATAAATATGGGATTTTAAACAAAAGTCTTCTAATGGTGTCTAGTTAGTCCCAAATGAAAATGGTGCTGATCTTACATCCTATGTGGCTGCCACACTGGCTAATTTGAAAATCTTGTCATTCAGAATATCTGAGATGGTTTCAACACTCAGCAGTTAAATTGAAGAAAGGGTCTTATCTTGACTTCCTGGAAATTCTTCTCAGTAGAGTGTCAGTCCCTTCGAGGGAGTCCTGTCATTTAGGACCAATTACATATATTGAAAAGTGTTTTAGTGAAAACCCCATGTCAGTAAGGCCATCCCTTCAAGAGGAGTAGTAATAACAAGATTTTCAAGATGGCTACCATTGGTTAACACCACTTTTATTTTAAGACTAACTAGATGTCAGAAGTCTTTTAGTGAAGACCCCATGTCGATATGACCATCTTCTCAGAAGGAGTAGCAATAAAACAATTTTCAAGATGGCCACCATTGATCAGTACCATTTTTGTTTAGGACCATCTAGACATCATAAGTAGTATTTCAGTGAAAACCTCATGTCGATATGACCATCCACTCGGATGGAATAGTGATAGTAAGATTTTCAAGATGGCCACTATAGGAGCCATACTGAATGTCCAAGAGGCACCATTTTCATTTGGGTCCAACTAGACATCATAAGAAGTAATTTAGTGAAAACCCCATGTCAATAAGACCATCCATTCAGGAGGAGTAGCAATAACAAGATTTCAAGATGGCCTCCATATTGGATGTCAGATTAACCCCATTTTTATTGAGAACAAACTAGATGTCGTAATAAGTCTTTTTGTGAATACCCCTTGTTGATATGACCATCCAATAAGGAGAAGACATTACATAAATTTCATGATGGCCAATGTGGTGGCCATAATGGCTGTCCAAGCGTCATTTTCATTTAGGACCAACTTGACCTTGGGATGAATGTGTAAAGCATGGTAATGCTCCAAGTAGTTCAGGAATAGTAGCACTAACAAACTTGTGCTAACAGATTGATGACGGAGGGATGATGGACAACAGGCCATCCTAAATGCTCTTTTGGTTTATGACCAGTAGAGCTAATAAGTAATAAAAACTGGTAAGTAATTGCATGCTCTGTGCTGTGTGTATACATGGTTTTAATATGAAATTACTGGATTTGGATCTCTTGACATTCCACAATTGCTATAAACAATAACCTCACTCATCTGAAATCTTGATGATATAAGCTGATAAAAATCTGAATAGAAATGGCCTCTAGAGTGATAAGATGCTCAGCCAATCCGATGCAAGATATCCTCATTATTATGCATAGATGTTGATCACGCTTAGCCAATCCGATGCAAGATATCCTCATTATTATGCATAGATGTTGATCATGCTCAGCCAATCCGATGCAAGATATCCTCATTATTATGCATAGATGTTGATCACAACTGAACTCCTCTGAGACCTTGATGATATAAGCATACATTACAAGTCTGATCAAAGTCTGTTCAGAAATATGGCTTCCATAGTGTTCACATGCTCAACCAATCAGATGCATGATAACGTGGATGTTGCTCATGATCAAACTAGTTTGAGATGATACAAGCTTACATATCAAGTCTGATGAAAGCTGGATCAGAAACGTGGCCTCTCGAGTGTTCACAAGCTCAACTAGTCAGATGAATTATAATGTGTGTTCACAAGCTCAACCAATCAGATGAATTATTCTGTTCACAAACTCAACCAATCAGATGAATTATAATGTGTGTTCACAAGCTCAACCAATTACATGCTAGTTCACCTCAGTAATGTGCATGGATGTCCTCATAACTGAACTCATCGGAGATCTTGAAGATATAAATGTACATACCAAGTTTAATTGAAATTTGATCAGAAATGAAGACTTCAGAGTGGTCACAAACAAGTGTTGGCAGAGTTGGATGATGTATGATGGATGCAGGGGCCGTATCATAAGCTCCCTAATGGCCTTTTGTCCATTTGAGCTAAAATTAGTAAAATGTAGACGCCAAAGTATGTCCTTATAATTCAACTATAGTACGCTTGAAATTTGTTTAGATTTTTTCATGTATATTTCACGTGTTCAATTTTATGAGCTATCCAGGTTTATCAAACAGACTATAATCAGAAAGCAGTCTTGACTGCAGGGGTACATTTTTGACTGTAATCAATATAATTACAATTGTAGTAATAGAAAAAGGTTGATTTTTTATTATTTGTGATTACTTCCAAAGTAGTAATCAATTACAGCTGATTATGATTACTGATTATGATTACCCTATGTCTGCTGCTGATATGATGCCAGATGTCACATTTACAGTTTACTTGGCTTTTTGAAACATGCCTCATGGAACAGTCTGTTCAAGGATATCCTCCGAAATTTTCAATTTAATTTTGGCTTGAATAATTGCAGAAAGTATGTGTAGAAAAATGTCATTTCGACATTCATTTTTCTGAAGCACCATCCATTGGTAACAGAGACAAATAAAGAATGTAACAAATCCTTGTTTAACAGACATCTCACAGTACCATGTTAGAATCTGGTTGAAAAAGACTTTTCCTAAACTCTTCATATTGGTATGCATAATTTCTCAGAGGAACTCAAGTGCTACAGAGTGTTTAACTCGACCTTCCTGGGATAAATCCAACAAATACACTTAATTTTGTGTTTCCAAGGCAAGTTGTCCCCAGCTAATATTGGTTGCTTGGTGTTTAACAGTGTGTTTTAACACATTATTGGCTATATCATACCAAGGAAATGGTAGATATGTGCCCGTATCAAGGACACACTGAGGCAGCTGATCTGGGCTGGCCGTGGGTGGGTATGGAACCCATGAACCTTGTATTACAAGTCTGATGCTTTACCAACTAAGCTACTGTGGCTCCCTGCTAATGAGCAGCATACTCTGCTGTAGACCAAAAAATTTTCTCTGCCACTTTTTATTATTTTCTGACATTACTGGCTATGGTCTAACTCTGCGGCTTCTGCCTGGGCTGAGGTTATTTTTAGCCCAAATATACATTGCACCTCCCACTTCTCTAATACATTGGGCATTGTGTGGAGTGCTGTACCATTCATCTAAGATGTATACAAACAAAAGTGGACCACTAATATGAATTTTTCTGCACGATAAAGATTTTTCATTATAAAACAGATTTCTTAAAGTTGTTAAAACACAGGCATTGTTCACCTCTCCTAATCAACACAAGATGATTAGCTCGCCCCTTTAAATTCACTCCTTGCCTATTTAAAATTAATTTTCTAATACCATAAATTCGTTCAATGGCACAAAAAATATACCAATGGAAATTATACACTAATATTTCGTGATGTATGACTTACACAACTTGATAATCATTTAATAGTTACTTTATTAAAAGTTTCTCCATTTGTTACGCATCTTCTGTATTTACATGTAAATAGGGGAATCCACGTACAGTATGTCACAGTTAAATGCATTTTAATTATGATCGATGGTTATTGTTGGGCTCTCTATTCTAGGGTAAGTCAGTTTTGTGTTTTAAGCATATCTTTTGGTGTTAAATTCAGTGAAAGAAAAATTTCCAAACAGAATTTCCAGGAATCCAAGACCATTTTTTTCTTTTTAACTGCAGAGTGTTGAAACCAAATCTGATATTTATGAGTGATAGGAAGATTTTCAAACTGGCAGTTATGGTGACCATATTGAATGTAAGATCAGCACCATTTTCATTTAGGTCCAACTAGACATAATTAGAAGTGTTTTTGTAAAAAACCCATGTCAATATGACCATCCATTCAGGAGAAGTAGTAATAACGGGATTTCCAAAATGTCCATCATAGCAGCTATACTGGGTGTAAGATTGGCACCATTTTCATTTAGGTCCAATTAGATATCATAAGAAGTGTTTCTGGTAAAAACCCCATGTTGATATGACTCTGTTTAGAAGTAGTAATACAATTTTTTTCAAGATGGTTGCCATGGGAACCATATTGGATGTCAGATCAGCACCATTTTCATTTAGGACCAACTAGACATCATAAGATGTCTTTTGGTGAAAACCTCTTGTCAACATTGTCATCCATCTAGGAGTAGGAATAAAAAATATTTTTAAGATGGCCAGCATGGTGGCCATATTTGAGGTCAGATCAGCATCATTTTCATTAAGACCAACTGGACACCATAAGAAGTATTTTTGTGAAAATCCCATGTTGATACGACTTTCCATTCAGGAGGAGTAGTAATAACAACATTTTAAAGATGGCTGCCATATTGCATGTTAAATAGGCACCGTTTTCATTTAGGACCAGCTAGACATCGTAAGTATTCTGGTGAAAACCCCATGTCAATATGACTTTCCGTTCAGGAGGAGTTACAAGATTTTCAAGATGGCTGCCATATTGGATGTCTGATTGGCTCTAATTTCAGTTAGGAGCAACTAGACTGTATAAGAAATCTTTGAGATAAATGTATGTGTAAAGTTTCATGACAATTCTCCAAGTGGTTTAGGAGGAGGAGCAATAGCAAACTTGTGCTAATGGACAGATGGATGATCGACAACAGGCCATCCCATAAGCTCTTCTGGTCTGTGACCAGTAAATCTAAAAATAAAACAAAAGACTCCATTTTTGTCAAGCAAAGTTTTTATTTAGCTAGAAAGTAAAAAATCTTTTCACAAAATTGTGGCAGCTATGTGACATCAGTGAGCAGTGGTAGAAAAATCTACTGTGTTAATGATATACCAGTAAGCGATCTATCTACTCGTGAGATTTTGAGTAAGGTGCTTTTAATGTATGATTCAGATGATCTGAGTCAAAAATTTTTTTGATTTCTCTGATTTAAGTGGTTTGATGGACATTTCACTGCTTGCATATGCAGCAGATTCATGTATATGTCTGATTGAAAATGTGCTTTAAGTGATAACAGTGAGTGTAGCTTTAACAATTTGCCTGAGAGTATTCATACTGCAAAAAGGAGAAATATAAACATGAATCTCTCTGAAGAAGGCATTTCTTTAAATGTGGTTCTAAGAAGAACTGTGAGAGACTGTGTACAAAGTCAACAGTTCCTAGGCAAAATCTTTCCTGCATTTATTGAGGCCTTTAAACAGGCTATTAAAAAGTCATTGAAGAATCACTCACTTGATTTGTTGACCTGGCATTGACTAGACATGTACAAAACTGGCTCAGAAGGTAAACAAATCTCTGAGCTCCAGAGCTCAATAAGTACACTGGAAACAAAATGTGATGACCCAGAGCAGTACTCATGAAGAAACAATATTTGTGTTCATAATGTGCCAGTGATAGCTGATTCCAAAATGGGAAAAATCAACTCGGACAGTCTTGTATGCGAAACATTAAAATAAAAAATTCTAAAAATTGACTGTAATCCTGACGACCTGGGCAGATCACAACTTTGTGGAAAAATTTAATATGGGAAGGCACCAATAATAGTCAAATTCCAAGCATGCAAGATAAAGGCCAAAATGCTGATGGGAAATGATAACAAAATCTTCGTCTCTGAGGATCTGACTAATCAATGCCACAAACTGGTTGAGAAACTAATGCAATTAAAAAAAGCCAAAAAGACCGATTCCTTCTGGACATATGATGGCAGAGTCTTTTATTGAGAAACTTCAGATGGAGTGAGATATGAAGTGTTTGTCCTCAACCACATCCCACAACTACCTCCACCCCTCCCTCCCATGGTACTGAAATGGATACCTATCAAGTCCCTGGTAGTGATTTTAGAGATACAGATACAAATATAAATTTTACTCCAATAAGAAGTAAAGAACTAAAGCTGTCTAGCTCTATTTAACCCAATCCTAAAATAAAGCAAAGGTAGTACACAGTAAATTTCATGTTGGCTTTAATCTGACTTGAAATTGGACACATAGGCTTTAAATCTACCGTATATACTCGCATATAATCCTGGTCCAAATGCAAACACAGACCCAGATCTGCTGGCACATAATGTTTGTTCATACATCCTGTATTTGGCGAGGATGCAGTTAAACCTATGCTCATATTGACTTTTCTCCTACTATCTGCATGTTCTAGTAAACCGCATATACTCGCGTATAAGCCAATACCAACTGCAAACTGCATAGACCTGCGCCGGCAGATCTGGGTCTATGCAGTTTGTAAGGACTAATCAGTAGAACAAACATAGACCCTGATCTGCTGGCACATTATGCAACAGCAGATCAGGGTCTATGTTCTTTGCATTCGGACCAGGATTATATGCAAGTACATACAGTACTTGTACCAGCATGCCCACTATCCTGGGATTTTACCAAAAATCATGATACCATTAGTGCCAAAGACTACGAGTTAAATCCCATTCCAATGTTTCGATCAGACTCTTATAGTAGCAATAGTTCTAATATCTCACTTAGGTCGGCTAACAATGCCCCTTTATCATTTGAACATAAAATCTTTACGACATAAGATGGATTATATTTCAACTAATTTTTATGATTTTGACATAATTATACTTACGGAGACACATATAGATAACAGAATTGATAACAACTTTTTAAGGATTAATGGCTGTAAGAAAGCCAATTAGGTGTGATAAAAATAACCTTGGAGGGGATGTAATACTGTATATATATATTTGGATTTATTAAACGTTAGTCTTGAGCATGCATCAAAAATTTCTGATAATATTATAATTTTGGTCAATTTTAATGAGGACTTGCTCAATGCTGAATATAAAAATCTCGGAGATATTGTTACCCTAAATGACTTGCAAAACGTCATAACTGAGCTGACCAGAGTGTCTGACCATTCGTCAAGTTTACTACATCCTATAATAATTGCTCAAACTATTGAGGTCTTACACTCTGGAGTTAGTTCAGCTGAGGAGACAATAAGTAATCACAAAGCCACCTTCATCTTTACATGTCGGCACTACCATTATGCTTCCTGCTATAAATCTGGTGCTATAAAAAGGCTGACTTTGAAAAATTTTATTATTTAATTTCAGGTATCGATTGGCCAACTAAACGAGAGAACTGTAGGGACATAGACATTACCATGGCAATTTTTGCTTCAATTTATACCAAATAAGCCAAAGAGTGTATTCCATTTCAGACTATAACGTGAGAACAATGGATATATGTTGGTACACTAGTACAGTATGTTGAACAAGCAGGAAACACAACTGCATCAGGAAGTTAGCTATAAAAAGTAGCATTCCATACCACTAGAAAAATTATTAAAAAATTGCAAAATAAAGTAAATAATATTTTTAAAAAATAGCTCAAGAAAACTTTATGCAACAATATGATAACATTGAGAATTTTGGAACAAATCTGAGAAACTATTGGAAACATATTCACCAATGTGTAAAAGGAAACACCACAACAATGATTCCACCACTTGTGTGTGCCAATGCGCATGGTTCTAATTTTATTGCCTTTTCTGATGCTATAAAAGCCAAATGCTTAAATTCCTTTTTTTACACATATTGCAAATGTTGATGATACTAATATTAGTTTACCAGATTTACAAACTAGAACATGTGAAACATTGGCTAATTTTTGTATCTGTGACATAATTCATATCTTGTCCAGACACAAAGCTAGTGGACTAGATAAAATATACTAGTACCACAAGATCCTCAAAGAAACTGCCATATCTGTAGCCAAGTCACTCTGTGTCTTTTACAACATGCCTTTAGATACAAAATCATATCTGACCTTATGGAAAACAGCAAAAGTAATGCCTGTGTACAAAACAGGTGATCCTTCGATTTACAGACCTATCTCATTGCTAAATTGTGTTGTGAAAGTGTTGGAAAGAATTGTTTCTAAACATTTGTATGATCACTTGCACTCAAATAATTTTTTTTATAGATAACAATGAGGATTTCTTCCCCAAAATTCAACAGTTGTGCCGCTCATAAACTTGCTCATATATGCACTTCCCTTGACAAAGAGGAAGACGTCTGTGTGGTCTTCTGTGATATTTCTAAAGCATTTGACCACGTGTGGCAAATAGGACTAATACATAAATTAAATGTTCTATGGCATCAATATTCCTTTTGTTGATTGGATCAAAGACTATTTAACTAGCAGGTCTCAAACTGTCTTTGTAAATACAGTTGAATCTACTACCCAGTACGTTACTGCAGGAGATCTGCAGGGATCTGTATTAGACCCATTATTATTTATTGTCTACATCAACAACATAAGTGATGATCATTTGAGCACGACAAGACTCTTTGCAGATGATGGCTCATTATCACATGCATCTAAAAACACACGTGAAATAGAATATATACTAAATATTGATTTACGTACCATCAATACTTGGTCAAAGCAATGGCTGGTAGACGTCAATCCAACAAAACGGAAGCACTGCTAGTTTTGTATAAATTAGAACCCGCCTTTTCTAAACTAATATTTAAAAATGAGATCTTACATTTTGTTGACAATCATAAAAACCTTGGAGTTACTTTAAGTACCTTAGGCAATTGGGCACAACATACTGATAACAAATTTGCATCAGCCTCAAAAATGATCAATGTGTTTAAAACACTTAAATACATATTCACTACAAAAGCTCTTGAAAGAATATATTTCACTTATATTAAAACTTTACTTGAATATGCCGATATCATCTGTGATGGCTGTATGGTTGAAGCAGCTCTCAAACTATAAAAATTGCAACTTGAAGTAGCGAGAACTGTGGCTGGTCTAATGAGAAGTGCATTTGCTCAAATATATATGAAGAAACTGGCAGACTTTACAATAGCAGACCAGCATAAATTTCACAAGCTTTGCTACTTTCATAAAACTCTATATAGTGCATCTCCCTCGTATCTTTCTGAACTATTGTAGCCATTGGTTGGTGAATCAAACAGATAGAATCATAGAAATAGTAATGACTTCTTGCAAATGAACACTCATCTGAAAATAAATAGGAATTCATTTTTAAACTCTACCATCCACAGTTGGAATAATATCCATGATTCAATAAAGAAAAAAGCAAATTGTACAAAATTTAAATGTAAAATTAAGGTTAAGACCTCACACGAGCCATCCTATTATGGAGATGGGGATATAAAATTGAATATCCTGCATGCCCGAATTAGGAATGTAATGATTATGACTTGTACATTAATAAGAGATAATCCTCTATGTGCATGTGGTGAAAACATTGAAAATGCCTACCATTATTTATATATATATATAAATACACCACATACATTAAAAATAACATGACTTTTAAATTGTTGGTATAAAGCAATTTGATATACCAATACTGTTGGTATATCAAATTGTGATCCACCCATGGCGCATGAAAATGCATATATAAACATGGTTTCAACAGTGGTTATTGCTTCTATACTCTCTAGATCAGCGATGAATTTCCACTTATTAATCATTATCGACATAAGAAATTAACAAGAACAAATATTAATAAACCACGTTTTCTAAATGAATTAAACATGGTACACAATTTCATTGAAATCCCCTCTGCTTTCCCTTTATCTTTCTCTCTCTCTCTCTCTGATGCATAAGGGACACACATATGTGGAAATCTATGGAGAGAGAGAAAAAGAGTTTGAGCTGGAAGAAACCCTTGAACTTGAACATACACCAAGTAACCTACAAAAACCTGGGTCGTCGTAATGGTATGCTTACACTTTTCATGGGATTTATCTACATTGTTCACAATACCAATGATACAAAGTTGCAATAGCCTGTTGAGACTGTATTGTAAATTTCTTGGTTAGGAGGCACACACATAAACATAGGGATGGTCAATAAAAAAAAAATCTTATGCTAAGTCTCACCAAACCCCCACCCCACCTCTCTCTGTTGCTTGGTCTGTCTGAGCATATCAGTTTATCAGTTTTACCAATGTGTCTTTCTCTTTCTCTGGAACATCGTCACAAGCTATGGGTGAAAATCCATGAAAAAACGAGCGAAACGGATTTTTGCCTGTCATGCGACGATATCTCTGGACCTATGAATGATGGTAAAATTTACAGATAAACCGACCAACGGAAAGGGGAAAGAGAGAGGTGGAAAATAAAAACAATCTTATCGTCGGTAGCAATCTTAATTAAACATAATAATGACTTAGATCAACTGTAAATAAATATAAATGTTTGAATTACCTCTTGTTGGCTCGTCATTTAGCTAAGTCTATATTCCACACTCGTTTCAATATACTCGATGGTGACTGAATGGCTGCGCGTTCAGTGTTCAAGAAGATAACCATGCTGTGTTTGTAGTGCTCTACTTTCTTCACTTAAACCATCTTTCATGTTTAAATCATAAGTGTGTCTTATATTTATTTAATCAATATGAATAAAAATAGAAGCTAAAAAAAAAAAAGAAGCACCTTATCAATTTGCAAACGGCTAAAACACGGTATTGGTGCTGATAAAGGAATTTTCATGTTATATGCATGAAATAGAAAAATTAAACAAGATATGAACCAATTTTAAAGATTGGTAAGCCTGGCATATACCTCTCTTACTTTCCTGAAAATTTCAAGAGGTTAGTGTAACCCATTGTTGAGATATGCATGGAAACAAGCTCTAAAAATGGCCATTTTTGAGCGTTATGTAGTCTCACTCGAAAAAAGCTTGAATATAAAATAGAGAATTCTCTAAATATCATACTGAAATTATGCATTTATTGGTCTGGTTTTATGCGGAATTCTATCCTGCAAATATTGCTTCTTGAATTAAAGAAATCGGTAAAATATTATGGATTTTATAAGCAAAATACCGTCAGTAGAAGTTTTGTTTCAACACTGAAATTCAAACACTAATCTGTTGTTATATGCCAACATTTTGTACAAAATAACATTCATTATAACTTTTATTGACATCCAGAACTCGACTTTATATTATAATAAGTAGTAAAACCATTTAAATCACATGGCTAGCCAAGATATTCGATTGAGAGCTTGTTCTTTGTCAAACTTTCCAGTTCTAAATTTTGTAGTGTCTGTAACCTTTACAAGTTTATATGGCAATAATTTTGTTGTTTCATTATGGAAAAGTATAAATCCTACAAAGGCTCATGTGTATCCATGTGATGTCCAAGTTGGCCAAAATTGGTGGTGCTGTATTGTACCATTAAAAAACAGCAACTCAATAAAAAAAGTTACAGACACTACACAAACAGGTATAAAAATGAAAGATAAAAGTATTGTTCTACTTGTCATTAAAACATTGTTTTTCTCAATAGAAAGTTCCATCTTATGTGATGTAATGTTGCATCATCTATTTACCTCTGCAACCAAGAGCAAAAAAGTGATGCAATAACTCTCTTGATTGAATATTGCATCATTCTTGCAGCACTGTCTGTTTGAGTAATTTACTACAAGACAATGTAACCTGAATTTCTTATCCTAGAAGAAGCTGCCTAATTACTTTTTCTGTTCTTTACCATGGTACATCCCTAAGACATGGGAAGACGACAAAAGCAAACCTCTGGGAACAACTCTGGTAAGTTTGTATTGAATGGTAAACCACACTCTTAAATTGTAGTGTCTGTAACCAATATCCCCTTTTTATACTGTCTATGACTTTATCCCTGTTTTTTTTTTAAAAAATGAAGCCAAATTATGTTTCCTATTACAGTATTGATGTGTAAGGCTAAATTTTGACATATTGTCTGTCTGCAATTTGTAATATTTTGGTATATTTATAGTTTCTTTCATCTAGATTTCTGATAACAGGCAACATTTTCAGTGATTTCTTACAATATGCAATTGAAACTGAGTATTTTTGCATTCCATATCATTAGACTAGTAAATTCAAACAGAAATATTATGAGAATTCAATGAGCTCAGACTTAGTATTGGATACATTGCTGATATTGTCAAATGGTTACAGACACTACTAGACATGTGAATTGACCCGACTGTTGTTTACATTATTAAGGAAACTGTGCAATCATTGTAAATGCTAGAACATTCAATAATCATCAGGTTTTATGCTATTTCTTTTTCAATCAGATACTTTTCTTTAAGAATCTACAGGTTATTCCAGTTTGCTTATGTATGAAAGCATATTGCGTACTCATTACAAGTATGTTTTGTAAAGTCTAAATTTCATCCGTATACATAGAGGAACAAAAATGAGAATGAAGTTGTTTGCTTTTAGGAAGCAAAGATAAGCCAGAAGAAGATGAACAGAAGATTAAAGCTAGAAGGGAGAAGACGAGGCTAAAGGTACAAGCCTGGAGAAAAAAACAGAGGGAAAATAAGGCGAAACATGAGGAGCTAAAAAGGGTTGATAGAGAAAGAAGAAAAGATGCAAGACTACTAAAAAAACAGCAATCACTTTCCGATTCAAATCTTCAACAAGAATTAAGAAGGAAAAAACGTGAAGAAATGAAAAGGTATCGCCAGAAAAAGAAAGAAAAAGCAGCCCTGGCAATATCGGTTAATAAGAGTGTTGATTTAAGAAGTCCGAAAACTGCTGAATTAAGTAGAAAGAAGAAAGAAGCTGTGAAAAGAACCCAAGCATGGAGAATGCGTATCAAACTGAATGAAAGTATACAGCAAGAGTGTATTCAGACTGATTGTGAAATAGGAAATACTGGGTCAGCCAGAGATTCACCAATGAATAAAGTGTTACCTAAAGCAACTCTGTACAGACAATTAAAAAAGGTAAAAGAAGTATTACCAAATACCCCAAAGAGAAAAGCAGTCATCATAAGTAAATTAATTGAATCTCCATCAACATCAAAGTTTCTAAATAGGAATATAATGATAATGACACCGGATTGCAGAAAAAAACTTGAATTGACAGATACTGTTATATAATCTGTGTCAGAGAGCATTTCAGAAGTGAAAACAAGGAAAGGGGGTGCAAAGAAACATGCATACAACATCATTTGTGACGCATTACTGAAGAAATATAAAAGACACAGACTAAAAAAGTATTTCAAAGTATCAGTGAAAGGGCAAAAACCTAGTTCTACATGGTGGGAGACGAAACAAAGAAAAAGAAGAAGGGATGCACTTAACTCTCCATTAAAGAAATCTGTGAAAGATTTTTTTCTAAGTCCAGAAATCAGTAGGGAAGTGCCTAATAAACGTGAAACTTTGAAAGTAAGAAAAGGTGGTCAAAAAGAAATACTTCAAAAACATGTGATGACTATGACATTAGAAGAAGCCTACAAAGACTACAAGTTAAGGAACCATAGTCACAAAATAGGATTAACTTCATTTTCTAAATTGAAACCAGTGAATGTTAAAAAGGTGTCTGAAACAAGCAGAAGATCATGCTTATGCCAAAAGTGCTGTAACGTGGCCCTAAAAAGTGAGGCACTAACAAATGTAAAAAAAGCAGTGAAAGAAAATGGAGATTTGGATGAAATTTCAGTAGATAAGAAAAGCTTAAGTGATGCTACTTTTTGTAAATACGACACCAATCCAGCTATTAAATGTTTAAGAAGAGAATGCAAACAATGCTGTGTGAAATGTTTGCAGAGTTACCTTAAACCATTTGTTGAAAAGTATAGTGACAGGCAGATATCATGGCATCAATGGGAAAGTATAGAAATAGCAAAAGATGATAAAGTAAAGCGTTGCGTCTCCTGTGTGCCTAAAGAAACAGACATAAAAACATTAATTACATGCTTAGAAACTGACATGCAAGAGTATCCAGAGCACGTTTTCAGGGCCAAATGGCAACAGCAACAGATGGGAATTTGTGTTGATAGAATTGGTGAGGGTTCTATTGCTATGGTCATGGACTTTAGTGAGAACTATGGGTGTGTTTTTCAAAGTGAAGTACAATCTGGATTCTTCGACAGGAACCAAGTTACAATACATCCAATCATGTGTTACTATACAGAAAAACAGGGAGAAAAAGAATTCAAGATAAAGCATGCCATTATTGGCATCAGTGAAGAAACCAAACATGATGCAGACTTAGCTATCACTTTTGAGAACAAAGCTATAGAAATTCTGAAGAAGAAAGGTGTGAAAGTAGAGGAGATCCATGAGTGGACAGATGGCTGTGCTGCCCAGTATAAGGGGAAGAAAGCCTTTGCTGACATAAGTCTGAGGAAAAAGCCATCTGTAACACGAAATTATTTCGAAACATCACATGGAAAGAGTGTTTGCGATGGTCTCGGTGCGACAGTCAAGAATGCTTGCTACAGAGCTGTAATCAGCAATAGAAAGGTGATAGGTTGTGCAGAAGATGTATATCATTTCTGTACAGAGAAACTGAAAATGGAAAATACAGATAATGAAGCTAAAACAGTTTCGAGAAGGGAGTTCATCCTTGTTAAAGATGTTGAGAGAAATAGAGAAGAAACTGATGTGCAAACACTGCAAGGTACAAGAAAATTACATGCTGTAAAGTCAGGAAGCAATGATTATGAACTGAGCATAAGAAATCTGAGCTGTTATTGTGAGCAATGCATGAAGGTTGACGGGAGATGCAACTTCAGCGAAAATGTTAATGCCTGGGAAATGAGAAAGTTAGTACTCAATAAAGATAATTTAAGTCAGAAAGGAAAACAACTTAAAGACAAGAATCCATCAACAATAGAAAATAATGACAAGAAAAGAAAACAAGGAAGTAACCAGAAAGATCATAACTCAGCAACAAGCGAAAAGCCTAATAAGAAACGGAAGTCAACAGAAAGACAAAACATTGTGACAAAGAAGATCAAAGTTGACAAAAAAGCACCAACCAACACAGAGAAACCAATAGAGAAATACCACCCTGGAGAATTTGTTGCTGTAGGACTTAAGCCAAAGAAGGGACCTCTAGATGTATACTTAGCAGAAGTAATAGACATTCTTCATAACGAAGTTAGACTTAAATACATGAGAAAGTCTGGCAACATGTATGTTTGGCCTGAAAAAGATGATTATTCACAAGAGGCTCTAGATGCTATCTTGTACAGGGTAAAAGCTCCACAAATAGTCAATGAAAGGGGTCATTTCAAGTTTAATGCAGCTGAATTGTCTAAGCTCAAGTCAAATCTGGAAAAAAATCATAAGCACTTCTATTTGAAATGACAATATAAAGTCAAGGTTTAATGTGTAGTGTCTGTAACCTTAAGATCAATCACATATGGGTCTGTGTTTGAGTCAGCACCTTGGGTTGAACAATACTTTAGTGACTATGATTTATTGAACATTCATTATACTTCAATATTTTACTCTTACAAACACTATTTAGTATTAAACTTTCAAGTGCTATTTACCAGTTCATAATTTTAACACAAGTATTGGACATATACCTGTTACAATGTGGTTTTATCATTTTATTAACTAATCAACATTCATTTAATGAATAATTCTAGTCAATGTGTTCATGTTGAATTATTTTTGAAGTGAATTTTATGGAGATATGTATGGTTCTGCAGCTGTATTGAAATGCTATAGTTTTGTAGTGTCTGTAACCAATTTTATGGACAATGTACTTCTGACTCTTATGGAAGTTTGCAATACTTTTGGCCAGTATTAATGATTTTGTTTGTTTAAATATTCTTCTTGGTGTTAGATAAATGCCTAAATAAGATTATTCTATGTCTTTTATGTTTGTTATGCAAAAGTTTCATGGTTAGGTTTTTTTTCTTAGTGATACCTTTGTCATAGATGTTTTGATTTTGTTATTAAGTTGTTTACCACTTCCAGTTATGTTGTTTACTTTAAATGTTGATATCCTGTTACTGATGTTACTGTGAAAAAAAATAAAGTTTTAAAGTTTTCATGCTGTTTTTCTTGCATGTTATACACCAAGTGTAGTGTCTGTAACTGTTGTTATACCAATGAATTGAAATAATGGTTAAACAAAATCGCATGCATGTTCAAGCTAAATCTAACTTGATCTGACTAGGGGACACCCTAGGGTATATAATGAGCTTCATTGAAATGTTCTATCAAACATTTCAATTTTTTAAGTGAGTGAGACTACTCTCAGCACCAATACCGTGTTTTAGCCGAAAGAGAACTGTGAATAGCTGCAATAGGTACAGAACTACATTTTGTAGCAGACACACTGGGCAGGGATGTGAGGAGTTTACTCACTCCATCAATACTCAGTTTCCTGTAGTCAATCTTAACTCCGTTGGAAATGCAAGTATGTGTATTTGTATGTGATATAAATAAAATATATGTATAGTATTTACGCTGTATCTTTCATATGCCACTTGTTGTATAAATTTGTCATTAAAAAAAAAATCGGCAATCGTTTCCTTTTACTGAAAAATTTATACATCTCGTGGTATGTCAATTATACAGAGTACAGACTATACATATATTCTATATATATATATACATGTAAAAATTCTGGTGAGCAACATATAAAGTTCATTCAAAGCCTAGTCAGTTTTCATTAATATTGACCATAAATGCTCTGTTAAATGAGTTATCGGATGTCTGTGAATGAAAATTCATGTTTATTTCATATAATTCAAATTCATATAAAAGAAACCAAGTATTTTATCTAATACATGTATAGGTCACTATATTTTCTTATTTTGTCCGACCTCAACCCCCCATAAAGACAGTGACCAAGGGGCCAGGGGGCAATTTTGTTACATACCATTATGTGTCCTCCTGTTACAAATGCACTGTACAAAGTTTGGTAAAATTTACTGAACAAGAAGACCAGGGCCTGAATGTCAAGTGCATGATCTAAAAATTGCAGTAAAACGTGACATTGACCCCAAGGTTAAAAGGTTGAATGAGTACGTTTCAGAATGAATTGTTTTAGCTTCATAATGATTCATCCAATATGTGAACAAAATCTATCAAAGAAGTTTAAGAAATATCAGCAATTGAAACAAGAGTACCATGAATGGCAGATTATATGCATGCCCCATGTTTATTAGTACTCTATGTAGCCACTAGATTGAGATTATTTACCAACGGGTCCAAATTATCTCAACCAATGGTCAAGGTATATGGTTTTGAGCTAAACTTGATGTGCAAAAACACTATTTCTATTAGACTTACCTTGACCTCTGACCTTTAGTCCCCAGACTCTTCTTTATTACCCTAAGTGCAAGACATCCACAAAGTGTGGTAAAGAAACTTGCTCTAAAAAAAAGTATTTTGCAAAGCCAATTTTTCTTTGAGACACAAGGACCCTGACCTTTAATTTTTTTACCCTAAAGTCAATAGGCCTCTTCCATGCTATAAGTGCAAGCCCTCCACAAACTTTGCTTATGCTACATGGTTTAGGACTAAAGTTATTATGCCAAAAAAAAATGTTTTCTTTTAGTCACAGTGGCCTTGACATTTGACCTTTTGATGCTAAAATCAATAGGTCTCTTAATCAACATTTAAGTCATCCACAAACTTTGGTGAAGGTATGTGGTCCATAACTGAAATTTGTATGCACAAACAATTTTTCTCCTTTCAGTTACAGTGACCATGACCGTTTAAACCCAAAACTGACAAGTTTCTTCCTTTGCCCCAAGTGCAACCCATCCACAATGGTTGGTCCAGTATTGTTATGTAGAACTTATATTATTGTGCACTGTTTTTTCCCTTCAGTCACAGTGACCTTGACCTTTGACCCTAAAATAGATAGGCTTTGTCCAGGTATGTGATGTTACACTGTAGAACTAATGTTATTGGGCAGAAACCATTTTTCTTTTTTCAGTCACAGTGACCCTGACATTTTACCTTTTGACCCTGAAATCAAAAGGGTTCTTCCTTATCTCAAGTGCATGCCATGTACAAAAAGTGCATGTCACTGAATGAATTGTCTTAGCTTCATAATGATTCAACCCAGATATGAAAAATCCATCAAGGGGTTTAGGAAATATATTGCAAATGAAAAAACTTTGTCCAAAATGTTATTGCACATTTTCTATGACTCTGTCCTTGACCCCATGGTCAAGCTTGCAAGTCAATGAATAAATTATCTTAACTTCATAATGATTCATCCAAGGTATATTGAGAATCTAGCAAGGAGTTTAGGAGATATTTGCATATGAAAAAAACACCAAAACTCGAATGCACATTTTGTACGACTGTGACCTTGACCCCAAGGTCTTATGGGTGAGTGTGTGGTAGAATGAATTGTCTTAGTGTCTTAATGATTCAAGTACATGTATGATGAGAATCTTAGAGGAGGTTTAGGAAAAAGATACAAATGAAAACTTTAACCAAAACCTTAACAAACTGTTAATACCACCGCCATTGGGAAAGTGACAAACAAATGTGGACTTGACATAAATGTCACTTTAATTGCAATTTTTGTACATTGAGCTTTAGACCCCTTCCAAGAAACTCCGGGAAATATGCCCAAAATATTATAAACCTCTTGCAGGTGGTTACCACATGAGCAACCTTTGTACCAAGATTGGTGAATTTCCACTCAGCGGTTTAAGAACAGAAGGACAGAAGGATGAAAGGACAAATAGAAGATATTGCAATATCCTCCTGCTGCAAAATTCATGGATCAAAAATAAAGGTCAAATTTTTACAAATCTGCTCATGCATGAATGAAAAAGCCAATCCAAAACAACTTCATCCTGAACACTAAATTGCTAGTAAACCAAGCATATCTCTGATCTTGACTTTTTATGGATTCTGAAAGTCCTCAACCCCCAGTTCTGGTGCAACCGAAACAAATCTCCCTGGCTTGATAAGTTAATGTGGGGTAAAATGTGAGTTAATTTAAGTATTACAAACATCACCTACATAATCAAAGCTGGGGCTGAACTTTTTTCTTTTTGATCCACTGTTCCGGACCCAAGCCTACTCTTTCCAGCAGAATGAATCGCTTGTCCATGGATTTAAATAAAGTGGAAAACACAGTTGCTATTATGAGACACTGTTTTAATTTAATATTCAAATGAATGATTTATACAAAACAAACTATATGGATTTAAACAAGAGGTTCAAGTGGGCCTGATATCCCTCACCTGGCTTACATGACATAACAGTTGACCATTCACTAAGCAGGCTTATGTAGTATTGTAAGAATACAACATAGGTGAGCTATCTCCCAAACTTTATATCATGCTGATTTTACTTATTTTACTATATCCTGATACAATTTGTTCTAAATTTATATGCACAGTCTTTTGCTCATAACTGAAGTCATCCATCTTGATGATATAAAGCCATTTACCGAGTTTTCTAGAAACTGTATGAGAAATAGTCCCTAGATGTAGAGATGTAACATGCTCAGTCAATCAGATGCAGGGTATCTCATTATTATATAATCTGTCTGTGACAATGATAATACAATGTGGAGCAAACACAGACTGAAATTCAGTCTCCAGAGTGGTAACAAGTTCAGCCAATCAGATACAAGGTTACCTCATTAATATGTGTAGATCTTGCTCCTACTCAAAACTTGTCCAACATCCTAATAATATAAGACAATAAACAAGTTTGATCAAAATCTGATCTGAAATGTAGTTGCGAGATTGTTGACAGGCTCAGCTAATCTGATGCAAGGTCATGTCATTAATAACCGTAAATCTTGATGGCATAGGCCTGTTTAACATGTCTGATCAAAATCCTATAAAACATACAGCCTCTAGAGTGGTGAAAAAAATCTCCATATCAGATGCAAGACCACACACAAATATATGATTGTACAGGTCTTGGTCATAACAGAGAGGTAACAAGCTCTTGATGATATTTCTATTATTCATCCGCTGGTTTTAGTACACTGAAGAATCATTTGAACTCAAAAGGTTTGAGCAAGATGGGTCCCACATTTGTTGATGGCTGATCAAAAACAGACTCAAGACTGAAATCGCCAAACAGCTACTCGCCAAATATTAAAAAAGATATCCAAGATGTATGAGATTGTTGCAGGTGATGAAACATGGAAAAAAGTCTGGGTTAGAGAAAACATGCAGCGACTACAAGTCGCTTGATGTAGTTGGACTGTCAAGAGAATTTTATAAGCATTATTTTTCAATGGAAAACATCTGGTCATCCAGGTACCTGTGCCTGACTTTGCTAGTGAAACTGGACATGTGTATGCCTCCGAAGTGTTGCCAAAAGTTGTGGAACACTACCGAACCACCCATCTGCATACCAGTACCCAAATTATCCATTTACTCCATGACAATGCACTTGTGCATAAATCTGCCATCCTGACAAACTTCCTCAATGTGCACAGCATCCAAACTTTGCCACATCCTCCATACAGCCCTGATTTAAATCCAGGTGTTTTTTGGCTAAATCCCTTTTTCAAACATTTGCTGACGGGCAGATGATTTGAAAGCCGCCATGTGGTTGGAAGCACAGTTTTCCGATGTATAATGGCAAATAATAATTGGATATTCAGACTGAGAAAGTGTGTATAGATGCATGAAGAGTACTTTGAGGGGATGCACTGACATACTGTTCACTAATAAAAAACTTTGTTGAACAGTGCACTAATATTCAGAACTTTCAAAATACTTAAAATACTCCTCGTATAAGCATCTATTCCAAGTCTGATCAAAATCGGATCAGAAATATGGCCTCCAGAGTAGTATCAATCTCAGCCAATCATATGCAAGATTGACTCACTAAGAGCTTGGATCTTGCTCATTATCAAAATTCTGAGATCTTGATGATGTAAGCATATATTCCAAGTCTGATCAAAATTGGATCAGAAATCTGACCTCCAGAGTGGTAACAATGTTAGCCAATCATATGCAAGATTACCTCATTAATATGCATGAATCTTGCTCTTTATTAACTCATTCAGCCCCAGCACTGTTATCAGTAGCACTGCTGCTATGCCCCAGCAGCACTAAGCTGTGTCTAGCTGCTTGTGCCCCAGAGAGTTTTTACCTATTTAGCAAATTTTGTAAATATCATGCACATGTATTCATTCTTACCTTAATTTCCTTTCTTATACCCAATAAAAATCTATTAAATTTTCACCAATTGTTCCAAATAAATTTGTGTACACAGTCATGTATTTTTTAAGCTATTTGTCCACTAAAATCATCAATTTGGACAGACCGAAGATGATCGTTCCAGTTTACAGATCCGCAAGAACTGTATCATCGTCGCTATCAGCATCCTCTTCTTCTGACGATTCAATCTCAGAAACTTCTATGTCCGAGTCTAAATCTTGTAAAATATCCAACTGCCGAACATATCTTTTCTCTGCTTGCTCAATATTTTTGAGATCAAACCCGAATAATTCCTCGTTTTCGCTCTCATCAAATATCACTCTTAAGTCCGCCATTGTTTACGATTTTTCATGAATGAAACACGTGCAGTAAAACTGCTGTCAATTAGTAACCTTGGCTTATGAATAATTCAAATTTACACAAATGAAAGTAAAATCATTTCTGATTGGTTTAATATCATCAGATTCTTGGAAAAACCCCAATTGTAACCAATCAGAGACGTTGTTACTAACACACCTTCACCACGACTGTAGACGGGATCGGCCACTGAATGCAGTAAACAAACCACGACTACAGGCGGAATCGGCCATTGAATGCAGAAAACGGATCACGCCTATAGGCGGGATCGGGGCCGAATGAGTTAAACCCATCCCTGTGTCTGATAATATAAACCCATGCTTCAAGTTTGATCTAAACTGGATCAGAAATATGGTTTGCAGAGATGCAACAAGCTCAACCAATCAAATGCAAGATTACCTCATTAGTATTTGTGGATCTCACTTATTATGGAACTCATTCAAGGTGTTAATCATATAAGCATATATTCCATGTTTGATCAAAATCGGATCAGAAATATGGCATCTAGAGTAGTAACAAATTTAGCCAATCATGTGCAAGATCACCTAATTATTAAACATATCCCAGATTTTCATGATATAAACCCATATTCCAAGTTTGATTGAAATTGAATCAGAAATATGGACTCTAGAGTGGTAACAAGCAATTGTTGACAGTTGTACAATGCATGATGGACGCAGGGATATACTATAAGCCCACATGGTTTTATGGCCAGGTGAGCAAAAAACCACATCTTATTTTAGAAACAGATGTGTTAACTTAATGGCTTTTCTCAGCTCTCTTTTTCAGTGACTGGTTTAACTGTTTCTTTGAACAGTTCTAGCAATTGTCCTAGCTGTTCCTCTGAAAAACAGTCTAACAGTGCAGGGGACATAGCCTGTCCAACTGTCTGCTGCTTTATTTTTGTCCCAAGCTGCCTTGCAAGAGTTAGGTAATATTTCTGAAAAAAAAAGAAAGATATGCAGTTGAAGATGATAATTAATTCAGTGACAGATTCAGACAAACAGACTGACAGGCAGCTAGACACAAAGACAGCAGACAAATGAATAGACAGAGAGAGAGATATTTTATAATCATATGATTCGACATTGATACCCAACAAGACCACAAAAAACAGTGTTTTTTAGCAAACATGTTAGTTACCTAGAAGACTTTGCTGTAATCACCTATTTTAACACTGATGCCTAAAAACGCTTTCATGGCCAAGTTTTATAACAGAACAAGAGTCCCTCAAAAGGATGATGCTCTACTGGCTGAAACTTATTTCCAGGAATCCAAGATAACACCATTTCTTGTTTTTAACTTCTGAGTGTTTAAACCATCTCTGATACTCACGAACAATAAAACAATTTTAAAGTTGTCCATCTTTGTGGCTATACTGGATGTAAGTTCTGAACAATTTTCATTTAGCCATTATATGAAGTCTTTTGGTGAAAACCCCATGTCAATATGACCATCCATTCATGAGTAGCGGTAAATATGATTTTCTAGATGACCATATGGTATATAAGATGGCACAATTTTCATTTAGGACCAACTAGACCTTAGGATGAATGTCTGTGTAAAGTTATATGGCAATCCTCCATGTAGTTTAGGGCTAGCTGTAACAAATTTGTTCTGTGCTAACTGACAGAAGGACAATCATGGATAAATGGATGATGCACAACAGGCCATCCCATTTACTATTCTGCTTTATGACCAGTGTAGCTAAAAAAATCTGAATACTCTGTGTATTGGAAATGAAAAATATTGTTATGCAAGTTAATGCCGCAAATTAACTAATTAGATAACAAAGCAGATTCTCAAATATTTTTTTCATTCAAGTTTGCAACTCTTATAAATTAAATTAAATTAGTCTTGGTAAAGTTCTTACATAGTAAGTTCCAAAATGACTAGATAGTAGAGTAAAGTATCCACAAAAAGTGTTTTAAACTTTTGTTTGGTAAAAAGGCAAAGAACTCTAATAGAAGGGTAAAACAATTACCACCCTTATAAGTTAGGACAAGCTGTACAAGGGTGTCTTGTCTGTGCCGTGGGCTTATAAAGATAGCTCACTGTATCCAACTTGTAAAAACTCCCCACCCCACCAAAGTAGCTGTTTGAAAGTGACATCTCCGTCTAGACATTTGCAAATGCATGCTAGGTAAGAAAAGAAAAAAACTACACTAAAGTTTATCTTTGAGAAAAACTCTTTTTGAATAATTCTGAATACTTATATTTACAGTTTTGGTTCAGAACTAAAATGTATTTGCCCACTTCCTGGCCCCCTGTATTCTAAAGACGTTTTGAATAAAAAACTCTAGCTCAATCTGGCATTGAAACTTTTGCCTAGATCCAGCTAAAGTTAGAATCATCAGAGAGTGTTAGAATATCAACCAATTCTTATTATTATATCACATCAAAGTTTGCTGTGTTCTGATTGGTTAATCTGCCACTTGCTGTCCTTGCTAAAATGTTATAGCATACACATGAGGTTGCTACATGATTCCAATGGCTCACCTGACATCATACTGCCAGTGTACCTATTAATAGCATGCAATGAACCCTTTGGCAAGCTAGCAATTGACAAAGCAATTGACCAAGCAGCATGGAGCATGATTTGGTCACATGGAGTAAAGATAAACAAGTAGTAACTCTGATATTTTCCATGTAGAACAGAGTTGGAATTGTGATAGGAGAACTCAGAAAATTGGCTTCAAGGCTTCCATTATTTAGGAACACAACTCAGATTTTGTTTGTCCAGGGATAATGAATAACAGCATCCACTTCAAATCTTATTCTTCATTTTTTTTTTTTAATTTATGGATTAATTTTGGAAAGTGCCATATTAAAATGACATCACATAGGCAGCTACACAATGGTTATATCGGTACAGAGACAATGTCAAATTATAGATACCAATGTTTGTCTAAAATAAGTTTCTTTAATAGTCATGTCTAAAGGAAGCCCTTCTAGATTTATACGGAAATGCAAGTTCGGAAAACCCTAACTAAAAGTTCTCATTTCACGCATATAATTAGGTGTAAATCTAATGCCATTTATTTTCCATGCCAAATGTGGCAATACACAGCAGCTGTAGCACAGTATCATTTAATATCATAAAAGTGAAAAAAGCATCATCTGTAAGCATTTACATCATAAAAAGTCAGATCCACACTTATTTTTACTGATAACACAAGTGATTTAACCATCAAACATCCCAGGTGCCACCTACTTTTTGCGCAAATACTGTATCCGTAATGACCAACACTCTTTTATAATTATAAATATTCTAAATCTAAGAAAATAGAAAACAGTAAAAATAAATAGACAAACACACACACAGACACAAAAAGGAGTAAAGCTATCCTTCTCAATCATTTTTCTTTCCGTCTGCATATGAATGAAGTCATAGTAAAAATTTGTGTTCGATGAGTAATCTTTGCAAAGCAAAGTTTTACTTGACATTATTGATATTCTAGTATGAGTAGAAAAATCTGTTTCCACGCACAAGTAAATTTTAGCTTTAGACAACCAAGTGTCTCACAGTCACATGCACTTTGGCTAACTAGATTTTGATGGCTTTGGTTTCTAATGAGTTTGATTACTATGATGAAAAATCATTTTGTATGGCAACCAATAGGTTCTGTTAGTTATTATTCATTCCAAGTGTAAATGTTTACTACAGATTCGATACCTTCTTGGTCGAGAAAATCATGCATAATAATCCCATTCTCTGTTGTCACTTAGTGATTCAGGACTGGCTAACGGCAGATGTTTAGTTCAATGTAAGAAGCAAGTTTTTTTCTGACACTGGTTAAGGTATTGTAAAAAAACAATTACCCAAGGAGGCAACACCAGTAAAACAACAATTACCCATGAAAGCAGCACCAGTAAAACAATAATTACCCATGAAAGCAGCACCAGTAAAACAACAATTACCCATGAAAGCAGCACCAGTAAAACAACAATTACCCACGAGAGCAGCACCAGTAAAACAACAATTACCCATGAAAGCAGCACCAGTAAAACAACAATTACCCATGAAAGCAGCACCAGTAAAACAACAATAACCCATGAAAGCAGCACCAGTAAAACAACAATTACCCATGAAAGCAGCACCAGTAAAACAACAATTACCCAAGGAGGCAACACCAGTAAAACAACAATTACCCATGAAAGCTACACCAGTAAAACAACAATTACCCATGAAAGCAGCACCAGTAAAACAACAATTACCCAAGTAGGCAACACCAGTATTGAGTAAAACAACAATTATCCAAGGAGGCAACACCAGGAACAAGTCTTTATTCAACACGATCACATTCAATCTAGTGACCAATATATATGTCATTAGATTGCTAATGCTAATTCATTGTGAAATATTTAGCATTCAAATAAAAAAATGAAAAACTAAGGCAATTGAGAACAGTGATAACTGTGATAAATTTGACAAGACACTGGATGAAGAAACAAATGAGCATATTCCATTCATTTTCTTTTGGGTTTTATCTTTAAGCAACACAACACAACATCTAAAATCACTTTTTTCTTAAACAAACTTTAACAAACTTCTTCATAGCAGGATTAGGATACAAATCCTTAAGTTCTGGACCTTCTGCCATCACCCTCATCAATTTCATTACAATTTCTTGTTTTAAACATCCACGACCCTTTGTTTTGATACAATTATGTGACAAGAAACCTTGCTCACAAGCCATCCAATTATAGATGAAACCAGCAACTCTACAGCTAAAGCAGCAAAGTCTGGAAACAAGTATTAGTGCATAAAACTAATAATGTTCCATTGTTTTCTTGTTTTGCAGCCCATGGAAATGTTCTATTCCATGATTCATTTCATGAATCTCTCAGTCTCTTTGACTTTCTGTTTTCTTATCAAAACTAGATGCATTAACTACCTGGTACTTTCTGCCATCCAGACTTGTGAGAATCAGTCTTGTCGGCAGTCTTGTGCATGGCACCAAAGAAATTATGTAAAGTTGTCAAATTGGAAGAGTACACATATGATAATCACTTGAAAACAAAAGCATATCTGTACATGACAGAAAAACAGCTGATTTTATGACAGTTTATTATGATTAACATGGGAATTTGAATTCCTCCTACAAAAAAATGTTTGAAAAAATCATGGCACTATTTTTTTACATATGGTTCATGATAAAAATGCAAGTGTTCCAAACACTGCTGAAGGATTTAAAATATGATGGATTAAAAGTGATGCTTATCAAAATGAGGTGTAAAAGCACATGCATGTGTAATTAGTCTTTTGATCAAAATGATCATTAGGCACCAGCAATCGATTAACAGGTGTCTTAATCTCCTTGTCTGCTAAGATCTAACCTATGCGGCTTCACCTAATCCCAAACAATTGCTTGAACTTTGTTAGATAGCCTGCATGCTACATGATTGATACTTTCTTAAAGTTTGTAGAAATGGATCAAATAAAAGAGAAGTTCGCCAACAACAAAAATTGCCATACTGAAGACTTGGCTGTTGCAATTTTCATGCGTCCAAAATTAAAAGTATGCATATTTTTACGCGGATTTAGGCATCCCAGATAACCCTGTTTCCTGCCAGATGGTTTGTTAAATAATTATTTTGCCAGCATTCTCAGTTTCAATAATGTTGAGTCTTTCAGGTGTCTCAATAAACTGCCAATCAATTTACATGTAGCTTAAATACACTAAATCTAAAAGTTTGTGTATTGCAGAATCCGTTCGTCACAGCCTGTAGTGGTTTTGTAGGGGAATTTCTGTTTAAAAATTTCAATTGCCACTAAAATAAATACCTCTCCTAACCCAAATATGAAATCTTTAGCACAAAGGTATGCCTTGTATTGGATGGTAAAACACAAAAAGTACCAAGTACAGACAAAATCACACCTCTCGATATCCATCACAAGTGGACAGGGAATGTCACTGTGAAATGGTCACTGGAATTGATGGGGCTTGGTCATCTCCTGTTGCTGAATAGTCAATTTGGCTCCAGTGTGCATCATTCATTACTAATAACTGATGGAATATATTTTCTGTCTTTCCATCTGTTCTTCCACCCATTGGCTTCTTCCCCCTCCCCCCTTTGGTCTGTTTGTAACTGTACTTTAAATGACAGTGTAAAGACAATTTAGAGGGAAAAAAGTAAAACTATTTGTTTTTTCATAAAGTTTAATTTATGAGATTGATTAATCAAATTTATATCAGTATTTTAGTGAATCAAAAGAAAAATCCATCTTTTGTTGCACATTCCCCCACCCCACCCCCGAGTATTTTTTTTTTTTTGGGCGTGTGTATGTGTGTGTGTGTGTGTGTGTTATTACGCAAAAATTTACCAAGTGCTGTCTCATTACCATCTAGGCAAAAGACTATCAGAAAATAAAAAGTCATGTAATATAATAAAACAATTGCTGACTTCTGATTTCAGCTGTTACAAGGATTTAGCAACATCAGAAAAATTATATTCACCTTGGCCTGCAGCTTTGGTGAATATTGTTTTTCTGAGGTTGATAAATCCTTGAAGCAACAGAGATCAAAAATCAATAACTGTATATTATTACATACCCATTTAATCCTTCATGTTTGATCTGGCATTCAATACAGCTGTTCAATCCGTATTCCCATATCACATACCCAGAATGGAACTACTTAGGTGTTTTCTTTGACGTCTCCGCATTTATATTTTTAGACACAATGAATCAAACTTCTGTAAATCCCAATTCGTTTTGAATTTAATTCATACAGTAAAAGCTACAAATATTTTGAAAGTGTAAAAGAGGGAGGTATGTAATGTACACAAAACCACATTCATGTTTTGTTCCCAGTTACAGGAAAAACTCATTTGGTATGGCTTATGAATACGTCTCTGCCTGATGGTCTCAAAGTATCCTTACGCCATATTAAACTCCTTCTTTCAGCTGACTCAGAACAAAACATGTATGCAGTTTTGGGAATATATCATAATGTAGTCCACTTGACCACTGGAACTCAATATATGGTGGTCCAGATAAAGCTTTCTAGTAGCCCCTGGATTTTGGGTACTGGATTTGTCAGACATTGATATGGGCTTTGATCCCATACCCCTTCCCAAAAAAAAAAAACAACATGCCAGTCCTTCTCCTGGCTGTATCTACAGAAATCTTACAGTCCACTCTTCCATGAAGATTGTAGTTTGTTCAGGTGTAGCATTCTTGTGTGCCCGAAATTCTGCCTTCACATATTCATCACCAATGGTTTTCAGAAAACGAGGGAGACCACGATGAAGTTTTAAGAGTGCTTTATAGAGAGCCTGCACCCTGGCTTTATGGGTTGGGTCACTGCTTGAAGTCAATCGTACACTCTGTAGAACAAGGCAAATCCTCTGTGGATGACGTGCTAGGAATTTCTGTGCAGACCTACACATAGGCTGAAGACAAGTCATGACTGTGGTCATCATTGGTAAAAATCACATTACCAGTACTCTGGATTTCTTTATAGCACTAAAAAGAGATGAGTAATTTATGGGTGTTAGGAAGAAAAAGAAAACAGCGTATAGTAAACCCACCCACAGCAAACCCAGGCAACCAATGAAATTAGTCCATTAAATCATGACGTTATTAAAAAGATGGGAAAGAGTTTAAATTATAAGATAACTTTCGTTAAATCTATTTTTTTTACAAGTCCACAAATTTGCTAAGTCATAGCTAATTGCAAATGGTGAATTTAAACTGAAATGTATAATTATACAAAAATTCACTTTGCATAATTAGGACTAGAACTTTGTTTTACAACAAAAAACTTTTGCTTGTAACCAGTACTTACCATTTAGTTCAACATTTCCTAAGTATTATACAGTACACACAAAGTGGATTGTCCATGCTACACTCATGCTGGTAAAGAGTTATGCAGAGTGTAGTTCAGTGATGTATAGTAGAGTAGGACCCCTACTGTATAGTACAGTATGCACAAAGTGGATTGACCATGCTATACTCATGCTGGTAAAGAGTTATGCAGAGTGTAGTTCAGTGATGCATAGTGGAGTAGGACCCCTATATTACAGTACAGACAAAGTGTATTGACCATGCTACACTCATGCTGGTAAAAAGTTAAGCAGAGTGTAGTTCAGTGATGTATAGTGGAGTAGGACCCCTATATTACAGTACAAAGTGTATTGACCATGCTACACTCATGCTGGTAAAAAGTTAAGTAGAGTGTAGTTCATTAACATAGTGGAGTAGGACTCCTATACTACAGTACAAAGTGAATTGACACTGCTATACTCATGCTGCTAAAGAGTTATGCAGTGTAGTACAGTGATGTATAGTGGAGTAGGACCCCTATACTACAGTACACACAAAGTGGATTGACCATGCTACACTCATGCTGGTAAAGGGTTATGCAGAGTGTAGTTCACTGACATAGTGGATTAAGACCCCTATTCTACAGTACACACAAAGTGGATTGACCATGCTACACTCATGCTGGTAAAGGGTTATGCAGAGTGTAGTTCACTGACACAGTGGAGTAGGACCCCTATACTACCCTATACTACAGCACACACAAAGTGGATTGACCATGCTATATTCATGCTGGTAAAGAGTTATGCAGAGTGTAGTTCAGTGATTTATAGTGGAGTAGGACCCCTATACTACAGTACACACAAAGTGGATTGACCATGCTACACTCATGCTGGTAAAGAGTTATGCAGAGTGTAGTTCACTGACACAGTGGAGTAGAACCCCTATACTACCCTATACTACAGCACACACAAAGTGGATTGACCATGCTATATTCATGCTGGTAAAGAGTTATGCAGAGTGTAGTTCAGTGATTTATAGTGGAGTAGGACCCCTATATTACAGTACAGACAAAATGTATTGACCATGCTACACTCATGCTGGTAAAGGCTTATGTAGAGTGTAGTTCACTGACACAGTGGAGTAGGACTCCTATACTACAGTACAAAGTAAATTGACACTGCTATACTCATGCTGCTAAAGAGTTATGCAGTGTAGTTCAGTGATGTATAGTAGAGTAGGACCCCTATTCTACAGTACACACAAAGTGGATTGACCATGCTACACTCATGCTGGTAAAGGGTTATGCAGAGTGTAGTTCACTGACACAGTGGAGTAGGACCCCTATACTACCCTATACTACAGCACACACAAAGTGGATTGACCATGCTATATTCATGCTGGTAAAGAGTTATGCAGAGTGTAGTTCAGTGATTTATAGTGGAGTAGGACCCCTATACTACAGTACACACAAAGTGGATTGACCATGCTACACTCATGCTGGTAAAGAGTTATGCAGAGTGTAGTTCACTGACACAGTGGAGTAGAACCCCTATACTACCCTATACTACAGCACACACAAAGTGGATTGACCATGCTATATTCATGCTGGTAAAGAGTTATGCAGAGTGTAGTTCAGTGATTTATAGTGGAGTAGGACCCCTATATTACAGTACAGACAAAATGTATTGACCATGCTACACTCATGCTGGTAAAGGCTTATGTAGAGTGTAGTTCACTGACACAGTGGAGTAGGACTCCTATACTACAGTACAAAGTAAATTGACACTGCTATACTCATGCTGCTAAAGAGTTATGCAGTGTAGTTCAGTGATGTATAGTAGAGTAGGACCCCTATTCTACAGTACACACAAAGTGGATTGACCATGCTACACTCATGCTGGTAAAGGGTTATGCAGAGTGTAGTTCACTGACACAGTGGAGTAGGACCCCTATACTACCCTATACTACAGTACACACAAAGTGGATTGACCATGCTATATTCATGCTGGTAAAGGGTTATGCAGAGTGTAGTTCAGTGACATAGTGGATTAAGACCCCTATACTACAGTACAAACAAAGTGAACTGACCATGGTACATTTCTTAAAGTTATAATTTGGATGAATTTACAGTGTATGATACCACTCTGTGGTACAAACCAAAACCATGCAAAATATGGTTCTGATACTGGATTATTTTTTCACTCCAATCTTTTGCATTTAGTTGTTGGCATGATATTAAGTTTGTAAAAAATGCATCACCTAAAAAAGAATTCAAGTTCATTCCTAATTTGTCATGTGGCTGTCTCACCACTATATTCCTTAATGAGACTATCAAAGTTGTCATTTTTTTGCCATGCTGCTTACCATGAATATCTGGAATAAACAATTTTTATCATAGCACTTACTTATGAAAGATATTGCTTTTAACTGAAATGTTGATATTATTATTAATATAATTATTATAAATATTATTATTTATGTTATTATTATCTTTTGCACTGTTCAAATGAAAGTCTATTTGCCTGGAGTCACACTATCAGGTGAAGTGGACGACTAAGTCACCAAAGAAATATAAACTTCACCTTCTTCTATAAGGTAAGCGAAAATTGCTATGCCCTGTGAATTTTGTGACGTTCATTGAGTTACAGTAGTTTACAGCTTTTGAGATGCTCCCTCAACCCAGCTGAGTAGTTACACTGTTGTATCCCCAGGCAAAATGTATTGCAGCCTTTGCAGTTGTTGATATCAATTGTGCCCACAAAACAAACTCTTACACATTCACACGCATGTGTTTAAATAGCTGAATGACCATTAAAACAGTACTCATTGATGGAATCTACAAGTATTAAAAGATACATGGACACACTTCCAAATATGGCCATATTACTTAGGAACTGACCATTTCATTTTCAGTGGGGAGGGGGCCTGGAATTTTTATGAAAAAAATTCTGGCTCTCAAATATAGCAAAGAAACCAACCTATTATATTCATTATATCAGTTGAAAAACAATTATTTTGATGTAAAAGAAAAAAATATCCTTGCTCGAAAGAAAATGCAAGGCCCATCCTCCCCACCAAATATTAAATGGTTGGTCCCTTAAGGTTTATGTGCCCTTCTTGGTCATTACAGTACATATTTTGGCTATGTGACTTCTCATGAGCACAGCAGAAATTATACATTGAAAATAGTTCTAACTAACAGGAGTACCTAGATAAAAATTATTGTAATTACAAATATGTATAAATAGTTAATCAACTGCTCTAAAACAAGCAATTTAATATATTTTAGTTTTCAAAGCTTTACCAAAAATTGACAAAGTCCAAAAGATTCACATTTAGTTTGAATTAACTCACTAAACATGCAGTTGTAAAGTTGAGGTTACTCGTCCTCAACATCAGTGACCACTGTGGTTTGTATAGATCAACACCATTGTATGAAGACACCTATGCATGTACTATCATGTAGATTTACAGGCGAAGTTTCAGACTAGTTTGGAAATGTTTTAAACTTTGTCACTTTCTGGTGAGATTTTAGCAACTAGAAGAAGAAAAAAAATGGCTTGTTTAAGTGGCAGTTGATTAAGTAGTTTTTACCTATCTGTAATTAAAATGTCATCTAGCTACTCCAATCAGTTAAAATTAATTACAATGTATGATTTCTGCTGTGCTCATTTTAAGTAATATAGCCAAAATACATTGCATAATGACCAAGAAGGGCACATAAACCTTAAGTGCTGTGTGATACTTCCCATGTAAATTGTTCATTGTGACTTTTCCACTCAGAACAGAATCAAAACCAAGTCCCGCACAAACTTTGTGAATGAACTGGAATATGCTTAAGGGACCAACCATTTAATTGTATGCCAGCTCGAAAGAAAAAACCAGAAACCCAGAAAATTAAATTGTCAGTCCCTAATGTGAATATCGGAGAATGGGTTGAATATGAACAAGTTTGACTTTAGCAAAGCCTGGGAAAGTGGAGATAAATGAAAAAGTGAGAAAGATATATAAAATGTAAAGTTATGCTGTGATAGCTTGCATGTAGTCATGCACATTTAAGATCTGTGTGAGTTATAAAACCTTATGTTCTAATAACATTCAAAATGTATTTATTAGAGAAAATTCTACTTGTAGATAAACAATTGTTTAAAAACAATTTAAATGCAAATATGCATAATGAGAAATAGAGGATGCAGTTAAAACAAGAGAACTCAAAACACACACACATATATATATATATATATATATATATATATATATATATATATATATATATATATATATATTGCTTTGCACCAAACTCTTCATGTTCAGCCCTCACTTCTCCCTATTCTGTCCAAAAAAAGAAGTCACTTCTCAGTGTTCAAAGAAAACTTTTTTCAGACACAGGCCCAGGGCTGGTGCCTTGAAATAATTCCCATCCCCTGACTCAAAATCCACAAGCCCTGACTCCAATACCATGTGCCCAAAAGGGCCCTATATTTTACTAATATTTTTCAAACGACATTACACATTGCAATTGCTGTTCTTTAAATATGAAAAGAAATAGCCAAAATCATATTAAATTGACTTGTTAGTTTATTCAGGTCTCAAAATATTCATGTAAAACAATGTTTTCCTCCAGATGGGGTGTCAGCCAATTTCACATTTTGCATACATCTCTTTGGTGTTGAGCACTGATTACTCTGTTCATAAAGAAACTGTCATACATGCGTTATGTGCTGCATTAAGATGGTGTGACTTGACTGGGTCTAACCTAAACCGGTCAGTTCCGGTTGCAAACACATTTTTCTCTGTTAGTATGGGACACTTCTCACAGTATCTACAAAACATCTTCTCACAGCTCTCGTCATATCTAAGCCATTCGTAAGTCTCTTTCCATAAAGGCTGAAATATCCTTTCGCTTGTCCCAGCATCATATTTCTTGTTCTTCGCCGACACAGAATTTACCAAAGCATCGTCCGCTTTTCTCTCTTTCCCCGTATTTGGAGAACTTGGAGTAATTTCATTTTTTGCACACTGCAAAAATCTCAACAACTAAAATAAAGTCTGAGAGCCATGAGTTCTTTTCATATAAATCAATAAACAGAATATCTTTAAGGTTTTTAGTTAGCTTATGTCATAGTACAGCGGATGCATCAGAATGATAGAAAAAACATAATCCATGCGTCAATAGAATCTGCAACAGCAAACTCTTTGAACTAAATGGATTAAAACAGTGTAATAATATCTTATTCTTTAATGTGAAGAAGTTTGTCTTAGGCGCTTTTATAAGTAGCTAATCCCGTAGTTTATCTTAATTGTCATACAATCTCATAGGTGCCGATTAATAAGTTTAACCAATGTTGCCTTACTTTAGTAGAAGCATGAGCAAGGGGCAACTCAGTTATTATTCCTTGAAGCCAACTGAGCACTAATTATAGGTACATGTAACTCCAGGCAATCTGTTCCCCATTCATAGGTCACATGCCTCGTGTTGTACACAAAGTTTACAGCTTTCTATAGGATTACGGTCAGTAGACGAACTTCAAATGCTTAAGGGGCCCACATGGGGATAAATATTTATAATGTACTGGTTTTTCAACAACTTTAAAATAAAAGTCTGCATTTAGTTAGTGAGATTGAAGTTTTCTCAGGCAAATTTAGATTTTTTTTCTCGACGAGCCCGATGGGCTTTTCACTTAAAATATAGGAGGGGCCTGATCTTTAAATTAGAGGGGCCCCGGGCATCGGGCTATCAGATTTTTTGAACACTGCTTCTTCCTAAAATTCAAGTCAAACTTGACCCCTACTCAGCAGCCATGTTTGATGGCCGCAAAACTGAAAGGTGTTCAAGCTATGACACTTTCTATCAAATCTGATCAAATTCTATTACGTGGTTATTCAGAAGAAGTTATTAACGTTTTTTGTCTTTAATAACAGCAGTTATACTTGATGGCAGATTGGCATCATTTGTACAAGCTTTTAGTCTTTAATAACAGCAGCTATACTTGATTGCAGATAGGCATAATTTGTACAAGCTTTGTGTCTTTAATAACAGCAGTTATACTTGATGGCAGATTGGCATCATTTGTACAAGTTTTTTGTCTTTAATAACAGCAGTTATACTTGATGGCAGATTGGCATCATTTGTACAAGCTTTTGTAAAATCTTGTCAAATTCTTTTGAGTGGCGATTTTCCATTTTTATTAATGATGGTAATGTTGTTAAGGAAAATGCATCCCTAGTTTAACTAATTCTGGCACTTCTGGGCGACCATCACTCTTCAACCAACTAAACTGGTTGTCTACAAAATTTGAAAAACATACGCACTTCATTGTGCCTGGATTTACTTCAATAAGGAAAAAGTAATACTGAAAATTATTGATAAAAATATATTTATGACTTATTATACATATGAATACAATGCATTTGTAGTATTGGTTTATGTTACTTTAATTTCTAATTTAAATTAAAGTTGTGTGCAAAAATTAAATGTTTAGTGTGTGTGTGTGTGTGTGTGAGAGAGAGTGTGTAATTTGTTATAAAATTTGTTATAGTTCTTTTCATTGTAATTAAAAAAAAAAGTGTTTATTTCTAAAAGTGTAACTGCAAAACGTTTGTGAAAGGTTTTCTCATAGTTTGATGATGAAGGTATGTACTAGGAATTATATAAAAATCATCCTCTTAGATCAACACAGACAAGATTGGTTATGTTTTAGGAAAATTGTCCAAAGGATGAAATTTTTTAATTTATAAAACAAGTATCCAATTGGAAGAATATTTAATAAAAAAGTGTACTTACCTATCTTGAAGTTTAGGACATAAATCTATAAATTATGTCGTGAAACTGGTCGATGGAATAAAATTTCATATAAAGAAAGGAAATGTACCTAATGTCAGAATAACGTTTTGGGTGATGAATTCCATTACCTCGATAATCCATGTTCTCTCTCTCTTGCTCACTGATTTTTCCATCTCTTCCCTTTTTATTTTATCGTATAACAGAAGTTTGTTTGTACTTGATTCATATGCCTGTATGTATGATCTGAGTATGATTCTTTTTCCAATTAAGTTTTGCTATGTTCTATTCTTTTCTGCAACACATATCTTTCATTTACACAAAATGTCATCATTGTGATCTTTATTTGGACCGCTAATTACAGGCGCAATTAGTTGCGGTCTCTTTAAGTTAATATACATGTATAGGGTTTAGGACCATTGCAATCAATATAAATCAAGGTCTTAAATACAACTAAAAGAAGACAATGCCACTCATCCGTTTTGAAATTGAGACAACATCCCACCCGAATGTAATGTTTGTAATACTTATCATTCATCTAAACAAACGTGAAAATGTCATCTTTGATCCTTAACTGGACCACTAATGACAGGTGCAATTAGCTGTGGTCTCTTTAAATTATTAGCCTTTAATAAGTTTTTGTACAATAAATTGATGCTTGTTATTGATCACAAGTAGAATATTTGAAATATCGACAAATAATTGTGCTTATTTAAATTAAAGGACAAAATTATTTCATGTTTTGTGATTTCTTGCTGGGAATAGTTGTATTTTTGTTTTTAGCTTCACTACCTTTCATTTAAATAAGTAATATATTTCACATTTTTTATTAAAGTTTTCATACATTGTTTTCACCATTAATAATTTGTGCATCGCGTGTAATTCCGCAGTTTGGCCACAGCAGCATGAGATCACATGTGACTTATTTCATGATGGCAGCATCACACCTGTGGCATGGGTAAGTTACCTATAATAATAATGTTATTTTTAGTAGTAGTAGTACAGCTCTCCCTCGCATTAACACAGTAGTCGGGACCCATAATTGCTGACCACGTTATGTACTGAATCGCTTTATATCGAGAATTGCGATATGTATGGAACAGTGATATATTGAGGATATTGTAATATAACGCACAGTGGTATAGCAGGCACTATCAAAATTTGTTAAATAATGGTGTTTTGAAAAGTAAATGAAGCTATAAGACTAAGTTTCACCTTGTTTTATTTCAACCCATATTGTTATACATTGTGTGATTTTGGTCATGGGGTCCATAGTAGCACCATGTGATATCAGAACTGCTTTATAATGAGGCATGTTATAATGGGGGAGAGCTGTAGTAGTAGTAGTATCAAATTAAATGAATGACTGATGGAAAGTGACTCAATCTTTGATTTATACCCATGAAGTACGCATATGGTACCGTTGTTAATATTTAATAGACTCACAATTAAGTGTGATAATGAAAACTGCAGTAATTTGATACAAACAAACCAAACCCCATTACATGTTTTCCTGTTATCTGGTTATATTCTATTTATTTTAACATTTTGGTATTAATTTAAAGAACAGTAACTGTCACATCTACTCCATGTTCCCAATTGGGTATTTGAATAACATAATATTTTACTTACATTACATTTTTATCATTCAGATAAGTTTTTTCACTGTAGTTTCGTAGCCTATATTTTATTTTACTGATTATAGTGGATGGTATTGTGGACGTATTATACAGTATAAATGTACCGACTTTTAGTTTTATCTGAGCGATGATCCGTGTCGAAACCATGCACCTTACGACGTAGATTAGGCTGTGCTTGTACTATAAATAGCATTTCTATAATATTGCACTCGCCGTTAACAATTTTATTTTTCCAAATTAAAACGTTTGCGCAGACGGAACAAAGTTTGGTTTGAAATTTTGTAAGGTATAAAGGGATTAAATAATCCTCAGCTAGATAGTAACTGGCCCAGGTAAATACTTTCGAAGAGCGAAGGTGGTGTACGATTCAGAATAGTCCGAGTTTCCTCTGACCCTTCCCACCCCAAATGTCCAAATATCTAAAATAGGGTGGAAAGAGTGAGAGGAAACTCGGACTAGATTCAGAATGGAATGGGTGCATATGATAGGACCAGCTGACAGGCAATTAGCATTTTCGGTTAATAAAAAGATTACGAAATCTACACGTAAGTAAGACACTCTTAAAAAAAAACCCAACAAAAAACAATGTGCTTAAAAGACCGCGGCTGTCTCCACGATAGAACTTACTTCAAATATGCAACCAATGTGAAAAAACTAATTAAAGTTTCTTCTTGCTTGTATAACAGATGTTTAACATCGGAAGAGTTCCAAAGCATTCCAAATATCAAGGTCTTGTAAAAAAAGTAGACTGCTCCCTTGTCATACTTTTGACTAAAGTTACGAGAGGTGCGAGCATTTTTGACCTTGACATTGGACCATAAGGTTAGAGGCTAGCATCGTATCTGATGCATACCATATAGAGTGAACAACCGATCGTATAAATATTACGTAGACTTAATGAAAATTTAGGAACAAACTATTTTGATTTAAAAACACCCCCCCCCCCCAAAAAAAAAAAAAAAAAAAAAAACAACAGTGTGAGTGTATGTTGTTATGTGGGAGTGAGGCTGTTTTAGTTGTTTTACCTACTGGATATGTCAAGACAGTAATTACAGAAGCACTGCCATTTCTTACCCCAGCAAGTGGCTGTGTTATTGTTGTCAATGGCTTATACACCATTATTGAATAGCAAAAGGCCAGGTTTGGCGACAGGTGCGTCGACCTAGATAATACAGTAGTTAATGAGTTCTTATGATTGTAATGATATAGAAAATGTGAATGACCTTGACGTAGAGCTGAGAAGGAAATAGTACCACTATATAATACTTTATATGCTCCTCTATATACTATTCATTAAGATAAATCAACATAACACAGTCTCATCAGTGTAGACTCAAAACAAAGTTTGATTACTCAGTTGTAATATGGATATATATTTAGGATGTGGCAACAAATGGTTGAAAATACAAATGTCATTTAAGCATGAAAATGAAGTCATAGTGACCTGTTTTGGTATGATTGAGTTCATCACTTTGAAATATATCCATATTCCAATTTTCATAAATGTAAGTGATATGGGATCAAGATATTGAGTGTGTAACAAATGGAGAGTTTACAATGCAAACAACACTCATGCGAGAGAAGTTACAATGACCTACTTTTGGTGTGGTTGAGTTACTCTCCCCGAGACGCACACACACGATAAAATAGGGTCCAACATATTGTGGGTGCAATGAACAGATAAATAATAACACAAACGTTGCCAAAGCATGCACATTGGGAAACACTGACATAGTTTGGGCATGGTAGATTTGTCCTCCTTGATATAGATGCAAACACCAATTTATGAGTGTAGGTGCAGTAGGGTCCAAGATGTTGAGAACAGACAGCTGAAAATCCAGATCTCTCGAGCATGAAACTTGGGTTGCACTGACTTACTATTGATGCGGCTGAAATATTTTCATTGAGATATATCCATATGCAAATACTACTCTATACACTAATCACATACCAATTTTCATGACTGAAGGTCAAATAGGGTTCAGTATAGCAGAGGTGTAATAACTGCACAGCTAAAGAAAACAATATCACTAAAGCATGAAAATTAAGTCACATTGACCTAATTTTGGAATGGATGAACTACTCAAATTCTCCCTAAGATGCAACCATATTTAAATTTTCATAAGAGTGGATGAGACTGGGCCAAATATATTGAGAGCATAACAAACTAATGAACAATCAAACAGAACTTTGATAATAAGAGCTCTTCAGGATGATGTTGATCAGGAAATTATTCCTTCAGCTGACACATTTATTGGTCAGTCTTTTGATGAGGTCACTTTCTCTACTGCTATTGATCAATGGAAAGGTATTGATCACAGTGATCCTCTTTTTACAACTCATTCTCTCTATTCTAATCAGGATGACAAAAGACAATCACTTGTTGTCGAACAGGAACAAGGTCATCAGATATCCTGTTTGTTTCAGGGGGCTATTAGTGAAACTGAAGTCACACAAATCCCAGATTGTTACTTTGTGAAAAACGGGGTCCTTATGAGAAAATGGAGATCACCTGAGGTACCCCACTAGTGACGAGAGGTGAGTGAGCTATCAAATTGTCGTTCCGAGGTCCTATTGACAGGAAATTCTTAGTCTAGCCCATAAACTCCCTTGGCTGGTTATTTAGGAGTCAATAAGACTTATCACAAAATCTTGAATCATTTTTATTGACCGAAACTTAAAAGTGATGTTTGTAAATACATGTACTGTAGATCTTGTCACACTTGTCAAATGGTAGGAAAACCCAATCAGAAGATACCTAAGTCTCATCTGCAACCTATTCCTTCATTTGAAGAACCATTTAGTAGAATAGTGGTAGATTGTGTCAGTCCCTTAGTCAGGCAACCAATACTTGTTGACCATAATGTGTATGTACAATTCCTTTGAGAAATATTACAACTAAAACTATTGTAAAAGCTTTGGTAAAAAATTTTTTTTTACACTTGTTGGCCTTCCCAAATCTGTCCAGTCTGATCAAGGGTAAAATTTTATGTCTGGAATTTCCCAACAAGTTATGTATGAATTAGACATCCAACAGTTTAAATCTTCCGCCTATCACCATGAAAGTCAAGGAGCTTTGGAAAGATTTCATCAGACTTTGAAGAATATGATTCGGTCATATTGCTTTGATGCAGGAAAGGATTGGGATGAGGGTGTTCATTTGTTGTTGTTTGCTGTTAGGGAATCAGTTCAAGAATAATTGGGTTTTAGTCCTTTTGAACTGGATTTTGGACATTCGGTCCACGGACCGTTGAAGGTATTGAAAGAGAAACTTCTTTCAAATGAAGATTGTTCAGAGATTAATCTTCTTGACCACATCTCTGATTTCAAATATAAGTTGTCAAAGGCTTGTGAAGTAGCAAGAACTAATCTTTACACTACTCAGACAAAAATGAAATTAAGGTATGACAGAAATACAAAGGAAAGGTGTTTTCAGTCTGGTGAAAAAGTTCTGGCTCTACGCATACCTCAAAATCCTCTTTGGGCTAAATATTATGGTCCTTATACAGTTGAAAAGAAAGTAAATGACTTGAATGATATCATTAACACTCCTGGGAGGCAGAAACAGAAACAATTTTGTCATATAAATATGCTAAAGGAGTATTTTGACAGATATAGCACAGTTAATTATTAAAATAATTTTGTTGAACCTATCCCTCACAGTGAGGATGTAAACGATGGAATGCAATTTGAACCTAATGACTCTGGCTTAACCAAATTTAAGAATTCAGAAATATTAAACAATCTGGACCAGAAACTATCACATATACAACAACAGGAAAGAAAAGAACTAAAACATCTATTACATGAGTATGAGCACTTGTTTACTGATGTTCTAATACGAACAAATAAAATCTATTATGACGTTGATATTGTAGATTCTACACCTATGAAACAGCATCCTTGAAGGATGAATCATCTCAAGCAGTAATATTTGAAAAAAGAAATTCAGTATTTACTGGAGAATGATTTTATAGAACCAAGTAAAAGTAACTGGAGTTCACCATGTATTCTTGTGCTTAAACCAGATAATACATTCCGCATGTGTACTGACTATTTGGTAAGAGTACCGTATATATCATAAATAATACGAATGGAGTGGGGGCATAATTTTGGTAGTTGGCCCTGTTCGTCCTGGTGTTGTGGAAGAGTCCGTATTTGATACAGCACAAGGCCTTATCGGAACCGTCGCGTAAACAAATATCGTCTGCATCGTCTATAGTTTTATTTAATTAACATTCTACTTTCACTTCAAATGTCAAAGTCAACAACAAAAAACAACCAAAGAAGAGATTGCGCAAAAATGAATTAAATCAATCTATGAATATAAAGAAATGCACAGTAATCAGCTTTGGATAATAATAATAATAATAATAATAATAATAATAATAATAATGAAAATGTTATTACTGATCTGTTTCACTTGTTCCAAATGTTATCTTGTTCACTATTTTAAATGATTGCTAAATAGCTTGACTTCACTATATTATTTTTAATTTTTAAAAGGGAAATTATTTATTTGAATCCATATATTTTTTATTCAACATCCATATTTAAGTGCCCAAAATAACATTTCATCAGTCATATAGCCCCTTTATTGTTATTACACAAGTCCATTGTTATCTATGGCTGTCTTTATTTACATAGTTATAATCCAACAATAAATTCAATTTCTTTTTGTAAGCAAGATCAAGCATTATTTTTTAAATACATGAAAGATAAAAATTGTGCCTCCTATTATAATTGTGAATAGTCCTGTTGGTTAATTGGTTAGGTGGAGAATTATGTCCCTCCCCCCCCCCCCCCCCGATTTTTGGTACAAATTCTGTCCATTTGTACATTGTACAAGTTTTCATTTTAAAGATAACATACTTTTAAAAGTCTAGCTATAAATATTATGAATTTGGCTCTTGTATGGACAAAAATCCATTCTATAGGTAAGGAGAAACATATATTGTCTTGATGGGCAAAAACTAAAAATACTTTTTGGCCAAGTAAAATTGATTGGCACCGTCAGAGAGGGTTCAAGGGTTTATGATTTTATTTTGTTAATTTGTATTTTTGAATTTTTTTTTTTACATTTAATCTACAAATAAGACCATATTTCTGACAAGATTCGGACGTGATTTTGCATACAAGCCTCAATTGCCCATGCGATGTTTTTAACTACATCTGGAAAAGATTTCGCATGTAAACTTCCATCGTCTTGACCATTTATTTTTATCTTATCTGATCCAGACAATTATGCATGCAAGACTACATCATCTGGGCGATGCTTTTAACCACATCCGGAAAAGAAATTGAATGTAAACTTCCATCGTCCGGACCAATTTTTTTTATCTGATCTGGACAATATTTTGCATGCAAACTTGATTGGATTTGTTGTTGTTGTTGTTGTTATTGTTGTGGTGCACATAAGTTCTCAATGCTGGAAGAAGTATCGTCATCTGCAATTTTTCTCCCTTCCATTTACAGGAGGTCGCAAAGCCAAGGATTGCATTTCATTAGTGTGCACAGATCTCGTCCCAAGGTTTTGATTTCAAAACAAGTGTGCACCAATAAATTCTCAATTGGCTTCGAAGGCATGTAGCTCATTGTGGTCTTTCTGTTGCAAGCTTGTTTGATGATTTGTCTGTTTGTGCACAAAAATAATCATAACACAAAGGTTCTATTCAAAGCAATGAGTATAATTAAGCCTCATCAACAAAAGTGAACAGATGTATGTTGTTGATTTTATTTGGATTTAAAAACAAAAGAAAACAACTTGATCAAAGAGATTCTTGAGTGAATTCATACGTCAAATATGATAATTAGCTGAAGATCACGTGTACCCGTGGGGAGTGGTCAGCTCTCATGCCTAAATCAATTCCTATAAAAATATCCCCCCCCCCCCAGCCCCCAGCCTTACATACATGCATTCATTCAGTTCAATTAAATAGGTGTAATTAATCAAGTGCGTACACCATCGTTTTGATTTGTGTAACTTTTATCCTATCGTATGCTAAAAGAATATAACTTCAATTTTTTTTATTAATATTGAATCTGGTTACACTAACAAAATATGTAAATAAAAAAACTACAAGTGTGTGTTTATTATTATATATTAATTTTTTATTAAAAAAAATATATTTGTAACTACTACATTAGCCTGTTTCCCTGGTGAAATCTTCAAATATTACTAAGGCCGCTTATGTTTCAGAGGTTCTTAGGTTATAATAAATGCAGAGAATGAAGCGCATGGGGCGTTATTGACTGGAATGGGGGCGTTTTTGTGAAGAGTGTGGGTGTTTGTGATTGGAGATAATTTTGCAATGGGGGAGATTTGGTGAAAAGTGTGTGGGGGGGGGGTGTCAGGGGCGAGTTTTCAGTGGGGCATTTTGACCTGTTTCCACTTTGCCAACACTCTAGGGACTCTATTTCTGAGAAAAAGAATATTTGATCTAATGTAGCAAATATGCTTATCTGATCAAAATGTTGGATGTATTTGATAATGAGCAAGACCTATTTTCTCATCTGATTTCAATAAAACTTGGTAAAATGGTTCATATCATTTAGAGCTTGGATGAGTTTGATTATGTGTGACATCTACACATATTAGTCATGCTTTTTATCTGCAGAAAGTATTTTAAATCATTATGGACTGGTGTACTATTGTACGGCACAGCAACACAAGTAGGTTACTGAATGCTGAGGCAATTGGAGTAATGTACCTTGCCCAGGGAAAGGGTACACTACAGTAGCCAACCCAGGCTGATCTGATGGTAGGATTCAAACATGCAACCTTTAGATCCTGAGTGCAGCATACTAACCATTGATCCACTGCAGCTCATGCCTCCATTAGTTGCCTATTATGACATGCAGAAGAGTGCATCTGGCCTTTTTTACATCACCAATCCCACAAGGGATTAAAATTAACTTACTATAAAACACAATTGGAAAATAAAATAAAATTAGCCCACAGGGAAATATGGTATGCAAATCTGGGACAAAAATGAAATTAATGTGAAAACACTGAAACAAATAGTCAAAATTACCCATCTGACTTATATAACTTAACAGCTGGCCATTTCATTAAGCAGTAAGGAGGCATATGTAGTATTGTAAGAAAAGAATGCTATACAATAATCTCCCAACTTTTATCTTATCAAATCTGATATCAAGCTTGGGGGATTATTGCATAGGGATTATGCCAACTGTATTCAAATCAATCTCATATCAAGCTTGGGGGATTATTGCATAGGGATTATGCCAACTGTATTCAAATCAATCTCATATCAAGTTTGGGGGATTATTGCATAGGGATTATGCCAACTGTATTCAAATCAATCTCATATCAAGTTTGGGGGATTATTGCATAGGGATTATGCCAACTGTTATCAAATCAATCTCATATCAAGTTTGGGGGATTATTGCATAGGGATTATGCCAACTTTTATCAAATCAATCTCATATCAAGTTTGGGGGATTATTGCATAGGGATTATGCCAACTGTTATCAAATCAATCTCATATCAAGTTTGGGGGATTATTGCATAGGGATTATGCTAACTGTTTAAAATCAAAATTTACCTGTAGTGATGCAATGACCATACCAGAACCATGCTTGTGACTACAGCCCTCATATTTATGCTGTCATTTTTGCTCATTGAAACAAAATTGGAAGTATGCCCCCCCCCCCCCCCCCACTTCCCGCATACATTTATGATTTTTAGAGTTTTATAATTATGGAAGTTTAATTACATTTTGTCAATAATTAGTCACATGTGATGACACTTGTGACCGTTCAAACCACAGCCACTGAGAGCAGACTAAATAACACCAATTGTCATTTGGTACACTGTCAATACATAGTCTGTCTTCTGCAAGTTAACCGCCCATTAAATTGACAATATATGAAATGAACTGGACAATTCTTAAATCCTTGCATTTGAACTTTATAAATTTGTACAGAGGAACAGAACTTATAGTTGAAAAGTTTTATGAAAGAGGGGCATGATCTTGACATCAAACTTAATAATAATTGCATGAGTTCAATCAAGACCACAATCTCAAAGATTCAAACTAGGCATTCCATCCCATGGGGCTCTATATGTAAACTGTGAGTAATTGATGACCTAATGACCTGTAAAGACCCCTAGCAGCATGTCAGCAGGGAACCAGATGTATCTAGATCCAGGAATTATAGGCCAGTTTCTAATTGGTAATGAGCCACTAATCACATAACAATTACACATCTGTTAGAAACTAAGTGACGAAGATAAATGCACTATTATTATTATTTTTATTTTTATTGAGTTGAAACATGTATGTATTATTGTGAAATAATTTATGCAACATCATTTATTAAGTGAAGACTTTTGCTGTCCATTTACCAGTGAACATGTTTTGTCTAACATCTTTTATGTTGTAACATGGAGTATCATTTAAACATATATACATATTATGCTACTACTACTACTTCTATTACTACAACAACTAGTACTACTACTGCTAATAATAATAATAACAATATTACTAATACTAATAATACCTGCATTAATAATTTGGTTATGTTCAGTGAATTGTCGAGTTGGACTTAATAGCTGAATGTTCAACAGCTGTATGAAATGACAACATCCTTAATATATAGATACATGTATTGGTTGGAAAAGTTTAGTTACCACAAACTGAACCTATATGAAATGATCCAATATTACTTTTAAGCAATCTAGATTTTGCAGTATGACATAATTTTACATTATTTTCCCTTAAATTTCATTTTAGGAGCTGTATGCTGTACATTCATTGATATTACTGATGTAATTTATGTTATCATAGAAGTGCTACTGCAACTACTGGTACCATAAAAATCAACATGTATCGACAAAAACTTCTTCAATCACAGAATCACTACATACATACTCACACATGTCAATAGAGAATGCAACAATTTTAAATATCTAGGCATGAAGTGACATATGCACTTTATAAATGTATCAACAGTTGTCACGTTATAGATAAAACCTTAAAAATTTGGGCATGTCATTCACAAGTTATTTTAGATATTTGTGTTGAAAAGAAATAAGACTAAGTAAGCTTCCTACTGAGAAATCAAAATTGTTGAACAAAATTTAGAGGGAGTATAATAATAAATTTTAATACATTCTCAGCAATTGGAATATATGATTTCTCTTTACTGTCTCTTACACCTTTTAACATTATATAAACTTTTTCATACTGTATGATCAAAATATGATGAAAACAAAATTCCATAACTTTCTCCACATGTAACATGGATACCCGCCAACTTTCTTGATGTTGAAGTGTATTACACTTAAAAATAGGAGTTTTGGCACAGCTAAGGGAATGAAAATCTACACTGAATAACAAGTTATTTTTAATATAGTTAACTGGATATAGTAACCACTTTGTTTTGCAGGAGTTTCAAAATTGAAGTAAAAAACATATATATATATATATATACACACACATAAACCAAACAGCAGAAAGTGCTATCCCTGGATCCTACAGGAGGATGCATGATAATGTGAAATGAATTTTTAAATATGAAGAAAGAATGTAATAATATTATCATACAGGTTTGTGAATTTTGAATTTGTACTCTACTAAGATTCAAACCCAGGTCAGCAGGTTACAGCATGCATTGTCTTGCCTGCACACATCAGGCAAGGTGATGGGTGCCGTAAACCGCAGACCCAGTTTAGAATCTCGAGTACGAATTGAAAATTCTATAATCTGTATGATATTCTTTCTCCATATACATGTGTATATATATATATATATATATATATATATATATATATATATATATATATATATATATATATATATATATATATATATATATATATATATATATTATTGATTCTCATAAAATAAAACTGTTAACTTTACACAATAATAGAAAATGTTACAAGAAGCCAGTTATTTTAGCATGACTGTATCAATGCCGCTGTAAGTTTTATTTTTTTTATTTAGTCTAATTCATTTTATTCATTTTTCAAAAACAAATCCCAAATCTAGTGCCAAAAAGTTATATCATAATATATGTCCAGATTTTATCTTGTGATTTTCATTTTCCAGATCTTTAGTTCAAACTGCTTTTAACCATCCTGGTTTGCCAACAGTGTGTCAAATCAAAAGTAGTTATATTGCATTCTTCTGTATCAACTGTGCAATAAAACCTTATCATTGCTTGTTTATACCTTAATGGAGACATTAATATTGCTTTAAAACTTTTCAGAAATCAGAATATTGCTTCGAATGAGACAACCATAGAAGCATTTTAGAATATGCATCTCCCTCTTTTGTTATTGATGCAGTTTTTGGAATTTCCGTTTTCCAAACTCAATCATTTCATGCAGGTTGGTAGTTCATGTCTTTTTCACATGACATACCATGACTTGGTAGGTATGAATATATAACAAGTCTGGAAATAATAACGTCCATACCATTTGGTGTTCTTAGTGAGATTTTGGGAGGGAAAACAGATTTTTGAGTGTAACTCTATCATTCAAAGCAACCATCTCAGATGCAGGTCACAAATGTATTGTCTTCCCTATACTGATTCCAACTTTTTTGACTCATTTTGTCTGGTCTTAAGAAACCATTCATAAATTTTAGTGAGGTAATACAACGCTGAGCATCAAACTCTCTCTCCCTCTCTCCTTTCATGAAAGCTGCAGTATATTAAACTTCATGTTCTGGCTAATACTTGCCATTTTTTTTAAAAATTAAGGTAGTTGAACAAATACCAGCACATAATTAAAACCTTTTTCCTTAGTGAGTTCAGTAACAATTTGTAACACATACAGTTTATTGTTATGTGCCTTTTTATGAAATAAAAGGGGGAATGGGCATCATAGTATTTGGGGTTTTACTCTATCCATCCATGTGCAAGTCTATTCATCCCCCTTTTTTTGTTGTTGCACTCTACAGCTCTAAAAACCTCTTTGCAATAAGTTAATGAAGTCAAGTGCTTAAAGTCATGGGTCAATATTTTAAATTTTCAGTAATGCTTTCCTTTCTGCCCTATTACTCTCAAGCAGTTTGAGATAAATGGATGAATCTTGGTATAATTATATGTGATGTGCTGCATACTATATTTTTGTGTCCAGTCTTCTAAAGCAATGTTAGTGGTCAATATTTAAAGATTTGTTTCACCTTTGTGTTGGCTCTGTAACTAAAAATCTATTTGAGATGAATGGATGAAACTTAACATACATTGCATAATTACTAGAAGGTGTCTCATATACCAAATGTAGGACTCGAATCTGGTGGCCAAAATTATGCGTAAATTTTTTAAATTTTTTTAAAAATATAAATTAAAAGTTGCTTGTAAAACAAAGGTGAATATTGGAAGACTTATTTTTTATCGACTAGACTTCTGGCTGCATACCACAGTAAAGGCTATATCAAGGTCACTGATCAGTACAACTCACCTTTTTTTCCCTTTCTGTTCTATTACTTTAATGCCTTTGAGATAAAGCCATAAATCTTTATATGAAAATGTGCTATGTATTACATTCCAAGTCATATTTATAAGGCCTAGTTCAAATGTCGTTATCACTTTTTGAATGTTCTCCAACTCTAGAGTTATTTGGTATGGAGGAATAAAGCCAAGTAAAAAAAACATTGTCAAAGTAAATGCTGACTACCACAATCAGAATCACATTTTTAAGGTCAAGGTCTGTTTTTAACCTATTTCTTTTTCTGTCATGTAACTGGCTTTTTAAAATAGGGGAATGAAGCTTGTTACACATGTATAGCTAATAGCAGGCATTTTGAATCCCATATTTGCCATCCAAACTTTATAGTCAAGGTCACATCTCAACATTACTTTCTTGGTTCCTGTATTATAACTCTAGAACCATTTTAGATAGAGGAATGGAACTTGCTATGTTTACATATCGTTAACAAAGAGGGTGTTGTGTGGCAGAATTTGGATCATAGCTTCTGGATTTAGGTCACATTATCAATTTTCATGTCTGCTGAATAACTATACACTTTCTAGATCTTTGTACAAAATCTCAGTGTCAGTCGATGTTATTAATTTTTTTATAAATTATTTGCTGCCATTAACATGGTAGTCTGGGTTAAAAAAATTCACTGTAAATTGTCCAACTGAATTACAATACAATTTGAAAACTATCATGTAAATATTGATTTCTTCTCTGGTAACAATAAATCAATCAGCACAAAACATGGGTATTATTCAGAAGAATCACTAAATTTAGTTTACAATAAAATTGTGTTAATAATATACTTGATTTGTTAATATTGATCTGAATTTTTTCAGATATAAACAAACCACCAAGCACCATGGGACATCATGAAGAACACTACGACAGAAGAATATATACTATTGGAAACCATGTGCTATATTTCACGGATGATATAATCGTTGAAACTGATTGGGTTACAGGAGTTGTGACCTCTGAGCACTTGAACTGTACAAGACGAAGGAGTTTAAGATGTCACCAAAATCATTCAGACTCTTGAGTGCATCCTTCAAGAATATTATACCTGCAGACTTTGTACTTCCATCATCCAGAAAAAAACTAATAATAATAAAAAGACTGATAAAAGAGATATATGTTTTGCTAGAGTAAACATTATTTTATGAATGAAGAAACATTAACAGTAAATCGCCATGCAACAGACTTTTATAGTCATAGACATTTTTTTTTTAATGATGCAAAAATGACAAATTTAGTTAGATTCAATGGAATCACCCATCAGACCACTAAGAATATATACATATATATATATATATATATATATATATATATTATATATATATATATATATATATATATATATATATATATATATATATATATATATATATATATATATAAATATATATATATATATATATATATATATATACTAGTTTTACGTGGGTTGCGGGATTTCATCCTGAAAGTGGGGTTACGGGAAGGCAGTCATCTAATTTCAATTTCAAATCAAAAGATATATATATATGTTTATTTACTCATATAATAACTATATATATGTTCAAATTCAGTATATATACTTATTTATTAACCCTATTCATATTTTACTTAGCGGGCAGATATATAAATATTGTGGGCAGATTTGAACTTTGAATACAGAATACGAAATGTTATACATCGCATTCTTCCCACAAGGATGAAATTTATTAGCATTCTGCCCACAGATACAGTGCAGTTATATAAAGTTCAGACTACCGACGACGTGATATTGTGATACCTTAAATGGTCTATAATATATTGAGTCTGAAATATTTTAATATCACATATATGGCCACTTATCCATATACAAACAACAAAATTCCATTTTTTTTCAATCAACGCGGAGAGAATTGTATAAATTCACCCCGCAAACATATAGACAATTGGAAAGTCCTTGTACTTTTCCACTGTTTGATGGAAAGCATTGTATGATTGTATTCCAAATGTAACAAATTATGTTGTCATTTTGTTGATATATATGTGCCAGTTTTATGACAACTTCTGCGTATGTTTCATATTTATTATGAAGATGATGACTTATTTGCTGCTTCTTGATGAAGTCTTGGCTTCTCTTAGACCGATACTATTATGGTACCGCATATATATATATATATATATATATATATATATATATATATATATATATATATATATATATATATATATATTGTTATGTATGATGTTTATATAATATTATAAATATTTTAGGAAATTATAAATGTTTCTTCACTTTAATATTTGCTTAAATCTTAATGTTATCAGGAAAAACATGTTTAACTAGTGTCCTTGAATTAGGTTGTTTTGATCAATATGTTTTCTCAATTTGAAGGTCAAGGTTGATTTTTGTTTACAAGTAAAATTCCATTAAGATGACACATGTTCTAGAACATTCTGTCATGTGACCAATCTTTATATATGCCATGTTTGGTGGACATTTATTCAGTTTTGACATTACCATCAGTCTTGTAAAGAGCTATTACAGTTGTGAAAATTCATTCCAAATTCTAAGAGAGGAATTATTTTAAATATTCATTGGATTATAACAGTGCTCATAAACTTTGGATTTTGGATTTTTAATTAATGATTTTGGAATTTAACTGAACTTATTCAGAGATTTTGGAATACTTCATTTTGACATCAGCACATCAATATTTCTAGTACATCAGGACTTTGGAGACCATTAGCACATCATAACATTCAAGGACACAGCCGTGAATTCGGAACATTCTATATTTAGGACTTGTGATTAGAACAATCATTCTTATTGGATTATTAGGATTTCAAAACTCATTACTGTAAGTGACTTTTTGATTTTTCATTTTAATTATCTAGTAATAAATTGCTTGTTGATTTTTACTTGATTTGTTGGTTTCACTTTCTTTCTGTTACATTTTTCTTAGACCATAGAGTCGTAACAATATATATATTAAAACAAAATCTGTGTGATGATGGTATCATCAATATGCAAGAGTTTATGTAGCAACTTATCTGATCTTTAATGTCAGCTTATGTAGCAGCTGATACCACATTCAATATCAGATAACTTTAGTAGCAACTAATACTATCTTCAACGTCAGATATGTTATGAAGCAACTGATACTATTGTCAATATGCAAGAGTGTATGTAGCAACTTAATCTGATCTTTAATGTCAGATAGCTTATGTAGCAGCTGATACCACCTTCAATATCAGATAACTTGAGTAGTATCTGATACTATCTTCAATTTCAGATATGTTATGAAGCAACTGATACTATCTTCAATATGAAAGAGTGTATGTAGCAAATTATTTTACCTTTAACATCAGATAGTTTATCTAGCAACTGACAACACCTTCAAAATCAAATAACTTATGTAGCAACTGACAACACCTTCAAAATCAAATAACTTATGTAGCAACTGACAACACCTTCAAAATCAAATAACTTATGCAGCAACTGACAACACCTTCAAAATCAAATAACTTATGTAGCAACTGACAACACCTTCAAAATCAAATAACTTATGTAGCAACTGACAACACCTTCAAAATCAAATAACTTATGCAGCAACTGATACCACCTTCAAAATCAAATAACTTATGCAGCAACTGATATCCCCTTCAACATCAGATAATGTATGTGGCAACAAATACTATCTTCAACATCAGATATGTTATGTAGGAACAGGTGCTGTCTTCAATATGCGAGAGTTTATGTAGCAACTTATCCGACCGTTAACATCAGATAGACTATGTAGCAAGTGATACAACCTTCAACATCATATAACTTATGTAGCAACTGATACCACCTTCAACTTATGTATCACTGATACTTTCTTCCACATCAGATAACTTATGTAGCAACTGATATCACTCTCAATATCAGAAAGCTTATGTTAGCAACTGATACCACCTTTAACATAAAATAGTTTATATGGCAACTGATACCAACTTTAGCATCAGATAACTTATGTAGCAACTGATATCACTCTCAATATCTCAATATCAGACAGTTTATGTTAGCAACTGATATCACCTTTAACATCAAATAGCTTATATGGCAACTGATACCACCTTTAACATCAGATAACTTAATTTAGCAACTGATACCACCTTCAATATCATATAGCATATGTAGCAACTAATACCACCTTCAATATCAGATACCATATGTAGCAACCAATACCACCTTCAACATCAGATAACTTATGTAGCAACCAATACCACCTTCAACATCAGATATGTTATGTAGGAACATATACCACATTCAGCATCAGATAGCTCATGTAGCAACCAATACCACCTTCAACATCAGATATGTTATGTAGGAACATATACCACATTCAGCATCAGATAGCTTATGTAGCAACTGATACAACCTTTAACATCAGACAACTTATGTTAGCAACTTATATCACCTTCAGAATCAGATAAATTATTTAGAAACTGATACTACCTTCAACATCAAAAAAGTTATGTGGCAACTGATACTATCTTCAACATCAGATATGTTATGTAGCAACCATATATGTTATGTAGCAACTGGTGTTGTCTTCAATATGCAAGCGTACATGTAGCAACTTATCCAACCTTTAACATCAGATAGCCTATGCAGCATCTCATGCATTAAAAACAGCAGACTCTAATAAAATTTAATATGGTTAGAAAATAAAGTGATCTCAACACTTGTTATTGTATATGCATCATTTAAATAAGTAAATGATATGTACTTAAGTCGTGCACGGCAAATATGTCTAATAGTAAACATAAGTATGATAATTCTGTGGGAGTTCTTGTCGTCTTAGTCCTCAACTACAGCTTTGTTTTTTTTCGCATTTAGCTTTATGTCTTGAACAACATGGCCTGTGCTGACATGAAAATTGGTGGCTGTATTTTTCTTCTGGAGTACTTATCACAACATCAGTGGAAAGATGCTCTCCCCAATTTTAAAATGCAGTTTAAGTATGATCATGTACCAGACCGTTGGATAGAAGTAGTCCTAATGTATTACATGTATGTATAACTTACAGTTTTAACAGTCATGAATAGTGAGGGGGAGGAAATTTGAAGATGGAGTTAGACAATTTTGCACAGATTTAATTTTGTTTTAAAATAGGTGCTTAAATTGTCTAACTCCATCATCAAATTTCCTCCCCCTCACTATTCATGACTGTTAACTGTAAGTTATACATACATGTAATATGTTTGGATAGAAGTAGTCCTAACGTATTACATGTATAACTTAACTGACCTACTGCAGCCAAAATTAATAGATACCTTTCTTGTCTCAATGCAAGCCATCCGCAAAGTTTCATCACAGTTTGTGGCATAGGGCTCAAGTTATTTTGCAGAAACCATTTTCCTTCTGGGAGTCCATTTGGTGCTGACCTTTGACCTTTTAAAATCAAAGTCAATAACGGTCTCAACAAGGAAGCCATCTACAAAGTTTAGTCAAAGCATGTGGCACGGAACATTAATAGTTTTGAGGAAAGTATTTTACCTTCTTTCAGCCCATGTGACCTTGACCTTGACATTTTGACCCAAAATGAATAGGTGTTTCTTATCTAAAATGCAAGCCATCCAGAAAGTTTGTCAAAGTAGGTGATAAAGTAGTAAAGATATTGTCTTGACCCATTTTTCTTCTTAAAGTCACTATGACCATGACCAACCATTTAAGCCCCCAAATCAACAGGTGTCTTTCTTATCTGAAACACAAGCCATTTACAAAGTTCGGTTAAGGTATCTGGTATACGTCAAGTCAACTGATCATGTGGAAACAGCTTTCTGTCTTTCAGTCCATGTGACCTTGATCTTTGACCTTTTGAGCCTGAAATCAATAAGTTTTTGCCTTTCCCCAAATACAAGCTATTCACAAAGTATGGAAACAGCAGATGGTGGAAAACAGATTTTTTGATAGGTCTAACATGTGTGGGTCACTATGGGGACAAGATGGAAAATCTCATGTTAAAAATATCCAAGGTTTAAAATGATGGGTCAATATAGGGTCAAGACAGAAAATGAAATGTTAAAATATATTAGGACAAGATAGGAAATGTAATGTTAAAAATGTCTACAGGTTTAACGTTAGGAGTCGCTAGTAATATAGTGAGGCAATATAGACCCAAATGGGAATTTAACATGGGAATGGCACTTTGTCATCGATGTGAATTGAACATTTGTCCGCCATCTTCTGGGTTTATAGCGTCAAGATGGGAAATCCTATGTTAAAAATTGGTTCATAGGTTTCACATGATGAGACTGTGTGGTTGGAAATGTAACAGTGTATGTTTCAAGTGGTTTGTCATCACACCAGTGCTAATCTGAATGTGAAGCTCACTCCACAATGATGCTCTACTGGCTGAAAAGAGTTTCCTGGAATTCATGACAAGACCATTTCTTCCTTTTAATTACAGAGTGTTGAAACCATCTTTGATTTTCTTCAGTGATAACAAGATTTTCAAATTAAATGTGGAGTAGGACACATTGGATGTCAACTTGGCATTATTTTCATTTAGGATCAACAATGCATCTAAAGAAGGTTTCTGGTGGAAACCCCATGTTGATCATGGTGGCCATATTTGACATTAGATTGGCACCATTTCTATTTAGTACCAAGTAGACATCATAAGAAGTATTTTGGTGCAAGTACAAAGTCGATATGACCAGCCATCTAGGAGAAGTAGTGATATTAAGATCTTGAAAATAACCATTGTTGCAGTCATATTAGAAGTTGAATCAGCACCATTTTCGATTATGACCAACCAGACATCATAAGAAGTCTCTCAATGAAAACCCCATGCTGACATGACCATTCATTCAGGAGAAATAGTGATTACAAGATTTTCAAGATGGCCAATGTGGCAGGCATATTAAATGTCTGAACAGCACCATTAGGACCAACAAGACATCAATAGAAGTTGTTTAGTAAAAACCCAATGTTGATACAACTATCCATTCCGGAGGACTAGTGATAACAATATTTTCAAAATGGCCACTGTGGTGGCCATATTCAGCATCAGATCAAAACCATTTTCATTTTGGACCAACTGTGCATAATAAGAAGTCATCTGGTGAAAACCCCATGGTAATATTACTTTTCATTCATGAGAATTAGCAATAACAAGATTTTAAAGATGGCTACTGTGGCAGCAATATTGGACAGCAGATTAACACCGTTTTCATTTAGTACCAACTTGACAAGTATTCTGGTGAAAACCCCATGGCAATATTACATTTCATTCAGGAAAAGTAGTGATAATATTTTCAAGATGGGCACTGTGGTGGCCAAATTGGATATCAGATCGAGCCCATTTTTATTTAGGACCAATTAGACATTACATTAAGTCTTTTAGTGAAAACCCCCATGTTAATATGACCACCCATTCACGAGGAGTAGGGAAAGCAAGATTTTAAAGATGGCTGCTATGGTGGCTACATCAGCATCATTTTTCATTTAGGACCAACTACACCATGGGATGAATGTGTATGTAAAGTTTCATGGCAATCCTCCAAGTAGTTTAGGAGGAGTAGCAATGACAAACTTGTGCTAATGGACAGATGGATGAAGGACGATAGACAACAGACCATCCCATAAGCTCTTCTGGTCTATGACCAGTAGAGCTAAACATTGGCAGATTTAAGGAAAAAGGTTTGGAAAATAAATACAGATAGGAAGACGTTAGGAGAAAAGTATAAATGACCCAAGTGAGTTCTGCTCTGCTACTATACTGCTAACCACTCTCTTAATCATAGAAAAAGGAAGACAGGAAGATATAGAGAAGGTGCATAGGTAGGACAAAGAAGAATAACAGGGAACAAATTGCTAGGCCACAGGTTCTACTTATAATACCATCTTCTCAATCGGGAAGAACTTCCTACACTACCATCACTGTCACTGTGCATTAGCAGCCGCTGGAATGGTATTATCAAACACAAAAGCCCAAGTAATAATAAATGTGTATTGAAATGAAATGTGAAGAACATGAACATACAATAAATGTGTGTTGAAATGAAATGCAAATAACATGAACATACAATAAATTCAGTACAACAACAGTGCTCTAAATCCAACAAATGTATTCTCAAGCTACACAAGTTATTGTTTAAAATAAATATTTACATTCTTCTTCTTAATATATCAATCAATCAGGAAGATTAATAACAGAACAATAACCAGCAGACACATGTACCTATGCATACATGTAAATATACAAAATATCCCCAGAAACAGTCATGAATGCAAATGTTAAGAAATATCATGCACCATATTAGACAAACAGATACACAAACACACATGCCATATTGGTAAATAAATAAAAACCAATGTAAGGCACCTGACTCTAAGACTAAGACTTGTTTAAATTTTGCCTTTTGAAAAGATCTAGAACCATGCCAAAATGTTAACATTTAAAATCTGTGCTTGAATAATAAACCTAATCATTTCATATGGCATGTTTTATTTAAGAGCCAAAGTGCAGAGTCATCGCTCTTCTTTAATTTGAATTTTCAACTGGTGCAGCCTTTCAAATAGATATAACAGAATGTATGTATAGTTACAGCTTTTTGTTGACTCTTGTTATGATCACACTAAATAGCCCAAATCAATTTGGAATAGCAATCACCTTGAATATGCCGAACAAATATTGCCATATCTAGCAGACCTACTATATACAAAATATACAAATAAATTGAATGCAAATGTTAACAAAGTTATGTCAAATCAGTTGTACCAGTAAATACACTGAAATATGTTAATCACAAACATACATACACATCAATCATGCCAGTAAACGTCACAGAAACTGAAAGAAGAAAATAAAAGTTAGCATAAAATACAAATACAAAAAGATAACATGTACATATACACACCCATGCTGGCACACAAGACAAACAAATAATAATATGGACAAAATGGATGATTACAACATCACCTTCTATGTGACCCAGACCTCAACCTTGACATGAATTTTTGCAATTCTGAAACATGGATGATTACAATATCAGTGGTATATGACCTTGACCTTAATCTATGCAATAACATTATCAAAAAGGTATAGATTCCATGACTGACTGTTGAATCATACCATTTCAGTAATTTCAGGAGATGAATATCATTGTGATGGTAACTACAATCCAGAGTCTTGAAACCCTAGTGTGTACATTTCATTATTCACCAAAAACACAGCAGTTATATCTAGAGAGTGTCTTGCATGACCTATCTAAGTCCGAAACTTCATGCCATCTTTAATTTAAAGCAGAATCAAAATATGCACAGGATTTTTATGTAATGAAATAATATATTAAACAAAAAAGGCCAAACATTGTTTATAGATATTTGAAAGACCTAATACCACAATACCAGAATCAGTCACATGCACTGAAAGAAATCATGATGTGGATCATAGAGAAAGCCAAAGGATGAAAATGAACTGCAATTATATTCTCTGGTTAGTAGAAAATTGCATCTGCAAGACCACTCAATTGCAGCATATCACATGGCACAACATACAGTATGCTTTACACCTGTTAAATTTTGCCTTGATAAAAGATCTGGATCCATGATGATAATGATGATGATTGAATTCGAGTCGTGTGCGGCCATTCGGCCATGTACGACTATTTACCCCCATTGCATGCGAAGCATGCAATGAGGGATTAAACTGTGCTACGCACACTTATTATTTTCGTCCAGTGGGATACAGAGCTGCAATCCACTAGACGGAGTTGATGCGTGTATGGTCGCTATTTTCGCACCGCTCCATGGTTTCCCCACTAAGGGGGTTCATTGAAGGAGTGATATGGAGGGGTGCGTGTATTTAAATTCTAAGTTTTTTGAATATTTTTCCTGTTTATAGGAATAGGACTAAAATGTTTACAGGATTACTTATTTGTTACCTTGGCTCTGTCAGGGCGCTGCAAAGAAGGCAAGGGTTGGCAGGCTGCGACATCGCGTCCCAGGGGGGCTCCGGCTGGTCCAGGGTTATTTAATGTTTATTGATTTAGATATTTTGGCAGAAAGGAGTAAAGATTTGTTGAGAAATGACAAATTTGGAAGGTTATGTTTATACCATATGGCTGTGGTTATTTGTTAGTGGAGAAAAAAAAATAAATTTTTTTTAAAACATTTTGAGAGTTGCCACTTTGTGTAGCTGGGCCTGATGGTCCAGGATTTAGAACCACCTTATGTTGCTTATTTAGTTGTACAGGTTTTTATCTCTTAGTCTTTAGTTTTAAATTCTAATTATCCTACTTAATATTAAAAACGTTTCAGAAATTTGGTAACCGCCTTGTGCAGTTTTGGGCCCGATGGTTTGGACTTAGAACCACTTTATGCATTGAATTAACTAGGGGTTTATATGCCTATCTATATTCTTGAGTTAAAATATCCAATTTTTGTGCCACCTTGTGCGGCTGGGTCTGATGGTCAGGGTTTATCACCACCTTATATTGTTGTTAATATTTTGGGGTATAGTTGGTATCTTTAAATAACATCCTTATGTTAATTAGTTATTTTGATATTTTTCCACTTGAATGCCACCTTGTGCGGCAGGGCCTGATAATCAGAGTTTATGATCACCTCATTGTTTTGACAGTTTAGGGTTGTAAGAGCCTAGTTTCCATTCCGTATCTTAAAAAAAAAAAAAAAAATAAAAAAAAAAAATATAAAAAAAAAAAAAATTGCGAGAGAGAAAGAAAAAAAAAATAGAGAGAAAGAGAGAGAGAGAGAGAGAGAGAGAGAAAGAAAAATACTATCTCAAGACGAGTCTTCCGGCCCCAGCAAGGATTCAGTCCTGGCATGCCCGTCTGGTTCCAGGCACCAGTGCTTTGGGTAGCAGAAAATCCTACAATCATTCCGACCTTGAGGATACGCAGGGATTCTGCCCAGGTGTATGCTAGTATGATACCTAGCACCTGTTTAAAAGCGTGACCAAAAAACTCGCATTAGACCAAAGCCCAATCCGTATGACAGAGGTTTAGGTTAATTGTTTAGTAGGGTATCGGTGTTGTTATGGTATATAATTTGTTAAAGCAGAGAGAGAGAGAAAAAAAAAAAAAAAGACTATCTCAGGACTAGTCTTCCGGCCCCAGCAAAGATTCAGTCCTGGCATGCCTGTCTGGTTCCAGGCACCAGTGCTTTGGGTAGCAGAAAATCCTACGATCACTCCGACCTTGAGGATATGCAGGGATTCCGCCCAGGTGTATGCTAGTATGATACCTAGCACCTGTTTAAAAGCGTGACCGAAAAACTCGCATCAGACCAGAGCCCAATCCGTACGACAGAGGTTTAGGTTAATTCTTTAGTAGGGTATCAGTGTTGTTATGGGATATAATTTGTTAAAGTAGAGAGAGAGAGAGAGAGAGAGAGAGAAAAAAAAAAAAAAGACTATCTCAGGAAAATGTCATACACAAATACACAAATAAAAAAATACAATCACAAACACAGATACACATCAATCATACACATAAATCATACAAGTAAACATCACGCAAAACTGAAAGAAGAAAAGAAAGATTAACAAATAAATATGCATAAATGTAGATGGGAAAATGTCATACACAAATAAATAAATACAATCACAAACACACATACACATCAATCATACAGGTAAACATCATGCAAACTGAAAGAAGAAAAGAAAGATTAACAAGTAAATATGCATAAATGTAAATGGGAAAATGTCATACACAAATAAACAAATACAATCACAAACACACATACACATCAATCATAGAAGAAATCATTATGCAAACTGAAATAAAAAAAGAAAGATTAACATAAATATGCATCAATGTAAATGGGAAAATGTCATACAAAAATAAACAAATATAATCACAAAAACACATACACATCAATCATACACATGAATCGTACAAGTAAACATCACGCAAAAAAAAAAAAAGAAAAGAAAAAAGAAGACTACCTCAGGACTAGTCTTCCGGCCCCAGCAAGGATTCAGTCCTGGCATGCCCGTCTGGTTCCAGGCACCAGTGCTATGGGTAGCAGAAAATCCTACGATCACTCCGACCTTGAGGATACGCAGGGATTCTGCCCAGGTGTATGCTAGTATGATACCTAGCACCTGTTTAAAAGCAAGAGCGAAAAACTCGCATCAGACCAGAGCCCAATCCGTACGACAGAGGTTTAGGTTAATTGTTTATTAGGGTATCGGTGTTTTTATGGTATATAATTTGTTAAAGTAGAGAGAAAGAGAGAGAGAGAAAAAAAAAAAAGACTATCTCAGGACTAGTCTTCCGGCCCCAGCAAGGATTCAGTCCTGGCATGCCCGTCTGGTTCCAGGCACCAGTGCTTTGGGTAGCAGAAAATCCTACGATCACTCTGACCTTGAGGATACGCAGGGATTCCGCCCAGGTGTATGCTAGTATCATACCTAGCACCTGATTAAAAGCGTGACCGAAAAACTCGCATCAGACCAGAGCCCAATAAGTACAACAGAGGTTTAGGTTAATTGTTTAGTAGGGTATCGGTGTTGTTATGGTATATAATTTGTTAAAGTAGAGAGAGAGAGAGAGAGAGAGAGTGAGAAAAAAAAAGACTATCTCAGGACAAGTCTTCCGGCCCCAGCAAGGATTCAGTCCTGGCATGCCCGTCTGGTACCAGGCTCCAGTGCTTTGGGTAGCAGAAAATCCTACAATCACTCCGACCTTGAGGATACGCAGGGATTCCGCCCAGGTGTATGCTAGTATGATACCTAGCACATGTTTAAAAGCGTGATCGAAAAACTCGCATCAGACCAGAGCCCAATCCGTATGACAGAGGTTTAGGTTAATTGTTTAGTAGGGTATCGGTGTTGTTATGGTATATAATTTGTTAAAGTAGAGAGAGAGAGAGAGAGAGAGAAAAAAAAGACTATCTCAGGACTAGTCTTCCGGCCCCAGCAAGGATTCAGTCCTGGCATGCCTGTCTGGTACCAGGCACCAGTGCTTTGGGTAGCAGAAAATCCTACGATCACTCCGACCTTGAGGATACGCAGGGATTCTGCCCAGGTGTATGCTAGTATGATACCTAGCACCTGTTTAAAAGCGTGACCGAAAAACTCGCATCAGACCAGAGCCCAATCAGTACGTCACAGGTTTAGGTTAATTGTTTAGTAGGGTATCGGGGTTGTTATGGTATATAATTTGTTAAGGTAGAGAGAGAGAGAGAGAGAGAGAAAAAAAAAAGACTATCTCAGGACTAGTCTTCCGCTCCCAGCAAGGATTCAGTCCTGGCATGCCCGTCTGGTTCCAGGCACCAGTGCTTTGGCTAGCAGAAAATCCTACGATCACTCCGACCTTGAGGATACACAGGGATTCGGCCCAGGTGTATGCTAGTATGATACCTAGCACCTGTTTAAAAGAGTGACCGAAAAACTCGCATCAGACCAAAGCCTAATCCGTACGACAGAGGTTTAGGTTAATTGTTTAGTAGGGTATTAGGGTTGTTATGGTATATAATTTGTTAAAGTAGAAAGAGAGAAAGAGAGAGAGAGAGAAAAAAAAGACTATCTCAGGACTAGTCTTCCGGCCCCAGCAAGGATTCAGTCCTGGCATGCCCGTCTGGTACCAGGCACCAGTGCTTTGGGTAGCAGAAAATCCTACGATCACTCCGACCTTGAGGATACGCAGGGATTCTGCCCAGGTGTATGCTAGCATGATACCTAGCACCTGTTTAAAAGCGTGACCGAAAAACTCGCATCAGACCAGAGCCCAATCCGTGCGACAGAGGTTTAGGTTAATTGTTTAGTAGGGTATCGGTGTTTTTATGGTATATAATTTGTTAAAGTAGACAGAGAGAGAAAAAAAAAAAAAAACTATCTCAGGAAAATGTCATCCACAAATACACAAATAAACAAATACAATCACAAACACAGATACACATCAATCATACACATAAATCATACAAGTAAACATCACGCAAAACTGAAAGAAGAAAAGAAAGATTAACAAATAAATATGCGTAAATGTAGACGGGAAAATGTCATACACAAATAAATAAATACAATCACAAACACATCAATCATACAGGTAAACATCACGCAAACTGAAAGAAGAAAAGAAATATTAACAAATAAATATGAGTAAATGTAGAGAGGAAAATGTCATACACAAATAAATAAATACAATCACAAACACACATACACATCAATCATACAGGTAAACATCACGCAAACTGAAAGAAGAAAAGAAAGATTAACAAATAAATATGCATAAATGTAAATGGGAAAATGTCATACACAAATAAACAAATACAATCACAAACACACATACACATCAATCATAGAAGAAATCATTATGCAAACTGAAATAAGAAAAGAAAGATTAACATAAATATGCATCAATGTAAATGGGAAAATGTCATACAAAAATAAACAAATATAATCACAAAAACACATACACATCAATCATACACATGAATCGTACAAGTAAACATCACGCAAAAAAAAAAAAAAGAAAAAAAAAAGAAGACTATCTCAGGACTAGTCTTCTGGCCCCAGCAAGGATTCAGTCCTGGCATGCCCGTCTGGTTCCAGGCACCAGTGCTATGGGTAGCAGAAAATCCTACGATCACTCCGACCTTGAGGATACGCAGGGATTCTGCCCAGCTGTATGCTAGTATGATACCTAGCACCTGTTTAAAAGCATGACCGAAAAACTCGCATCAGACCAGAGCCCAATCCGTATGACAGAGATTTAGGTTAATTCTTTAGCAGGGTATCGGTGATGTTATGGTATATAATTTGTTAAAGTAGAGAGAGAGAGAGAAGAAAAAGAAGACTATCTCAGGACTAGTCTTCCGGCCCCAGCAAGGATTCAGTCCTGGCATGCCCGTCTGGTACCAGGCACCAGTGCTATGGGTAGCAGAAAATCCTACGATCACTCCGACCTTGAGGATACGCAGGGATTCCGCCCAGGTGTATGCTAGTATGATACCTAGCACCTGTTTAAAAGCGTGACCGAAAAACTCGCATCAGACCAGAGCCCAATCCATACGACAGAGGTTTAGGTTAATTGTTTAGTAGGGTATCAGTGTTTTTATGGTATATAATTTGTTAAAGTAGAGAGAGAGAGAAACAAAAAAGACTATCTCAGGAAAATGTCATACACAAATAAACAAATACAATCACAAACACAGAGACACATCAATCATACACATAAATCATACAAGTAAACATCACGCAAAACTGAAAGAAGAAAAGAAAGATTAACAAATAAATATGCATAAATGTAGACGGGAAAATGTCATACACAAATAAATAAATACAATCACAAACACACATACACATCAATCATACAGGTAAACATCACACAAACTGAAAGAAGAAAAGAAAGATTAACAAATAAATATGCGTAAATGTAAATGGGAAAATGTCATACACAAATAAACAAATACAATCACAAACACACATACACATCAATCATAGAAGAAATCATTATGCAAACTGAAATAAGAAAAGAAAGATTAACATAAATATGCATCAATGTAAATGGGAAAATGTCATACAAAAATAAACAAATATAATCACAAAAACACATACACATCAATCATACACATGAATCGTACAAGTAAACATCACGCAAAAAAAAAAAAGAAAAAAATAAGAAGACTATCTCAGGACTAGTCTTCCGGCCCCAGCAAGGATTCAGTCCTGGCATGCCCGTCTGGTTCCAGGCACCAGTGCTATGGGTAGCAGAAAATCCTACGATCACTCCGACCTTGAGGATACACAGGGATTCTGCCCAGGTGTATGCTAGTATGATACCTAGCACCTGTTTAAAAGCGTGACCGAAAAACTCGCATCAGACCAGAGCCCAATCCGTACAACAGAGGTTTAGGTTAATTCTTTAGCAGGGTATCGGTGATGTTATGGTATATAATTTGTTAAAGTAGAGAGAGAGAGAGAGAGAAGAAAAAGAAGACTATCTCAGGACTAGTCTTCCGGCCCCAGCAAGGATTCAGTCCTGGCATGCCCGTCTGGTTCCAGGCACCAGTGCTTTGGGTAGCAGAAAATCCTACGATCACTCCGACCTTGAGGATACACAGGGATTCGGCCCAGGTGTATGCTAGTATGATACCTAGCACCTGTTTAAAAGCGTGACCGAAAAACTCGCATCAGACCAGAGCCCAATCGATACGACAGAGGTTTACGTTAATTGTTTAGTAGGGTATCGGTGTTTTTATGGTATATAATTTGTTAAAGTAGAGAGAGAGAGAAAAAAAAAAAGAAGACTATCTCAGGAAAATGTCATACACAAATACAATCACAAACACAGATACACATCAATCATACACATAAATCATACAAGTAAACATCACGCAAAACTGAAAGAAGAAAAGAAAGATTAACAAATAAATATGCGTAAATGTAGACGGGAAAATGTCATACACAAATAAATAAATACAATCACAAACACACATCAATCATACAGGTAAACATCATGCAAACTGAAAGAAGAAAAGAAAGATTAACAAATAAATATGCATAAATGTAAATGGGAAAATGTCATACACAAATAAACAAATACAATCACAAACACACATACACATCAATCATAGAAGAAATCATTATGCAAACTGAAATAAGAAAAGAAAGATTAACATAAATATGCATCAATGTAAATGGGAAAATGTCATACAAAAATAAACAAATATAATCACAAAAACACATACACATCAATCATACGCATGAATCGTACAAGTAAACATCACACAAAAAAAAAAAAAGAAAAAAAAAAAGAAGACTATCTCAGGACTAGTCTTCCGGCCCCAGCAAGGATTCAGTCCTGGCATGCCCTTCTGGTTCCAGGCACCAGTGCTATGGGTAGCAGAAAATCCTACGATCACTCCGACCTTGAGGATACGCAGGGATTCTGCCCAGGTGTATGCTAGTATGATACCTAGCACCTGTTTAAAAGCGTGACCGAAAAACTCGCATCAGACCAGAGCCCAATCCGTACAACAGAGGTTTAGGTTAATTCTTTAGCAAGGTATCGGTGATGTTATGGTATATAATTTGTTAAAGTAGAGAGAGAGAGAGAGAGAGAGAAGAAAAAGAAGGCTATCTCAGGACTAGTCTTCCGGCCCCAGCAAGGATTCAGTCCTGGCATGCCCGTCTGGTTCCAGGCACCAGTGCTTTGGGTAGCAGAAAATCCTACGATCACTCCGACCTTGAGGATTCAAGGGAATC